>JASVEL010002035.1:0-233909 GCA_032618575.1 Nicotiana noctiflora | reverse complement strand
GAGCTGCTGGTGCTGGGGCCTTAGGTTGTTGGTCAGTAGATGAGGAAGCGCATGTTCTTTCCATCTGCGGAAGAATAAAGTAGAAATTCAATTAGCATTTGAAGGATCAAAGTAGCACGACAAGAAAGAATAAAGGTGAAATTTTTTCTAACTCTGTAGAATATAGACATCTCCGTACCGATCCCTCAGACTCTACTAAGGTTGTTCGTGAGTTGTGAGACCTGTGAAACCTAGTGCTCTGATACCAACTTGTCACGATCCGAATTTTTTACCATCGTGAGTCGTGATGGCACCTACCGGTGGAAGCTAGGCAAGCCAATCCTTAATTACTTATTCCATTTATTAAAACTCTCATTTTTAAACGCTTAGAATTAATACAATGATTTCAGTGGAAGATACATTAAATTAGCGGAAGACTTGGTAAACGTAACTAGTTGCGATACCGAAATTCAAACATGATCACTACCCAAGAACCGGTATCACAATACTCACGAACTTTTAAGAATAAATACACATAACCGTGTGAAAGAAGTATACAAATGTTTATCTCGAATATATAAGATAACAGAGTAAAGAAAGGAGAGACAACGGGTCCTGCGGACGCCTGCAAGGCTATCTCGATGTCTCGATGGTCGGAATATCAACAATCGCACTACTACCGCTACTGCTGTCTGAAACCTGTATCTGTGCAAAAAGAGCGCAGAGTATAGCATCAACAACCGACCTCATGTGCTGGTAAGTGTCTGGCCTATCCCAACGAAGTAGTGACAAGGCTAGGACCAGACACCCATATTAACCTGTGCAGTTCAAAATATATACATATACAACAAAAATAGCAGGAATGAATATTGATTCGTTAAAAGGGAAAAACATACTCGGGGGTAGCGGTAAAATATAATATCAGAAACTAATATGAGCAATAGAGTAAAATTCACTTTCAAGTCTCAATTTATCTTGTTGCGACGTGCAACCCGATCCCATTTATTTTCATATCTTGTGGTAGGCCTACCACTCGCTCCCATTTTAATATAATCTCATTTCTTAATAGGCTATCGGTGGTAGGAAATTCGGATCGTGACAAATTGTAATAGATTTTACATTAAATTTTTATTATTGTTCGTTATTTTAATTAGTAACTAATTTGATTATTCGATAATAGTTTCTCATTTGCTGGAAGGTTTGAATACGACGAACAAAAAAAAAGAAAAAAAATATCACTTGAGAGATATTCGAGCATTAATTAACTATTTTATTGGCATATGATTTTTATAAATTAAAAAAGGGATGTTGGTAAAAGAAAAGTAAGATAGATAATTACAACTAAGATTATTCAAGAAGTAACTGTTTGATTTCTTATTATCACATAATCATGAACATTATAAGGAAAAGTTAATCAAAGGGGGAAAACAACGAGTTTTGTAATTTTTCATAAGATAAATAGAAGTAGAAATGAATTGAGTTATATTTAGAAAGGACAACAGTAGTTTCTAAAAATATGATAGAGAAAAGAAAAGAACAAAATAAAAAAGATTAGAAAAGGTAAAGAAATTATAAAAGAGAGTGAGGAAGGGTGGGAACCCACTTTGAATAAATATACATACGAAAGTCATAAGATGACATGATAAAAAATTATCAAGATGACAAAAATAAGAAAAAATATAAGGAACGGAAGGGCGGATAAAGTGAAAAAATAACATAAAGCAAATTTAAAAAATATTAAAAAGGTAATGAGAATACGATCAAATGAATTTTTTTTTTTGGCTTTTCATTTATAAAATCGTGAGAATAGAAGTTTTTTAAAAAATATTTATTAGAAATCTTAATAATATAATTGAGATGGAAGGGTTATTTTTAAGTGTCGGTAATAATCGTTTTAAACTAGTAATGTGTAGAATTTGAAGACAAAGAAGTAGATAAAAAATAACTTTTAACTTAATTACTTACTAGATAAAAATAATTTCTATAATAACATGAATATTTCAATAGTTTTACTTTTAATTCAGATAAATCAAAAGAACATATTGTTTTTGCGATAATAAAATTAATTAGTATATATATAAGAGCTAGAAAAAATAAAGTGTGACAGGCTATTTGGGAAAAATCTCGTTAATATTAAAGTAGAAAGTGGATAATCTCAAAAGCTAAGCCATACATGTGATTAGAGTAGTCTAATCACGTTTAAGTATTTGCTTAAAGATTAGCACCCACACCCAATCCTTTAAACACTTTCCCGCAGATTTTTCTCTCTTTCGCCTTCCATTCCCTCGCGCATCTAACTAACTTGTTTTTCTCAGCAAATTTAGCACTAAAACACTTCTAAATTGCTCTATATATATACGAATTGCGTCATTACTCAGAGGTAATTTTGCTAATAGAAGGCAGAGAGGTTTATTTTCTCGGATTTGAAGTAGTGAATTTTTATGGCGGCAAGTGCGAATCCGGCGGCGGGTAATAGTGGCGGTCAAGAAGGGACGTATAATGCGAACGGCACAACTAATAACGGCGTTTCGGTTCCTGATAACTCTGTGATTGGACCTAATCAGGGGGAGCTAATTCACAGTAGAGGCCTTTCCGTTGAATGGACTCCCGACGAACAATCTCTCCTTGAAGAATTGCTCGCCAAGTATGTTACAGTACTGTCTCTTGTGCACGTGATTGTATTTGATAAGCTGTCTATTTTATGTAATCTTCGGATTATTGGTATTTAAGCTGATTCAAATCTGTGAAATATTGCTAGTAAAACTAGAATATTACTAACAGTTATGAGGGATCCTAGATTTATACTTGATGGTTCAACCTTTAAAATTTTATCACAACCTATGGAAAATTTGAAACTATGGGTTCAAAATTTTATATTTGTTGAATTTTAGTAACTTTTACATAGATATGTATGCTCCATGTCGAAAATGGTGGGTTCAGTTGAACCTGTAGTAGACATACTATATCCGCCTCTGGTTCTGAGTTATGTCAGTATAGTCCTGTTCTCGTTTGATGTCTAATTATTTAATTAAGCTCCTGTTCATCTAAGAAACTTAATGATGGAAAGATGTTTGTTTTGTTTTCTAAAACCAGGAATCGCATCCACACTAGTCAATATTACCAAAAACTCGACTCTTGTTAGTTAAAGGTTGTTGACTAAGCAACGGTCCATAATATTCATTAGCCTTATGTTTTAAGTAATTTTATGCTTGACCAAGAAATATTCAAAAAAGTGAGAATTGTTGCTTATTTTACTCTGGAAGGTCGGGAAAGGGCGAAAGATAAGAGGGTAAAGCAAATATCTGTTGATGTTTATTTAGGAGATGTATCATTTTGATAACATAGAAATATGATAAATTACTTAAAAGTAATGGTTTTTTATTTCGTTAATTTCATTGAAATAAAAGGATTGTAGTCTTGACTAAAGGTAGATCATGCAAAGTCCTTGTTGTTTTCCTTTTCATCATACCTATTGATAGTGGCATCTGCCTGAAAAGGCAGGTACATATGATGAGAACAAATAATCATCAATTTCCCAGAGTCACGTTAGGAATTTATTCTGACAGTTTACCTTTTAGAGTAAGTGTAAGTAAATGGTGAAGAATAACTAGATTGCATGAGAAACCTTGTTTTAAAGCTGTAACGTGGATGAGCAGATATTTGTCCTTTGCTTTATTCATCGTGTATTTCATGATATTCGTGAAAAGCTTATTGCGGATGCGAATGCCCTAGTTGTTATGTTTAACTGAATTATGCATTTCTGCGCAATACAACTTTTCTAGTCATTTTCTGACTAATCACTATTTAATTCTATTTGCTGCATGTGTACGTTGAATTTGCTTAGTTTGGTTTGATAGATGGATATTTTGCTTAAAATGAACAGTGTAATGCTATTTTTGCAGATATGCTACTGACAAACCAATACATCGTTATGCTAAAATTGCTATGCAGTTAAAGGACAAGTGTGTACGAGATATAGCGTTGAGATGTAGATGGATGAGTGTAAGTCGTATGATTCCATATTAGTTTTAACTATCTATTCACATATTTGTCAATCAGCTATTGTCACAGCAATTTTAACGTTTTAAGCATACTTGTTAGCCTCTCCATAATTGAAATGTTGAGATCAGTTGAATTGGAAGTCTTCCTGACCTGCTCCTTGAGGATGTGAACAAACACTTGGTAAGAGATTGGTCTGGAGGATGCTATTATTATACATACTTAGGGTGCTAGTCTTGCAAGTCTAGGTATGTAGAAGATCTTGAACTTGAGAATGTCCAAGATTGAGAGATTATTTTCTTAAGGTTTACTAGATAATTAGTGGAGGCCATGACCAGTTTTGCACAATTTGTGTTTTTTGTGTGTTTGGAAAAACACTGGCAACCTATGGTAAGAATTTCAGAATCTAGTCAATTTGAAAGTTGATGATTCGAAGAACATCAACATGTGGCAGGACAGATGGCTGGACGACTCACCTCAAGCAAATCTATGGAGAAGGGGAATAAATGTCTATACTTGATGCTTGTTGTGTGCTGATGCATGGGAAGATTCCAAACAGTTTCTGCGCCGTAGAATGTCCTGCCTAATTTGCTACTGTTTACCAACCTCTTTTTTGGCATTAATTGGGTGATATTTCCGCATCTAACGGTGCAATCGATAGTTGGAGCAATCAATAGATGATAATCAAGCGTCTCAAGGCAACATGGGACACCATCCAGCTATGTATAATATGGTCAATGGAGATAAAGCAATTCTGGATGGTCTTAAGGCAATTCTGATTGTGGAATCGATTGCATATATAGAGATGCTTAAATTTTTTGGTTTTTTTTGGTGTTAGATGGGAATGTGGATCATTTTGTAACTCATCTGGTCTATATTGACCCCTTGTACTAGAAGGAAGTCATGACACTGTGTAGATCCCAGCACAATTTGTCAGTAAATTTACTTAATTGTAAATTAATTAATTAAATCAACTTAATAATAATTAAAAAAGAGAAATGGATATCCCATTTTTGTTCAACGGTCTTGCCATCCCCTGAATGGGGTTGCTTTAACCTTTCCAAAAAGGTTTTGGCTTCTAGTTTAACTGTAAACTCCATGAAGAACAAAGTGCTGTGTGGGGACAAGTGTGGAAAATTAATCTATTCTGTATTCTTACAAAAGTTTGGTTTGAGAAGAAGGAAGACTTTATCTAAATCAGTTTTTTTTTTCCTTTCTTTCAGTTATGCATAATAACTATGTCTAACTTTCCTTTTCCATTTATCTCTTTATGGAAGCAGAAAAAGGAAAATGGGAAGAGAAGAAAAGATGATCAAGTTTCGAGGAAAAATAAAGACAAAAAGGTGTGTTATCTAATTGAAGCACCTGGTTCTGGGGCCTTTTATAAAGATATTTGAGAAAAAAGGTGTTTTCATTTAGCAAGTTTCTGTTTGTGGAATGAATGTTCTTTATTACAATATACATCCATACATAGCCATTTTTCCCATGGGGCAATGATGCTGATAGTGAGGTTCTAAATGAGGCACGTTGGGTTGCTGGTTGAAAACATCCATATGTAGCCATTTTGATTTTATTATGAGTTCATTGATCTTATTTTTTGTCATCATTCTTTCTTCAGATTTCTCAATATAATTTCTTTTTCTGATGTGAGATCCATTCATTTGAAAAACTTTGATGTGATTGAACTCTTGGAAACGGACAACTGTACATGCATATGACATAAACAATAAGGCTGAACTGCTTACCGAAAAAGAGCAAATATATGCAACATATGCACGCATTACGTGTTCGTTTACTAATGATGATTCTGGGCTGTTACCCAAGTTAAGCCTTCATTGAGTATATAAAGACCCAAACAAGGACGCTTTTATACTGCTGACTAGCTTTTCAGAGACTGCGTAAGTCTTATGTTGTTTTAGTTTACTCACCCGTGTAGCTAAATCCCGTCAGGTGTATGTCCGCTGATATTTTTCAAGTACTGCATATGTATGGTTGCCTTTTAACTCTTGAATGATTACCTTGTGTAATCTACTCCTTTTCAAACCACTGCAACAAAGATTTGTTTGCAGTCGCCTTACTTATACCAAAAATAGAAAAAAAAAGGAAACAAATGATTTACCTACAGTCTCAACGATGACAGCTGTGCTGTACAATGGTTTTTGAATAGTTAGTTCTTTACCGTGATATCATTGATCTTTGGATTTAGGAAAAAATAACGGATTCTATGCCAAAATCTACTCATGTCGCGAATCGCACAAACGGTCCTCCCTATGCTCAAGCTGTTATGTCAGTGGACAGTGATGATGGAATTTCCTACCAAGGTTGGTCCTTATGCCTCTGATTCTGCTTTTAAAAATCAACTGAAACTTGAGAAGCTGATTTCTAACTAGGACTTTGCTTTTTAGAGCTGTCTATGCTTTTATTTTTGCACTCTATAGTCTCGCAGTCCTGCCTGGAATGACATGTTAGAGGAAGGTATACATATTAGGAAGATGAAATGAATAGAGGTGGTAAACATATAATCTCCTTTTGATGATCATAACTGCATCACTGAGAGGTTCTGATATCTGACATAATCACAGTGAGAGATTACTTCAATTTGTGTTGTTTTTATGGGTAAGGTTTACTTAGATTTTAGTCGCCTTGAAAATGTCTTTGGGTTCTTTCATTCCATAATAGAAAAACATGTGAACAAAAGGGTGGATGCTAGACTGGTTGAAATGTGAAAATATGTAGCTAAGCTAGGTCATCACCTTTCCAGAGTTCCCCAAAGAAAGTACGAACATTTTTATTGGTAGATCAGGAGATGTACTTTTTTCATAAACCAGACACCAGTCACTTCAAGTTTGGCAGATTATTCACTAGAACTATTATGCATATAAATGTAGTTCATATAAAAGGTACCCAATTGTTTTCACATGGATTAAACAGTGAGCATTTATTGCGTTATGTTAAAAGTTTCAATGAGTTTTTGTGAGTGAGATCTCCCATTTTTATTTTTCGGATATTGGTCACAGCTACAGCCAACTCTGTAGTCTCTAGCAATTTAGTGGATTTTCTAAATCTAGTGAAACTATAGGACAATGGATTTGGTTTGGATTTTTTTTGTTGTTGTGCTTCTAACTTCTTTTTTTGAGTTTCTTGTGGTGTTTTGAAAAGTTAACCTGTTATCAATCGGATTTTTATGATGTTGGAAATGATACGATTATGAATGTTACTTAGTACTTTCTAAAAGCTAATCTACTCGGCAGTGGCGTACATAGGATTTTTCATAAGCGGTGTCACGATTTTAAATAGTAAACAAATAATAAATAACTATAACAACATATTACAAAAATATATGTCGAATAATTTATAGAGCACAACTCAAGTATCTAACTAAATATGATTTCTTTAAAAAAAAATATATTCAGTATAATCTCATTAGAAAAGATACTAAATACTTTATATGTATATATATATATATATATACCAAATGATCACACAAAAACTCAACATTCATTCGATTATGCAAATTATTCTTAATCAATTCTAATGCTGATAAAGAAGAACGAGAAAAAATAGCCGAACAACTTATAATACAAGTTAAATAATTTATTGTTGCATAAAGCTAGCAATGTTACTCTTGATCTATTGATTTAGCTTAATGTTAATGCTTAAGAGTTAAGAGGTCAATGGTTCAAACCGCAATTTTTTTAATTTTCAAGATGAGGCTCAAAGAATCTAAAACAAAAATGAGGCTCAAAGAAGCTACCAAGATTCGAACTAGAGACATCTTAAAGGAAATTGAAGATGTCTGACCAGCTGTGCTACACATCTGTTGTTGTGAAGCGGTCACTTCTATTAAATTTATCTCCGTTTCTCTTTATTATATATACTTATTTAGTAAAATTTTCCGTTGTCGCGTGACACCGCTTGGGCTAAGGTAGATCCATCATGCTATTGGGGATATTAAAGAACATATCACTCTTATCTGATAACTAATATAAAAGGAGTATAAAAATCTTTTATTTCCTAATTGGACAATTAACTTGTAGATGAGTGTTTGTGACTTGAGCTATATGCTGGATGATATTCTTGCCATTCATGCTGCCTTCGAGTTTTATTTGTACCATTCAATAGCTAAGGTGGGTAATATGAACTCTCTCGACGTGCTCTATCATTGTTAGCAAAAAAAAATTGTTTGCAATTATTTGAACCCTTGGATCTTCAATTTTTGTATCTGCTCCAATTTATCCCCTAGTCTTATTTCATGGTTTTGTAGAGGAATGCTCTTTTACCGAAGCACTTGCAACCAACTCAATGTTTTGTTGCATTTTGTAGATAGAATAACAATTTGATGAATATGGATTACATTCTCCTGTTATTCTGTCCATTATATGCAATGTGAAATAATTATGTTTGCTATTTAGGTCTTTTTTTTCTTATTTTATTTTGGTCATATCTGATACATGTAAATCATGTACTTTGCAGCCATTGGTGGTCCCGCTGGACAGCTGCTTGAGCAAAATGCTCAGGCCTTGGATCAAATTTCTGCTAACTTTGCTATTTTTAAGGTCAGTTAGTGGTTTTGATATTTTCCATTACCCCCTGCCATCCTTTTATTTGTGAGCTGTGACACTCAGTGTATACTCTATGTAGGTAAACCACATATGGGTGATCTACAGCTTACACTTTTAATAGGTTTTTGAAAAAGGAGAATGTGTGTCTCTTTTGTTTACTGGTGTAAATCCTACTATAAAGATCATGCAGACTGCATTTGATTGTATCAGCTTCCTTCAGGAATAGTGGGAGAATGTCTCTCTGACTTTAGCTGTATATTTGAGCACTTTCTCAGTGCAGGTTCCTACTTAATGAAATTCTATCTTTACTTATAAAAGAACGAAAGGAATATTCATTACATTGCTCTTATGAAGGTTAAGGGGGTAGATTTAAGTCTTCATTGCCTGATATGAAGAGAAAGTAGCTAAAATTTTGTGGGAGTGAGGAAAAAGATATCCTGATCCTCTTCTTGTTCCCTACAGTGACAAGGTTCAATTTCGAAGGAGGCACGTGATTCTTTCTCTTTTATTCTACTCATGGAGGCATTTCTATACATGATAAAATGCAATACTTGCACTTTAGAGTTTTAACTTCTGCAAACCCTATAAGGGTTCAGGCATGAGAATCAGTTATAGGGGTTGATCTTTTTTTTTTTTTGAAGGAAAAATTAAGAAATAGTTTCTAATTTTAAAAATAGAGAAACTTTCAGGACTTCTTTTCTGTTATGCTGCTGCGTCATGATATTCTATGCTTGCAAGATCCTTTTTTTCAGTGCACTCATCCAGGGAACAGCATCTTGCAATTCTTGCATGCTGTGCTTACTGCCCGGTGACGAATCTGCTATACTATTCGTAATAAAGTTACGTGTGATAGATTTTGATCTTGCTTGACAATCCGCAATGTAAAGCGTTATCCCTCTTCTGTGATTGGTGGTATTTATGTTCTTCTTCATGCTTTTCTCTTCTATGACCATGCAGATCCAGGAAAACATCAACCTTTTCTGCCAAGCTCGAAACAATATCCTCTCCATCTTAAATGAGTATGACGGATTATCTTCCACTCTCTATCTTTGTACATGTATTTGTTTTTGTGTCAGTTTCATTTTTTTTAATCATGAGTGAATGTCATTTCCATGCTTTTATCAAGAGTGAACCTCTTCTCCATTTTCAAGACTACATACTTTTACTATGTGATGATTTTTGCATCTATTTCCTTCCAATAAGTGTAGAAGTTTCTTGTCAAGCATATATTGCAAATAAGGAAGATAGATTGATCGACAATTTTGGTAAAGAAAGAAAGACAAACTGCCTATTGAGAAGAGAGGAAAGATGTAAAAGTTTACCCCAATAGTTCTTCTAAATCTTGGAACATTTAAAGGGTTTGTGTATCAAATTTTCTATTTGTATTATTTGCTCAACAAGGTGCATAATTTCTTGACCTCTCTCAACTTGCTTGTGGCTTCCCTGCATGCTGATAACTACTCTTTTGCAGCTTGAATGACGCGCCAGAGATAATGAGGCAGATGCCTCCACTCCCTGTAAAGCTAAATGATGAGCTCGCAAACTCAATGCTTCAGCGACAACCGTTGCCAAAATAGCTCCTGAGATCCTGGTTTTCTTCTTCTCGGGCTTTCTGGGAGATGTTTCTGACGAATTTCCTGAAATTGAGACCCTTTAGATTGCTTAGAAAGCATAAATAAACTGGCTTTGTTGCTTTTACAGGTGAGAGTTCGCTTGCACTTTGTTTTTCTTTCTATCTTTATTGGAATAAAACTAGGGATTAGCTGGTTTAGCATGTGAATATAGCAAGTGTAGGAAGGGGTTGTTTTTTATGTAAATAATTTCAGTCATGGAAGTTAAATAGAACGTTTTGGTTCATGAAAGTTGGTTTACTGACTCTCACTTGCTTCCAGTGATAATTAGTTTGCAGTTGCGCACATGGATGGCAAAATGGTTAAAAGAAAACAATAAACCATTTATATTATCCACTAAAAATGGGTTGGATAATAAACTTTTTAAAAATGGATTAAATATGGATAAAATCATATGATCCATTTAGAAAATGGATAACCAATGGGTCTAACTTTTACATTTGTAAAACCTCAAATTAGAGGTTCCTCAAGTTAGTGAGGTTCTCCCAAAAGCGATCATATGCAAGAAGTCATGGATAATGTGGTTATCTATATTATCCACGGGTTAACCCTTTTTTATTCGTATTAAATATGGGTCGGGTTGGATAATTTATTTGTTTTTTTATTACTCGTTTTTTATTTGGATTATATCTGACTCGACCGGCCCGTTTGCAACTTCTAGCTGCGCACAAGCTCCCATTGCTTGTTTGTTTCTTCGAGCTGCTTGTTATCTATGCTTGTGATTAAACGGAGAACACGAACATAGGTGGTTACTGGTTACAAATTTTGTACCATTTATGGCTCAATGTTCAATCAAGAATGCAAATTTTGCCCATCTAAAAGTAAAAAGAACTGAAAGAAAATCAGTGTATCAAACTTTATCTTTGTCTCCTCAGGTTTTGTTATCTTGATTGATGTCTAACCGGCGGGGAATGAAGTGTTAGTGTTAATGCAATTGTCTTAACTTAGTATTTTTGACGGAGAACATAAATTTGTGAAAAGTATACTAAAATACTAACAAATGCTAATAGATTTAAACCCGTAATACAGTTTAATAGTAAGAATCTAAAAATGTTGAATGCATTGAGTTCAGAACCTGAATTCGACTGTATCGAACCAACTCGAAAGAAGAAGACAAAAAAGAGGTTCTTGCACCAACTCTAATAGGAAGAGCAAAATGGAAGGAAAATTTTATGAGTGCAGAAATGTTGTTCTCATTTTGGTTGTGAAAAAAGGGATCCTAAAATTTCAGATATATGAGAAATCACGGACAGATCGTATTTGTCACTTGCACTTTTATTCGAAGAAAAAAAAATCCATAGTAACTGAGATAAGAATATAACACCTCTATCATTATTCCAATTTAAATACCAATAAAAAGGGAAAGCTAAAATATTTGCTCATTAAAAAATTCTGCACTTTCAAATAAAATTGGTAAGTATTTTTTTAACTTTCAAATAAATTAGAACCCCAAATATAGGCCGTAACGACGAGCCACGAATACTAATCTTTACATCAACGTAGGAGTATGACCTAATGATTCCATTTTGTTTAATATATAGAACATGTGAGGGCCCCATATTTAAGTGCCCACTTTGTTATAATTCTTCGACCTCAATCGTTGTCAATATCAATAAACTAATTAGTTTGAAATCTAAATGGAGAAATATCAACCGGACTGGTTGGATCAAAATTTGAACAGGTTGAATCAATAAACAGATTATGATCCAACCTGTTCAAAGTTTGCTTGAGTTAAAATGAGTTATGGCTCAAGCCTAATTGTGATCAACCTTTTTTTTTTTTTTTTTGTCTTTTTGGGAAAATTAATGTATTTTTCTTAAATTATTTGCTGAAGTTCTTTCAAATATGAATAATTCTTGAACTCCAAATTATATTTTGTATATTTGGAATCACATTTTTGACCTGTTGGTACTTGGGGGCCGTTTGATCATAAAAAAAAGTTTTTTCTTTCTTTTTTGCGGAATAAGTATTCGATGGAAATTTCAAATTCCACTTGAAGTTGAATTTTGAAAATTTTCAGAATTTGAAAAACTCTAAAAAAGCTATTTTCCAAATTTTGACTTCAAATTTTCCAAAAATTCAAAAACAGCTTCAAATTGTATTCTTTTCCAAACACAACTCTAATTTAGAATATCATTTTCAATTTGAAAAAAAAAATTACATTTTTTCGGAATTTTACATTTCTTATGTCCATACGCCCACTTAGTTTATTCTATTTGGCTGGTTTTGATGAAATTGTTCTATGAGTCATTTCACATTCAATTGGTTAAGAGGCCGTTTGGCTTAGTTGATTTAGAGTAGCTGATAAACATTAGGTGCTGAAAAATACTTTTAAGTGCTGAAATTGATTTAAAAAATAAGTAGCTATGTATTTGGATAAAAGTGCTTAAATTAATAATAAGCAGCTAAAAAATTGGGTATACAATGAGTTTTGTTTTTAAAAAAAGTATTTTAGGGATAAAATAAGTAAATATTTTGGTCAAACCTAAAATGTTTATAAGCTGAAATTTGATAAGTTGGGGGAGACCAACTTATGACTTTTGACTTATTTTTGGTTTATACGCACTTAACTTATAAGTACTTTTAATTTTATCAAATGCATAAATAAGCCAAAAAGTACTTAGAAGCCAGTTTGATCAGCTTATAAACTTAGCCAAACATCCACTAAATCATGTCAACATACTATACGAAACTCAATCCTTTTAAACTTGGACAAGTTTGAGGGGTTACTAAAAAATGGAATAATACTATAACCTCAATATTAATCTGTATTATTGGATTAATACAGTAGTACAAATATTTTTACACAAATTACAATTCCCATTTTTTATTCCATTTTGGACCATCTATTTTTTTTAACACAGACACCAACCATACCATATTTTTAGTTTACCAATTTTATACTCAAACAACTTCTCTCTAACATGCACATTATATAACCAAGAAACAACTAGGCCACTACTACTTCCACCTATTACAATCATTCAATTGCTTCCTCGTTTAACAATATTGAAATAATTTTGGAAAGATATTGAAAGATGAAGACATCTTTCAAATTCTCTGCCTTCTTCTTGATATTCCAAATATTCAATTTGATAGTAAATTCTCAAGGCAGCACAGATTCATGCAACTCCAATCTCAACCTCAAAGCCGAACTTGTGTTCGAGACAACTTCTTTCCATTGTCTTTCAGTATGGGATCAACAAGACTATATCCTCAGAGTAATTAATTACTACAAATTCCCTTCTCCTTGCATTTTGAAAATATTCATGTTGTCTCCATATGACCTATAGGTCTAGGGCCCGAATCGTGAAATCAGCCCCTGATACTTGTATCAGGGTAGGCATGCAACCCTTCTTTTGATGCTATGTGATTTTGGAATGGTTTGTGCATCGATCTGTCTGATTCTTTATTCTTCCATCAGTTCATTAACATTAATCTCTTCATTCTGCTTCTATTTTTTGTTTATTTTTAAAGTACATGAGAACAGATACAAATGTATGGAGCTTTGTCCTGTCCGCACCAAACACAAATGCATACATAGCAATGGGATTTTCCAAAGAAGGCAAAATGGTTGGTTCCAGTGCAGTTGTTGGGTGGGTGAGTAATGACGGAACTGCCACTATGAAGAAGTATTTCCTCGGCGGACAATCGCCGAATCAGGTTCTTTTCCTATCTCACTCATCATTGGTAGGACGGGTTCTTTTCCTATCCCACTCATCATTGGTAGGACGGGTTTTGTGAGTTCAATTGAATCTGTTAATTTTGATTCAAACAATGTATGCATATGCGAAAAAGATTTAAGACATGCTTATATTAGGAAAAAGAGTCAACAAATGCTTCAGCTATATTAGTCCAAAATTTCATTCATCATTATATTGTACTTTATGATTGTGCATAGCAAATTGCCTCCTATTTGACCTCGATCCAATGTAGCAGAGGTGTAAATTTGAATTTTTTTTCCCGAAATATTTTGAATTTTGATACGTACAAGTCAAAGGCAAATATGAGAACATTTGCTAACTAATTGAGATGAGCATTTCATGGATTCGTCCACGTTACTTTTACTAGTAAAATTTGATTAATTTTAATAAGAAAATAAAATTCTCCGTGCAGGTTTTACCTGATGAGGGCAACCTCAAGCTAGTAAACTTTACATCTTCCATCGTAGCTGAGAATTCCAGAATTTATATGGCTTTTCAGTTGAATACTGATATGCCCAGCAATCGGCTCATCTACTCTGTCGGACCGGCGGGAATGCTGCCGTCCGCCACCAATTTCCGACTGACGGAACACCAGGATCATATCTCTACTTCCTTGAATTACAATTCAGGTCAGTGAAATATTATTATTATTATTATTATTATTATTATTATTATTATTATTATTATTATTATTATTATTGTTGTTGTTGTTGTTGTTATTTAAAATCAGAAGAGACTTGAGAAAATTTTAAAAGAGAGAGTGCGAAAATATTCTAGAAGTTTAACTTGGTTTTCCCAGTAAATATAACCACACAAGTAATATTATGCGGTAAATTTTCAGATTTTAAGAAAATTTGTATTAAATATATTTTTTAAAAAAAACAAAATAAATGAAACTATACGAATTTAGAAGGGAGTGATATGTCCATAATCCAATATTTGATATTTAATAATTACATATTTAAAATTTGTGAAAAATTAAAAGCCACCTTACAAAGTTTGATTAGTGTTAGCTGGTATTGCATGTCTATTGAGAATTCTCATAAAATTTAGTAAATGTTTATATTAGGTTTAAAAATACTGAATTGAGATAAATAGCATCCAACCTTATGGTGTGTGGGTTCCACGTACGGCAGCTTCTAATGATAGTCGCTACCCACCACCACAAATGTATCAACCACTTTATACAATAAAATATAGTACTAATTAAATAAACTATTATTAAACTAAACATACGTAGCTTTTAGTAGTTTTTACGCCATTGAATTGAAAATTGGGCCAATGATGTTCGTTAGGTTTTTTAAAGCAAAATGGTGATAAATGGCTAATTATTTTGATATTAATATTTGCCAACGCTTGCAATTTACATAATACATTCAATCAATTGTATTTTAATTTCTTTTATACCAAAAAATTAGGTGAGATCTCACTACAAAACTAAAATTGTATTTTAATTTCTTTAATGCAAAGCAAGTCTTAATTTGGAAAGGAGAAATGTCCATATTACCCCGCAAATACATTATGTAGCAGTAATCCAACATGTTTTAAGTGTCCAAATTTCACATGATTTCCCTAACAACGTAATGTTCTTATTGATACTAAAAAAGAAAAAAAATGTACTATCTTTGTTGAAGTCTGCCTGTACTGCATTAATTTGTTTGTACTTTAACACACACTCTCTCTATATACCTCAAATCAGCACAAGTATTAAATAATTTCGTCTACTAAATTTTAGACAAATAAGAAAAAATTACCTAGAGTTTTTGTCTTTATTGAGTTTTGCACCCTGTTGTCCTATCATTTTCACCCACTAGATCTATAAATTTATGTTTTTTTTTACCAATTTCGAATAAAATGGCATCATGTTTAATAAAATCGTCTAAAGTATGTAAGTTGAAGATGTTCTTGTCATTTTGTGTGCTTGTCCGTTTGAAATGCGGGTTCACCTGAACCTAATAACTTTTACCAAAATAATATATATATATATGTTAAAAATTTCACTAAATATCTAGTTATTATTGTAAATTTACTTAAAATAATCGTAGAAACCTATAAACTTCAAATTTTGAATTTACCTCTGCTTGTGCCATTGCAAAACAGGTCAAAGTGAAAAAAGTACACCTTATGCAAATCTGAGAAGAAGCCATGGACTTCTAAACATGTTTGGCTGGGCTATTTTCATGCCCATTGGAATCATGGTTGCTAGATACTTGAGAAATTATGATCCAATCTGGTTTTATGCTCACACCACCATTCAATCATTAGGGTTCATCCTCGGATTTGCTGGTGTTATCAGTGGGCTACTTCTCAATAATCGTCTCGAGAACAATGTCGATAGACACAAAGGCATTGGCATCTTCATTCTTGTTCTTGGTTGTTTGCAGGTTTGTCATTCTATACTATACTTAATAGCAGTGGTGGACCCAGGATTTAAAGGTAGCGGGTGCACTGTAACAGTACCTTAACAATATTTATAGGCAGTAGGGTCACGACGGAAATAATTACTCGATGGCTTTAGGCGGACTAATGACTAGTGGTTGCATATGGGCTTTGAAAATTAAGGAAGAAGTTTTTTGTGTGGAGAGAGATAATTATAGAAGAAGCTTTTGATGTAGGGATTTATCTAAAAGTAAAAGGGGTGGGTCCATTGAAAAAAACAAAATCAAATACACTATAGTAGCGGTATTGAAATTACCAAATGAGACCCAATACAAAATATTAGTTTTATTGTTGAACTTAAGATTTTAACTTGGGTCTTGAAGAAGCCAACTACTCTACAAACCAACTCTTCTATCCAATCTTTGTGATTGAGGGTACAACATAATATATTTATAGGGATCCTTCTTGTATTAACTTATATATATACAATATATATACAATAGTTTTACCGAGGCCAACGGGTGCCCTTACCCCCCACCCCCAAGCGTAGGTCCACCCCTGCTTAATAGAGATTGTTACACGTAAGCCCGCCACATTAGATGTTTACTTTTTATACCTGATATACATTGATTATATACATGTATATTATATATCCACCGATTATTTTTAGTTTAAGAAATTAGGTGGCCAATTATTTGGGTTAATTCTTCTACTTAATTTAGTGAAAAAGTTAAACTTCTAGGAGTATATACTATTAGGCTATGTTGCGCGGATTCTCTAAAATGATGTCGCGCCCTTGTTGGATCCTCTATAAATACACTGCTTTTAGAGGACCCGACACGCACCTAGTAATATTTTTGGAGTGTCCAAGCAATATAGCTATTAAGGCCGTCAAATTTGGCCCAAGCATAAATGACTCACTCAACTCGCCCAAGATTGGGCTGATTATTAACCTGTTCAAGGTAAGATTGGTTATTGACCCGCCTATTTATTGGGGGATTTGCATCTATACTTGTTTTTGTGCCACATTTTAACTTGTGCCCGCTTTGCAAATAAAATTGCAAACGTACCCGCGTTTCACATAACTTCAGCACACGGGGCTGAAGTAGCAAAGGCAATCACGCAAAACTTCAGCATTTTAGTAGCCGAACCTGAAGTTCAGCTGTATAGCTGAAGTTTTTATTTTATAGCTGGCGAACTTTAGCTCTAGTACTGAAGTTTTTCTTTGTAACTAGAAAATGTCTTTGTAACTGGAAAACTTCAGCCCTAGAGCTGAAGTTTGCCAGTTATGAAATAAAAACTACAACTCTAGAACTGAAGTTTTTATGTTGTAACTAGGAAACTTCAACTCTAGAGCTGAAGTTTTTATGTTGTAACTAGAAAACTTTAGCCCTAAAATTGTAACAAACACAAACAATTCTAACGAACTGAATGATATAATTTAGGGGTGGTAATTTGAGCCCAAACCCATCTAACCCGTCCAACTAGCCCAGAGATTAATGGGTTAGGCTATAACCATTTTAACTTATGGGTCAATTTGGGTTGAGCCCAAGTAAACCCATTATTTTTTATAGCTCATTCTGACCCATTTAACAGCTCAAATACAACCCATGAAACTCACGCAAAACAAATTATCTTAACATAACTTATCTAGAAATTTACTTAGTTGCTCCAATTTTATTATTTTATTATTTTTTGTATTTTTAATTTTCTGTTCTTTTATTTTTCTACGCCACTCACTCACCCACCCCACTCCACCCCACCCCACGCAAAACCCTATAAAAGATTCACTTTTTTGTTGTATTATTAATTTTTAATTATTTTATTTTCTACATCACTCACCCTACCCCTACCCTTTCCCCAACCTACCCGGGCGCAAAGTCCTTAAATTTTTTTTACTTTTTATTTTTATTTTAAATTTTTATTTTTTATTTTTCAGTTTTTCTGTCATCCCACCCCACCCCACCCCACCATACCCCCACCTACTCCCCTGCGCAAACCCCCTAAAATTTTTTTACTTTTTTATTTTTATTTTTTGTTTTTCAATTTTTCTGCCACCCCACCCCACCGCACCCCACCCACCCTACCAATACCACCCCACCCTCCATCCCCCCCACACACCTTACCCCCGATGCCAAACACCTAAAAAAAATTTAATTTTATTTTTATTTTTAAATTTCTGTTTTTTGTTTTTTTAATTTTTCTACCACCCCACCATACCCTCTACCCCTTAAAAAAGCATTTTTTGTTGTATTTTTTATTTTTTATTATTTTATTTTTCTATACCTTCTACCCCTCCCACGTCCCCCTCCTCCCCCCCACCCCCACCCCGAGCGCAAACCCCCTAAAATAAATTTTTATGCCAGATGAGCACGATTCTAAAATCTGGGTCATGTTGGGCGGGATGGGTTATGACCCATTGTTTAGCACATCTTGACCCAACCCATCTTAACCCAAATTCACTTTGGGTTAGGTTGGGCAATGACCCATTTATTATAATCATTTATTTGTAGAAAAATTCATGTATATATGCTTATGTGTCACGACCCAAACCCCGATCGTGATGGCGCCTAACACATTGCTAAGCAAGCCCGACCATGAATTCCAGATAACCAACCCATTTATTAATTAACACTGATTCATTAAGGTTTAATTAGCTTGTCTTTATAACAAATCAAGAAAATGTAAAAATGAAATACACGAATACAGTCCCACTAAATCGTGGTGTCACAAGTCCGAGCCTCTACAAATAAGATCTACTACACAATCAAGTCTAAGCAGAATGGAGACAACAGAATGATAAAAAGGAAGAGGTCAGGTACTGCGGACGTCGGCAGCTACCTCAAAGTCTCCACAGAATGGGGATAATAAAGCAGTTGTGATAGCTCAACTGCCCTCCTGAACCTGTATATCTGCACAAAAAGTGCAGGGGAGTGGGGTGAGTATAATTCAACTCAGTGAGTAATAATAGTTAACAATAACTGAAAGTGAGAACACCTGTACTATCACTAAACAGTTCTAAGGCAACCTCACAGGTAAGTCATCACTACGGTAAATACTCTCATCTCCAGTCCACATTGTGAGCACGTGATTTTTGCCTTACTCGAGAAGTACTCCCAGAAAATTCAAAAAAATAAAAATAGTTTCGTGTTGGGCATGCTTTGTGTGATTTTGTGTTTTGTGTGCACGTTTATTTATTTAAATTAAAAATACAAAAAATATATGCTAGGCTTTGCATTGTCAGCGTTTGATATCGAAGTCATGTGATTTACATTTTTGGGTGATATGTAATCGTGTGCGTTAATTGTAGTAAAAAACAGCGGTGTTATAGGTTGGTATATATACATATGTGTGTATATATATATATATGTATGTATATATACATATATATATATATATACATACACATATGTACATAATACATCATGAAGATCCGAGTTGGGCCAATTTTAGTCTAAAAGTCAGGCCCAAGTGAATTGCTTCTGATCTGGCCCAAATATCCGTCCAGCTTCAGCCTATGGTAACGCTTGATCTGGACCGTTGGATTTTATTATCCAACGGCCCAGATTAATCCGTTAATTCCAAAATTCATCCAGCCTAGGACTTAACCAAACGACACCGTTTGGTTTAAGTGAGAGGATCCTGATCGTTGATCAAGTTTGATCCAACGATCAGGATTTAACTACTCAAAACATATATAAGCTCCTTTCCATACCCCGCCCCCCCAAGCCAGACCCCCCCTCTCCCTTCTTCTCCCTCAGGAGCTCTAAAATCCCCGCCGTCCGCCACCCTGCCTCCGCCTGCCGGAAATCGCCTCACGGCGGTTCCGGTAGGCCAATCGCCACCAAACCAATGCCAAAACCTTCCCCTTACCTCCCCCATCACGATCCCAGCTTCCATTAACCTCGAATCTTGCCGGAGCTCCTCGAATCTTCATTTGAAGATTCGAGTCAAACTCGAACCTATGCCAAATTACCCCAAATTCACACCACGGTCTCCCCACACCTCCCTCGTACCCCCGCCGGCATTGGTTTGCTTCGAATCTAACCAAAAATACAAAAGCCCCAAATCCGAGCCCAAGAACCCTAATTTTGAAGAAATCCAATTCGAGCCGTTTTAGCCACAATTGAAGTCCAAGGGACTTTAGTCTAGGTGTTCTCAATCGAGAACATCCCGATTAAAGCCCGTTTGGCTTCAATAAGTCCGAGTTTTAGTTCGAAGTTTGGTCGGCAGTCTTCTTTTGAGGTATTCACTCCTTCTTTGGTCGTTTTAAGTCGATTGGTGTGAATATGTGTGTTTGTTTCATTCATTATTTCAGTTTCTCATGTTTTTAATTTCCCATACCCGTTTGGTCTGTTTCTTCTCATTTGAGGCCCTTTATTTGGCCAATTCTTCTGTTTTAGTAGTTAAAACGAATCATGAGTCCAATGTGATTATAGTCGTCAAATAGTTCGTAACATTAATCCCTTGAATCTGCCTGGTGCAATTCACTGGTATAGGGTTGGTTACTGTTTAATTCAGATAAAAGGGATAATTGGGTGTAGCTAATAGTATAATTGTTTAATCATACACCCATACAAAGGGCTAGTGGAACTGAGCACAGCAGGGTATCCACTGAACACTGCCAGGCTTATTGTTTAAGGCTTGAGCCCATCTTTGGACAGTAGTTAGTGGGGTTTGCAGGGCATTTGATGGGTCTGGCAGAGTTGGGAGTGGGCAGGGTGATTAGTTAATTAGGGGCAGGTGTTCTGGAGGGGCTGTGAGCTATAAATATAGCATCAGATAGAGACATTGAGAGATAGACAGACATACACTTGAGAGGTGACAGACTTGAGAGTATCTGTGATAAGCAAAATACCTGGAGATATACATTGATAGGCATTCATTCATATAGACACTGATAAGATATAGATACACTTGAGACAGAACACTTGAGAGCCTCTGTGATAAGCAAAATACCTGGAGAGTACACTGAGAGTGACAAAAGGTCACTGTTTTCCTTAGTTTGGAGTCACTGTTTCATCGAATCTCTTGGCTACTGTTTCATTGCTTTGATTTCAATAGCTGAGTTGTTGTGGTCGTTTGGTTGCTGCACTCGTTTGGTTGCTGCACTGGTTTGGTTGTTGTTGTTATTACACTGCTGTGTTGCTGTTGGTCAGTGGTTTGTTGCCTTGGTCGATTGATATTGCTGGCTTGGTTTGGTTGCTGGTTGGTCTGTTGGTTTGCTGCCTGGCAGTGTTGTTGTTACTGCTTGGTTCAAAGATAGCTATTAGTCCTTATTGTTGTTGCTGTGGTGCCCAACCAAGGCTGTTGGTCAGTAGTTTGTTGCACTTGGTTTATTGTGTGGCTGGTTGGTCTATTTGGTTGCTGCTGGTTGTTGGTGTTGTTTCATTAGTTTGTCACTGGTTTTGGTCTAAGTGAGGTTGGCCCAGTATTGTTTCTCCTTGGTTGTTTGATACTGCTGGGTTGATTTGGTACTGTTGGTTCCTTATTTTGTTGGCTGTTGGTCTATCTGGTTGCTGGGCTATTGGTTATTGGTTTACTGTTTGCTGTTACTGTTCCTGCTACTGTTGCTGCCTTGCCATCGCTCACTCTTCCTTGTTCTTCCGCATTCCAGGTACACACCTCTGTTATTGTAGTTCCGTGGTACGAAAAGAATGAAGTTTGAAGCTTGTGCATAAAGTCTATTGAAACATGTAGTCGATTATAGTTCTCATGTTTAATTACATTCTGTTATTCTTCAATTAAATCTGCATTGCTAGTTTTGTTACGGAAAATGTAGCTAGACCAAAGATACACTATCATTAGATATGCACGTAAACCCGAATTAGTCTGTTGTATCTTCGTTCAATCTTCTCTACTCATGTGTATAATCTCCAAACCTGTTAAATGATAGACCTTATGTTAAGAGCAAGATTAGCTAAGGAGTTGTTACTTAACGGAATGACGTAGTTAGATTAAAAAGAGTCGGGGGTGCATTTCATGTGACCCGACCCCAATTTCGGGCAAGAGTAAACAAAGCATGTTAAGAACCACAAGCGCATTTCATGTGATGTGGTTCGTAGCAAGTTTTAAGTAATTTGGAATCAACTCTTAAGTAAGATACAGTGAGATGTAGTTCGCTTTAGATTTGAATCAAAGGTACACCTCGCCCAATAGTTACATTAATCACATAGCCGTCATAAATGTACATATAAATACTTAGGTTTCGAGATGCGTCGTTTCTTAACGAATATCACGCCTTTCTCAACAAATGTAAATAAGTAGTCAACCCAGGCGCATATTTTAGTTTTACCTTTTTAAATACGGGTGTGCATTTCATGTGACCCAAATCCAAACCCCGAAATGTTGAATAAGAATATGTTGAGGATCCGGGTGCATTTCATGTGACGCGATTCGAAAGCATATTTTTAAAGCAACTTTCTCTTTCGTGAATCATAACCAATAATAAAAGCGGTAAAGGGGTATTAACTTGCACTAAGTACATAATTGTAAAAAACAGATAGATAAGCCAAACACGACAGTTGAGCGACCGTGCTAGAACCACGGAATTCGGGAATGCCTAATACCTTCTCCCGGGTTAATAGAATTCCTTATCCGGATTTCTGGTTCGCGGACTGTTAAATAGAGTCATTCTTTTCCTCGATTCGGGATTTAACCGGTGACTTGGGACACCATAAAATCTCCCAAGTGGCGACTCTGAAATAATTAAAATAAATCCCATCTCGATTGTCCTTTAATTGGAAAAACTCTTTGCATCCTCGCGGGTGCGTAAAAAAGAGGTGTGACAGCTCTGGCGACTCTGCTGGGGACTTTTTTTTTTAGAATTCGAGCTCGGAATAACTGTTGTGTTTGGCATATTTTATTATCTGATTTTTTTACATGTTGGCATCAATGTGCAAAATGTTGTTTTTACCGCTTTGATATTGTATGAACTGTACATATAAATTGTGCCGGAACCAATCTCCTCTCTGAGTCTTCTAAATCATGAAGAAGGGTGCACTTCGTGTGACTTCTTTTCTGTATAGTGTCTAATTCCCATTTTAGAACGAGGTTTGGATAAGTTGCAAAACCGGTGAAGCTTCTGTATTCCCGGGTTGCTGCCTCCTCCTCGGCTCGAGCCGTCCGCTCGGGTAAGCCAAGTCTAGAACGGATAAACCCAGGTTTTAAAACCTAGAATAACAAAGCTTCATGCCGGATCCCTAGTAGGAAACGTTTATTTGCATCATGTCGCATTTGGCTTAGGGGACTCAACACAGGGGTTGGGTCCGTCTAGGACAGGTGACCTGAAATGAACAGACTATCCTGCTGCATCCTGTTTGTCTTGCGCATTTATCTGTTATAGACTTGCATGCTGACCGGCTTTAAAAAAAAAAAAAAAAAAAAAAAAAAAAAAAAAAAAAAAAAAAAAAAAAAAAATGTGTTTTGCTCTTAAGATAGAAATAGCTTGTTTGTTTTCCTTTAGTAAAGTGAATAAATAAATAATGCCGTTTGTTTCGTCAAAACCGAACTACGGGGGTTTGATTCTCATCGGATGTGAGATACGTAGGCAACCCCCATCGGGTCCAACTTCACTTTTTGAAAAATTAATTTTTGTACTAAATAAATCGGTGACGCTGTTTTCAAAAATAGCCGAATGTTCCCGGAAGGGACGCCGGAAGGCTAATTTCGTATAAACGGCCACCTTTGGGTCAATTTTGATTTCGATCAATTTACCCCACAGACCTTAAAAGCCTTCGTCCCCGAGACGTTGAAAGGCCGTGATTGAAAACTGATTTTTTTTTTTATTTTTAGCAAAACAAAGTTGTTTTCTTATTTAAATCACCTTAATAAATGTGCAGGATGAGCACGAATCAGAATAAATCATTTTCAATCTTTAGTGAGGTCCCTCGGCAGCTCCGTATATGGTGGAACGATTTGGAAGACAGTAGCAAAAAGGTTGTAGGGAGAATTTTGGGGGGTTTGGTTGATCTGTTGAATATCGAGCCAAGGGAAGACATCATCAAGGCACTGGTATCTTTCTGGGATCCGACCCGCAATGTGTTCCGTTTTGTTGACTTTGAACTGACGCCCACATTAGAGGAAATTGCGGGCTATGCAGGACTAAATGGGAAATTAAGAGGGCAATACCTACTCTCACCGAGACCGGTATCTCCACATGGGTTTCTGGATCTGCTGAGCATTAGTCGGAAGGTGAAATATGATGATCTGCTGAAAGGGTGTTGCGACCTCCAATTCTTATATCAACGGTACGGCACTCCTCGGGGTTTTGAAGAGTCAAACCTTGGACTGACTCACGCAGGGAATAGAACCAAGTGGGAGGCCAGACGAATCCTAGCATTCCTAACGACATTCTTGGGGGTTGTGATTTGTCCGCGTGAAGATAAGAAAATAGAGATAAGTCTGGTAGGAATAGCCGATGTTGCAATCAAAAAGGCTACCAGCACGGTGGTCCCTTTGGTTTTGTCCGAAATCTATCGAGCCTTGATTGTATGCCGAGAAGGGGGCAATTTCTTCCAAGGATGCAATCTGTTACTCCAATTATGGATGCAAGAACACCTCCATCACCGAACACAATACATGAACCATGGGTTGACCGGAAAAACCTGTATCAGGGGTTTCGAAGAACGGATGATGGGTGCTGTATTCCCTGAAGGCGTCGAGGCATGGCTTGCACGACTGAGCTCAATAGAAGCCGATCAGATTGAATGGGCATTCGGGTGGTTACCCGATACTGAAGTAATATATATGGCAGCCGAGGAGTGTTACATCCTTCTGATGGGGATCCGCAGTATCCAACCATATGTCCCTCACCGTGTATTACGTCAACTGGGAAGGTTTCAGGTTATTCCTACCGATCAAGACCTAAGGAAGTATGCCATTGAGTTGAGCCCGGGAGTTGTCTTCCCCGAAGAGAAGGTTAGAAGGCTGTGGCACGAGTGTCGGTTCCTTGAGCCTAAAACCATGGTCCGGGAATTAGCCAAGGGAGAGGTGGATCCAAAGTACAACGTGTGGTTCGGGAAAAGATTTCAGATTCGTCGGAAATGTTCTAAAAGAGCCCATGTCCAACAATTCACGGAAGATTCACGGGAACAATGGGATTGGTTAGCAAAGGAAGAGGGATACAGGACGAAGATTGGCAGGATAGAACAACAGGTCCGGGACCTCCAATTCGAGAAGAACATGCAAGCCGCCACCGACGAAGGAGGCAAAAAGAAGTTGGCACAAGAAAATGACTTCTTGAGAGCTCAAATCCATCAAATGAAAAGAGATGCTGACAAACAGTCGAGGAGCCGGGCCGACGAGAAATTGATAAGGGGTTTGAGAAGCCAAGTCACCGACATCCAAAGAGAATTGGACGAGTCAAAAGCCCAAGTAACGAGGATCCGTGCTAGCTGGAAAAAGGAGGCACATCAACATGCACTTCACCTAAAGCGGGTAGAAGAAGATTACACCGATATCATCACTAACCTGAGGGAAGCAAATGTTGTCCTTAGGGAGCGGGTTTTCAAGCAAGCCCAAGATGCCGGAGCAGACCTCGACCGCTGCCACAATTTGATGGCCCGACTGCAAGGACAAGTGGATAGGCTCCTAGATCAAGTCACCAACAATGCTCGAAGATTGGGGACGAAAAACCAGCAAATAGAGCGGCTACTCGGAGAAAGGGACATGATCAAGGATAGAATCGGAGAAATCGGGCACTATGTCACCATGAAGTGCCTAGCTTGTGAACGAATGCCCCGCGCCGACCTTTTCGCTTCAATCATGGGTTATGTTCATCGGATCATGGAAGAGCTGAGGGAACTGCACAAAGACCTCACACCGAGGCCTGCGGCAAGGCCGAATGATGCCTCGCAGGCCCCCAGGAGTTTTAGGGCATTAGATTTTTTAATTGAAAATGTATTCTGAAATGTTAAATCAAGCCAGTTGGCAGTTCTATCTTTACTTTCCCCAGTCAAGCATTTTCTTTTGTTTTGTTGATTGTTGTAAGACGTGTTTTGTAACTACACGGTTTTATTTGATATAAAAGTTACTGAATTTTGCCACAATCTTGCTACCAGAACTACGCTCGGTCTGATTCACGCGGGGTCGTGATACGTAGGCAATCCACATAAGATTCGACCACCACTAAAAAGAAAGAAAAAGAATCCAAAGGCTAAATAACAATAAGGCTTGCAAAGATAGTCGAAAAAGAAAAAAAAAAAAGAAAAAGAAAAAGAAAAAGAGAAAGAAAAAGGGCCGGAATGACGCATGTTAAAGAGTACACGTAGAAAGGGCTATTTGGTTAGGTGCATTGCATCCAACGTGCTATAACATATCTGTCAAACTCGGTGAACTAACAAGTTTGTTGCGTGTTCCATAAAGTTTAGCAGTTGGTTTGACAGAATATCCTGGCCAACCATCCCTACCGTACTAGATCCAAAGGACCAGTTACAGTAAGCATGTCGAGTTCCGGCAAGAGTCTCGAGGAAGAAAAGTCCGAGCTACAAATCATGAAGGAAGAAGTAGACCGGTTAAAACAACAGATAACAGGAGATGCACCTGGCCTGGGCCAGGGAACAGTCTTCACCAAACCGCCCTACTCTCGCCTCAGCTCCCGAACATCCGCCCATCGATCCTTCAACAAGCGCCCCAAGCTATCCATACTTTCAGGGGGAAAATCCATATGCCACCCACATTCCACCAGCCAAACCAAATCCTCCTCCAGTCACCCCTGTTTTTGTAGCACCTCCACCTGCTCCTCTGCAAAGGCCGGCCAGCGAGCCATATGTTCGGATCCATGACAACTCTTACTATCCTCCAGAGCCTACTTTCAGGGCTCCTGAACCACAATCACATACACCTCACTGGGATAATCCGGCAGAACCGGAAAAACACTTCCAAAGTTCGGAGCACGAGGAAGTTGTCAGAAAAGTTAAAAGCCTGGAGCAGTCCTTCAGGAACATGCACGGTTTAGGCAACCAGGTCAGCGTCGCCTATAAGGATCTATGCCCATTCCCGGACGTCCGGTTGCCAGCAGGATTTAAAATGCCCAAATTCGACCTATACGAGGGGCATGGTGACCCAGTGGCCCACCTGCGGGGGTTTTGCAGTAAAATGAGAGGGGCCGGAGGACGGGACGAGCTTCCGATAGCCTACTTCGGCCAGAGTCTGGGAGGATCGGCGTTGGAGTGGTACACTAGACAGGATCCCAGTAGATGGTTTACGTGGGATGATCTGGCTCAAGCTTTTATCGGCCAGTTCCAATACAATCTTGAGATAATCCCCGACCGCCTATCATTGCTGAAAATAGAGAAGAAGCCTGCTGAAAGCTTCAGGGAATTTGGTTTCCGATGGAGGGAACAGGCGGCCAGGGTAGATCCGCCGATGAGAGAAAGCGAGATGGTGGACTACTTCTTGCAGACATTAGAGCCCACCTACTTCGGACATCTGGTAACGTCCGTAGGCAAATCATTCACCGAGGTGATAAAAATGGGGGGTATGATCGAGGAGGGTTTGAAGGCCAACAAGATCATGAGTTACTCAGCACTGAAAGCCACCACTCAGGCTATCCAAAGCGGTACTGGAGGAGTACCGGGGAAGAAGAGGAGAGAGGAAGTGGCGGCCGTCGAGTCCGGGGCATGGTTCAAAAATAGAGGCCCCGCACCCCAATATAGCCCACCCCAGCCTCACCACCAAAATTACCCCCACAACCCATATAGCTACCCGCAACATTACTATCCCGCACCTGATCCTCATTTTACTGTCCACCATGCACAGTCATATTCTGCACTTCCCGCTCATGCACCGTGGCGTGCACCAAACCCCCAGAACAATCATCCACCCCCAAGAGCTTACAGAAACCCCTCGGGCGCGAGTTTCCGTCCGAACCGGGCATTCAGGGGTGACAGGGCGCCGAGGCCAAAGACTTTCACTCCCTTAGGAGAGTCTTATACCAGTCTGTTCCACCGGTTGAAGCAAGTAGGTTTGCTAAATCCGGTTGAAGCTAAGTTGCCAAACCCTCTTCCGAAGAACTTGGACCATTCAGTAAATTGTGCCTACTGCTCGGGATGTCCGGGACATGATACAGAAAAGTGTTGGAGGCTGAAGACGGCCATCCAGGAGCTCATCGACACCCGCAGGATCGAGGTCCAGACTCCAACAGAGCCCAACATCAACCAAAACCCGCTCCCAGCTCATCATGAGACCAATATGATCGAGTTGGTACGGGCGGAGGAAGGAAAGGAGAAAGCCTCTCAGACTGTAATGATGATTAAGTCTAGCGGGGCAGGAACGAGAAAAGGGCCAAGCCTTGATGAGTCGCCCAGTTGCAAGAAAGACATACCAGGAGAGTCGGAAGCAGGAAAGGAAAGTGTGAACGAAGTACCGGCGAAGCCGGCCAAGATAGTTGTACCAGGGGCAGCAATCAAGCCCATCCTGACAGTAGCAGGCGTTCGAATGGATCCTTTCATCATCCAGCCAGCAACTCAGTTGCCAGTGACTGATAGCCGGGCCGTCCCATGGAATTATGCTCGGATTACAACGACCTACAGAGGAAAGGAGGTGAAAGAGGAAGTTTGTGAAGCCCAAGGGTTGACCCGCTCGGGGAGATGTTTTGCCCCCGCGGAATTGAGGAAGACCACTCCGGCAGTATTGAAAAGCCGGTCACTGATGAAGAGGCGGAAGAATTCTTGAAAAAGATGAAGCTGCATGACTACTCTGTCTTAGAGCAGTTAAAGAAGACTCCGGCACAAATATCATTGCTATCCTTGCTGATACATTCTGAAGAACATCGGCAAGCATTGATGAAAGTCCTGAATGAGGCACATGTACCGGATAAAATCTCAGTGAGCCATTTGGAGAAGATCACCAATCGGATCTTCGAAGCAAATCGGATCACCTTCACCGACGACGAGTTGCCTGAGGAAGGCACTGAGCATAACAGGGCTTTATATCTTACGGTGAAGTGTGAAGAGGCGGTGGTTACCAAAGTCTTGGTCGATAACGGGTCCAGTGCTAACATTTGTCCTCTCTCTACACTGGGCAAATTGAAGGTAGACATCGGCAGGGTACGCGAGAACAGGGTATGTGTCCGAGGGTTCGACGGAGGAGGCAAAGCGTCGGTTGGCGACATAGTGCTAGTCTTGACAATCGGGCCAGTGGAGTTCACCATGGAATTCCAGGTGCTGGACATGGTGGTGTCATATAACCTCCTAATAGGGCGACCATGGATTCATGCCGCAAGAGCAGTTCCATCCAGCTTGCACCAACTCGTCAAGTTCGAGTGGGATCAACAGGAGATCGTCGTACATGGAGAGAACGATCCACAATCAGGCACCATCATCCCCTTTGTTGAAACAGAAGAAGATGTCGGGCCGTGGGTATATCAGGTCTGCGATGTGGTGTCCGCCCACCGAGTTCCGGAAGGGGAATGTATTCCCGGCGACAGAACAATTACTGCGGATGTCATGGTGGCGCATGAAATGTTGCGACATGGTTTCGTACCCGGTAAAGGGCTAGGTGCATCTCTGCAAGGAATTATACAACCGGTATCAGTGGTCGAAAACGTGGGAACCTTCGGCTTGGGATTCCAGCCAACCTCAGAGGACATCCGGCGAGCAAAGAGGAGTAAGCAGAAAACATGGGTGCTCCCAAAGCCTGTTCCACGCCTTTCCCAATCTTTTGTCAGGTCCGGAGCAAGAGGACATCCAGCGACAAAGATTCCCGGTCCTACGATCAGGCCGGATGAAGAGTTCTTCAGGAAGTTCGAAGACCTATTCACAGATGTATGTATGCTCGAGGACGGTGAAGGATCTAGTCACGCCGAGATACAATTTGTGGGATCAAAGGCAAAACTGAATAACTGGAAGGCTACTCCTCTCCCTGTCCGGAAGGAGTCTTGGTAGTTTGTCTTGGATTGTTTTTCTTTCGAAGTTTTGTATTGGGGGTTTGTCCCCGGAGTAAAATCCCGTTTGTTTTGTTTATTTTTGATTTAAGTTTGCAGTTTGTTTTCCCTTTGTACAATTCCCATCAATGAAATTTGGTTCCTTCGTGTCTAATTTTGTTTATCTTTTCTTCTTTTTACTTTTCTGAACAGCCTTCTTGCAACTGATCTTAATGATATGGCGTGCTTAAAGATTAATCAACCCAGCCTAGAAAGTCAATCGGGTTTGGAAATAATAACACATGAAATAAGAAGTGACGAGAGTGAGTCAGGAGTACGGCGATGATGAAGCCGTGGAAGAAATCGGTGAAGAATTAAGTCACTTCGAGGAAAAGCCCAAACCGAATTTAAATGATACCGAGGCCGTTAATCTAGGGAATGCGGATGACGTCAAAGAAACCCGGATAAGTGTCCATATTGAACCCAATCTGAGAGAAGAACTGATCAAAACGCTCATGGAGTTTAAAGATATTTTCGCATGGTCGTACGACGACATGCCAGGACTCAGCACTGATCTAGTGGTTCATAGATTACCCACCGATCCGGCATATCCTCCCGTCAAGCAAAAGCTGCGGAAATTCAAGACGGAGATGAGTGTGAAGATTAAGGAGGAGGTAACCAAGCAGTTGCAGGCGAAAGTCATTCGTGTCACTCGATACCCCGAATGGTTGGCTAACGTAGTACCGGTGCCAAAGAAAGACGGAAAGATCAGGGTATGCGTGGACTATCGCAATCTCAACAAGGCAAGTCCTAAGGATAATTTCCCACTTCCCAATATCCATATCCTGATTGATAATTGTGCCGGACGCGAAATTGGATCCTTTGTGGACTGTTATGCGGGATATCATCAGATTTTGATGGACGAAGAGGACGCAGAAAAGACGGCTTTTATCACACCATGGGGGACTTATTGCTACCGAGTGATGCCGTTTGGTTTGAAGAATGCAGGGGCAACCTATATGAGGGCGATGACTACGGTATTCCATGACATGATACACAAGGAAATTGAGGTGTACGTGGATGATGTGATCGTGAAATCCAGACGTCAAGAGGACCATGTTGCTGACCTCAGGAAGTTCTTTCAAAGACTTCGAAGATACGACATCAAGCTCAATCCAGCCAAATGCGCATTCGGAGTTCCGTCAGGAAAGTTGCTAGGATTCATCGTCAGCCGACGGGGCATTGAGTTGGACCCATCCAAAATCAAGTCCATTCAGGAGTTACCCCCGCCGAAGAAATAAAACAGAGGTAATGAGTCTGTTGGGAAGGTTGAATTACATCAGTAGGTTTATTGCCCAGCTTACGGCAACTCGTGAACCCATATTCCGCCTATTGAAGAAAGACGCCGCGATAGAATGGACGGCAGAATGTCAGGAAGCGTTTGACCGGATCAAAGGGTATCTGTCAAATCCACCCGTACTAGTTCCGCCTGAGCCAGGTAGACCCCTGATTCTTTATCTGACGGTCTTGGAGAATTCGTTTGGCTGCGTACTGGGGCAGCATGATCTTACCGGGAGGAAGGAACGGGCCATTTACTACCTCAGTAAGAAGTTCACAGTCCACGAGGTCAAGTACACTCATCTGGAAAAGACATGTTGCGCCCTAACTTGGGTAGCCCAAAAGCTGAAACACTACTTGTCTTCTTACACCACGTACCTCATTTCGCGGTTGGATCCGTTGAAGTATATTTTCCAGAAACCCATGCCTACAGGGAGGTTAGCAAAGTGGCAAATATTACTTACGGAATTCGACATCATATACGTGACGAGGACGGCTATGAAAGCTCAAGCCCTGGCCGATCACTTAGCTGAAAATCCCGTTGATGACGAATACGAACCTTTGAGGACGTATTTTCCAGATGAGGAGGTGTTGCAAATTGAGGGGTTGGAACTAACCAAGGATCCAGGATGGAAGCTCTTCTTCGATGGAGCGGCAAACGCAAAAGGAGTTGGAGTAGGGGCTGTGCTCATATCTGAAACAGGACATCATTATCCTGTTACTGCTCAACTGCGTTTTCACTGTACCAATAACATGGCTGAGTACGAGGCATGTATCTTGGGGTTGCGATTAGCGGTGGACATGGATGTACGGGACGTCTTGGTCTTGGGAGACTCGGACCTTCTAGTACATCAGATTCAGGGAGAATGGGAAACCAGAGATTTAAAGCTTATCCCATATCGTCAGTGTTTGCATGATTTGACCAAACGCTTTCGATCGGTAGAATTCAGGCACATCCCAAGGATGCATAACGAGGTTGCCGACGCGTTGGCTACTTTAGCGTCAATGCTACATCACCCGGACAAGGTTCGTGTCGATCCATTACATATCCAGATCCGGGATCAACATGCTTATTGTAATGTGATAGAGGAAGAGGTGGATGGCGAGCCATGGTTTCATGATGTCAAGGAATACCTCAGGTTAGGAGTATACCCAGAGCAAGCAATCGGAGATCAAAAGCGAGCTATTCGGCGGTTGGCGAACGGATTTTTCCTTAGTGGAGGGGTGCTGTACAAAAGAACCCCAGACTTGGGATTGTTGAGATGTATAGATGCAAGTCAAGCCACAACAGTGATGACGGATATACACTCGGGAGTTTGCGGACCACACATGAGCGGATACGTATTGGCAAAGAAGATTCTTCGAGCAGGATATTATTGGCTCACTATGGAGCGGGATTGTATAAGTTTCGTGCGAAGATGCCATCGGTGTCAGATACACGGAGATTTGATTCATTCTCCGCCGACTGAATTGCATACAATGCCGTTTGTCGCATGGGGTATGGATGTTATTGGACCTATTGAGCCTGCAGCTTCCAACGGTCACAGGTTCATTCTGGTAACGATTGATTATTTTACCAAGTGGGTGGAGGCCAAAACATTCAAATCAGTGACCAAGAAGGCGATGGTGGACTTCGTACACTCCCACATCATTTGTAGGTTTGGAATTCCAAAGATGATCATTACAGATAACGGTGCAAATCTTAACAGTGGATTGATGAAAGAGGTATGTCAACAGTTCAAGATTACACACCGAAATTCCACACCGTATCGCCCAAAAGCAAATGGTGCGGTCGAGGCAGCAAACAAGAACATAAAGAAGATATTGAGGAAGATGATAGAAAGGTCTAGGCAGTGGCATGAAAAGTTACCATTTGCGCTGTTGGGTTATCGCACTACCGTCCGGACTTCGGTAGGTGCAACTCCTTACTTGTCGGTATACGGGACTGAAGCAGTAATACCCGCAGAAGTTGAGATTCCATCCCTCCGAATCGTCGCTGAAGCTGAGATTGACGACGACGAGTGGGTCAAAACCCGATTAGAGCAACTGAGCTTGATCGATGAAAAGAGATTGACAGCAGTATGTCACGGCCAATTGTATCAAAAGAGAATGGCGAGAGCATATAACAAGAAGGTGCGTCCCAGGAGATTTGAAGTGGGACAGCATGTGCTGAAGAGAGTTCTACCCCATCAGGCCGAAGCGAAAGGCAAGTTCGCTCCAAATTGGCGAGGACCTTTTGTGGTAACTAGAGTATTATCCAACGGCGCTCTATGTCTGACGGATGTCGAGGGAAGATGCACCGATATGGCTATCAATTCTGACGCAGTCAAGAGATACTATGTGTAATTCTTTAACGCATTTGTCAACGTTTGGTTTCGTTTGTGTGTACTTGGCATTTTTCGGAGAATGAAATGACAGAGGCAATTTTTCTACTACCCAAACACTTTAACCTTTGTTTCCCCATTTGAGCCTTAATTATTCTTTCATATACCCTCTTTCGAAATCATCAAGGAAGATGTGTAACGGAATAGAAAAAGAAACAAAGAAAAAAAATATACAAGAAAAAGTGAACTACGTTCGACCTGATTCCTCAAGAAGGATACGTAGGCGCCACACGGCTCGGTCATAATAAAATAAAAATCAAAAAATCCCCCAAGCAACAAAACTGGGGCAGAAGTCATTGTTTTCGTTGGAAAGATAGTGTGGATTCCGAAAGTTGTAATAAGCTAACCGTCGAGGCTAAACCCCTTTCTTCAGCCTCACGCGCAGAAACCATATCAAGAACCAGAAAGACCTCTCGATCAGCATTTGAGAAGTGCCAAGTCATGTGAATGAAAGCCAAGAGTGACATCCCGACCCTCGATTGAATTCAGGATGCACAAGCCGAAAGGGGATAACGCTCTAGAGAGAACCTCAGGGGCGATACCCCGCCGCAAGGAAAGAAAGCATAAATGAGAGAGTCTTAACGGTGAAAACCCTCGCGGGCACCTTAAGGCGAAGGAAGTTGAGAGAAGTAAAATGAGAGAGTCTTACGGTGAAAACCTTTACGGGCACCTTAAGGCGACGGGAGATAGAGAGAAATGAGAGAATCTCATTAGTGAAAACCCTTGGAAGGGCACTGTGAGGTGGCAGGATGAGATGGTTACAAGATGTCCGCATGAGACAAGGTTGGGACATCCGTTTACCTCTAGCAGGACGCGGTATCAGAAAGTGATTGACATGAATAGACTGGGTAGTTTAATCTCAAAGGCGCGGCATAACATTGGATCAGTCATACATTCAGATAAGTTTTCCTATTTTTGAGTTCAGAAAAGTTTTTCTCTTCTTTTGTCATTTGCGGTCAGTATCCTTTTCTTTTCTTTCATTTTCGAAAATTGATTTTTCAAAGCTTACTACCAAGTCTCCCAAAGCAGTATAATGAAAATGAATAGGCATGGAACAAGGCAATGAGACAGAAGTCGTTACGATAGTGAGATTGGGATGACAGGCCGAGTGGAAGGTTCGCAAGAATTATGGAGTATGATGGACACATGTGGCATGTCCGAAGGATGATTTCACGCAACAGATCACCGGCTAAAAAGAGTCCGACCAAACCAAAGAGTGGAATAAAAGGAAAGATGAGAGTTCGTCCGTGGAAAAAGCATCGTCCCAAGCAAGCATCGACGTCGTCCGCAAAGTTCGAGAGAGGCCAAGCAGCTGAAAGAGAATGGCCTCAACAAGAGTGGCACGACCACTCGCGGCTTTTTGAAACTAACAATTTTTCTTTGATTTAAAGCAGAAAAGAGGGTTCGTCGGCGTAAAAGCATGCCACGTGGAAGGTCATCAAACTGGGGCAGAAAATTTTCTCTGATTGCGAAAATTTTCTTGAAAGAAAAATACCCGGTGGATAAGTGTAGAAAGCAACACAAGATGGGGTGATCCTTGAGCCGGGTATCATCTCCAGCAGTTATTGGAAAAGAAAAATGGCTTCAAGATTCCCCCCAGCAGTATTACATCCTATAATTTGATCAAGGAAACAAAAGCGTAAGTCCCAGAAGAGGTAGGGGAAGAAGGAAGAGAATGAGGGGTGAAGGAAACAAAGAATACTTCCTCAACAGCATCACCACCAGCAGGCGAGTAAACAGTTCCAAAAATATCCCCAGCAGCCAGAAGAAAAGTAACACGACCTAAGGGAAAGCAATTCCAAGACAGGATAATTCAGAGGAGAAGGTGGTCCGAGAGGTAATGCAGGAAACAAGGATAGGGTACAAGAGGCAAAGGAAGGTAATCAAGATAGGAAATCAGTAAAGTAGTAGTTGAAGTCAGGGAGCCCGCCTGGAGAATGGAGTGGCGATTTAATTTTGAAGTTGTAATTGAAGTCAGGAAGCCCGCCTGGAGAATGGAGTGGCGATTTAATTTTGAAGTTGTAGTTGAAGTCAGGGAGCCCGCCTGGAGAATGGAGTGGCGATTTAATTTTGAAGTAGTAGTTGAAGTCAGGGAGCCCGCCCGGAGAATGGAGTGGCGATTTAATTTTGAAGTAGTAGTTGAAGTCAGGGAGCCCGCCTGGAGAATGGAGTGGCGATTTGATTTTGAAGTAGTAGTTGAAGTCAGGGGAGCCCGCCTGGAGAATGGAGTGGCGATTTAATTTTGAAGTAGTAGTTGAAGTCAGGGAGCCCGCCCGGAGAATGGAGTGGCGATTTAATTTTGAAGTAGTAGTTGAAGTCGGGGAGCCCGCCCGGAGAATGGAGTGGCGATTTAATTTTGAAGTAGTAGTTGAAGTCGGGAGCCCGCCCGGAGAATGGAGTGGCGATTTAATTTTGAAGTTGTAGTTGAAGTCGGGAGCCCGCCCGAAGAATGGAGTGGCGATTTAATTTTGAAGTAGTAGTTGAAGTCGGAAGCCCGCCCGGAGAATGGAGTGGCGATTTAATTTTGAAGTTATAGTTGAAGTCAGGGAGCCCGCCCGGAGAATGGAGTGGCGATTTAATTTTGAAGTTGTAGTTGAAGTCAGGAAGCCCGCCCGGAGAATGGAGTGGCGATTTAATTTTGAAGTAGTAGTTGAAGTCAGGAAGCCCGCCTGGAGAATGGAGTGGCGATTTGATTTTGAAATTGTAGTTGAAGTCAGGAAGCCCGCCTGGAGAATGGAGTGGCGATTCAATTCCGAAGTAGTAGTTGAAGTCAGGAAGCCCGCCTGGAGAATGGAGTGGCGATTTAATTTTGAAGTTATAGTTAAAGTCAGGGAGCCCGCCTGGAGAATGGAGTGGCGATTTTATTTTGAAGTTGTAGTTGAAGTCAGGGAGCCCGCCTGGAGAACGGAGTGGCGATTTAATTTTGAAGTAGTAGTTGAAGTCAGGGAGCCCGCCTGGAGAATGGAGTGGCGATTTGATTTTGAAGTAGTAGTTGAAGTCAGGGAGCCCGCCTGGAGAATGGAGTGGCGATTTAATTTTGAAGTAGTAGTTGAAGTCAGGGAGCCCGCCTGGAGAATGGAGTGGCGATTTAATTTTGAAGTAGTAGTTGAAGTCAGGGAGCCCGCCTGGAGAATGGAGTGGCGATTTAATTTTGAAGTAGTAGTTGAAGTCAGGGAGCCCGCCTGGAGAATGGAGTGGCGATTTAATTTCGAAGTTGTAGTTGAAGTCAGGGAGCCCGCCTGGAGAATGGAGTGGCGATTTAATTTTGAAGTCGTAATTGAAGTCAGGAAGCCCGCCCGGAGAATGGAGTGGCGATTTAATTTTGAAGTTGTAGTTGAAGTCAGGGAGCCCGCCTGGAGAATGGAGTGGCGATTTAATTTTAAAGTTGTAGTTGAAGTCGGGGAGCCCGCCTGGAGAATGGATTGGCGATTTAATTTTGAAGTTGTAGTTGAAGTCGGGGAGCCCGCCCGAAGAATGGAGTGGCGATTTAATTTTGAAGTAGTAGTTGAAGTCGGGGAGCCCGCCCTGGAGAATGGAGTGGCGATTTAATTTTGAAGTTGTAGTTGAAGTCGGAAGCCCGCCCGGAGAATGGAGGGCGATTTAATTTTGAAGTAGTAATTGAAGTCGGGAGCCCGCCCGGAGAATGAGTGGCGATTTAATTTTGAAGTTGTAGTTGAAGTCGGGAGCCCGCCCGAAGAATGGAGTGGCGATTTAATTTTGAAGTAGTAGTTGAAGTCGGGAAGCCCGCCCGGAGAATGGAGTGGCGATTTAATTTTGAAGTTGTAGTTGAAGTCAGGGAGCCCGCCCGGAGAATGGAGTGGCGATTTAATTTTGAAGTAGTAATTGAAGTCAGGGAGCCCGCCTGGAGAATGGAGTGGCGATTTAATTTTGAAGTTGTAGTTGAAGTCGGGGAGCCCGCCTGGAGAATGGAGTGGCGATTTAATTTTGAAGTTGTAGTTGAAGTCAGGGAGCCCGCCCGAAGAATGGAGTGGCGATTTAATTTTGGAGCAGTAGTTGAAGTCAGGGAGCCCGCCTGAAGAATGGAGTGGCGATTTGTTTTAATTTGTTAGAGGAAAGCGGTAGAATGTAACAGAAATCTCCGGCATGAATCCAAGTTCATAAGAAGAGAAGAAGCATCGGAAGGAACGCCAAGTCAGACAAGATGGCAAGGAGCGCGACAAGATCAAGTTAAAAAGGATAGATAAGAACTTGTAGTACTGTAACTTAGTCTAGCTTCTTGTTTTTGTTGCTTAGCGCAGTGTAACAAGGAAATCGGCTAAGCAGTGGTAACAGCAGTAACATCGGCAACAGCAGTAACAGCGAGATCGCGACAGGCATGGTAGTCCCAGCTACCAGAACTTCCCGAACTACATTGACCTGATTCCCTTTTAGCCGGGGATATGTAGGAGACCTTTGAAGCAAGGTTCGGTCAAAACTTTTCCAAAATGCTTCATACGGAGTGTTCGGATAGGCAAAAATCGCTTATATCCGCTCATTTATCTTTGCACGAAAACTCGGCGTGTTTACGCGCAAAGAGGGGCAGCTGTGAGCACGTGATTTTTGCCTTACTCGAGAAGTACTCCCAGAAAATTCAAAAAAATAAAAATAGTTTCGTGTTGGGCATGCTTTGTGTGATTTTGTGTTTTGTGTGCACGTTTATTTATTTAAATTAAAAATACAAAAAATATATGCTAGGCTTTGCATTGTCAGCGTTTGATATCGAAGTCATGTGATTTACATTTTTGGGTGATATGTAATCGTGTGCGTTAATTGTAGTAAAAACAGCGGTGTTATAGGTTGGTATATATACATATGTGTGTATATATATATATATGTATGTATATATACATATATATATATATATACATACACATATGTACATAATACATCATGAAGATCCGAGCTGGGCCAAATTTTAGTCTAAAAGCCAGGCCCAAATGAATTGCTTCCGATCCGGCCCAAATATCCGTCCAGCTTCAGCCTAGGTAACGCTTGATCTGGACCGTTGGATTTTATTATCCAACGGCCCAGATTAATCCGTTAATTCCAAAATTCGTTCAGCCTATGACTTAACCAAACGACACCCGTTTGGTTTAAGTGAGAGGATCCTGATCGTTGATCAAGTTTGATCCAACGATCAGGATTTAACTACTCAAAACATATATAAGCTCCTTTCCATACCCCGCCCCCCCAAGCCAGACCCCCCCCTCTCCCTTCTTCTCCCTCAGGAGCTCTCAAATCCCCGGCGTAACGCCGCCGTGCGCCGCCCGCCGGAAATCGCCTCACGGCGGTTCCGGTAGGCCAATCGCCACCAAACCAATGCCAAAACCTTCCCCTTACCTCCCCCATCACGATCCCAGCTTCCATTAACCTCGAATCTTGCCGGAGCTCCTCGAATCTTCATTTGAAGATTCGAGTCAAACTCGAACCTATGCCAAATTACCCCAAATTCACACCACGGTCTCCCCACACCTCCCTCGTACCCCCGCCGGCATTGGTTTGCTTCGAATCTAACCAAAAATACAAAAGCCCCAAATCCGAGCCCAAGAACCCTAATTTTGAAGAAATCCAATTCGAGCCGTTTTAGCCACAATTGAAGTCCAAGGGACTTTAGTCTAGGTGTTCTCAATCGAGAACATCCCGATTAAAGCCCGTTTGGCTTCAATAAGTCCGAGTTTTAGTTCGAAGTTTGGTCGGCAGTCTTCTTTTGAGGTATTCACTCCTTCTTTGGTCGTTTTAAGTCGATTGGTGTGAATATGTGTGTTTGTTTCATTCATTATTTCAGTTTCTCATGTTTTTAATTTCCCATACCCGTTTGGTCTGTTTCTTCTCATTTGAGGCCCTTTATTTGGCCAATTCTTCTGTTTTAGTAGTTAAAACGAATCATGAGTCCAATGTGATTATAGTCGTCAAATAGTTCGTAACATTAATCCCTTGAATCTGCCTGGTGCAATTCACTGGTATAGGGTTGGTTACTGTTTAATTCAGATAAAAGGGATAATTGGGTGTAGCTAATAGTATAATTGTTTAATCATACACCCATACAAAGGGCTAGTGGAACTGAGCACAGCAGGGTATCCACTGAACACTGCCAGGCTTATTGTTTAAGGCTTGAGCCCATCTTTGGACAGTAGTTAGTGGGGTTTGCAGGGCATTTGATGGGTCTGGCAGAGTTGGGAGTGGGCAGGGTGATTAGTTAATTAGGGGCAGGTGTTCTGGAGGGGCTGTGAGCTATAAATATAGCATCAGATAGAGACATTGAGAGATAGACAGACATACACTTGAGAGGAGACAGACTTGAGAGCATCTGTGATAAGCAAAATACCTGGAGATATACATTGATAGGCATTCATTCATATAGACACTGATAAGATATAGATACACTTGAGACAGAACACTTGAGAGCATCTGTGATAAGCAAAATACCTGGAGAGTACACTGAGAGTGACAAAAGGTCACTGTTTTCCTTGGTTTGGAGTCACTGTTTCATCGAATCTCTTGGCTACTGTTTCATTGCTTTGATTTCAATAGCTGAGTTGTTGTGGTCGTTTGGTTGCTGCACTCGTTTGGTTGCTGCACTGGTTTGGTTGTTGTTGTTATTACACTGCTGTGTTGCTGTTGGTCAGTGGTTTGTTGCCTTGGTCGATTGATATTGCTGGCTTGGTTTGGTTGCTGGTTGGTCTGTTGGTTTGCTACCTGGCAGTGTTGTTGTTACTGCTTGGTTCAAAGATAGCTATTAGTCCTTATTGTTGTTGCTGTGGTGCCCAACCAAGGCTGTTGGTCAGTAGTTTGTTGCACTTGGTTTATTGTGTGGCTGGTTGGTCTATTTGGTTGCTGCTGGTTGTTGGTGTTGTTTCATTAGTTTGTCACTGGTTTTGGTCTAAGTGAGGTTGGCCCAGTATTGTTTCTCCTTGGTTGTTTGATACTGCTGGGTTGATTTGGTACTGTTGGTTCCTTATTTTGTTGGCTGTTGGTCTATCTGGTTGCTGGGCTATTGGTTATTGGTTTACTGTTTGCTGTTACTGTTCCTGCTACTGTTGCTGCCTTGCCATCGCTCACTCTTCCTTGTTCTTCCGCATTCCAGGTACACACCTCTGTTATTGTAGTTCCGTGGTACGAAAAGAATGAAGTTTGAAGCTTGTGCATAAAGTCTATTGAAACATGTAGTCGATTATAGTTCTCATGTTTAATTACATTCTGTTATTCTTCAATTAAATCTGCATTGCTAGTTTTGTTACGGAAAATGTAGCTAGACCAAAGATACACTATCATTAGATATGCACGTAAACCCGAATTAGTCTGTTGTATCTTCGTTCAATCTTCTCTACTCATGTGTATAATCTCCAAACCTGTTAAATGATAGACCTTATGTTAAGAGCAAGATTAGCTAAGGAGTTGTTACTTAACGGAATGACGTAGTTAGATTAAAAAGAGTCGGGGGTGCATTTCATGTGACCCGACCCCAATTTCGGGCAAGAGTAAACAAAGCGTGTTGAGAACCACAGGCGCATTTCATGTGATGTGGTTCGTAGCAAGTTTTAAGTAATTTGGAATCAACTCTTAAGTAAGATACAGTGAGATGTAGTTCGCTTTAGATTTGAATCAAAGGTACACCTCGCCCAATAGTTACATTAATCACATAGCCGTCATAAATGTACATATAAATACTTAGGTTTCGAGATGCGTCGTTTCTTAACGAATATCACGCCTTTCTCAACAAATGTAAATAAGTAGTCAACCCAGGCGCATATTTTAGTTTTACCTTTTTAAATACGGGTGTGCATTTCATGTGACCCAAATCCAAACCCCGAAATGTTGAATAAGAATATGTTGAGGATCCGGGTGCATTTCATGTGACGCGATTCGAAAGCATATTTTTAAAGCAACTTTCTCTTTCGTGAATCATAACCAATAATAAAAGCGGTAAAGGGGTATTAACTTGCACTAAGTACATAATTGTAAAAAACAGATAGATAAGCCAAACACGACAGTTGAGCGACCGTGCTAGAACCACGGAATTCGGGAATGCCTAATACCTTCTCCCGGGTTAATAGAATTCCTTATCCGGATTTCTGGTTCGCGGATTGTTAAATAGAGTCATTCTTTTCCTCGATTCGGGATTTAACCGGTGACTTGGGACACCATAAATCTCCCAAGTGGCGACTCTGAAATAATTAAAATAAATCCCATCTCGATTGTCCTTTAATTGGAAAAACTCTTTGCATCCTTGCGGGTGCGTAAAAAGGGGTGTGACAATCTCACAAGGTCCCACACTGACCAAATCCTCACTCGTACCGCTACGGTATACTGTCAACTCAATGTATGTAAATATGTACAGATGTCTATAATGTATAAATATTTGAGTATGTATATGGATATGAATAAGTATAATGCTAAGGCGTGCAGCCCGCTCCAATACATATACCGCTGCGGCGCGCAGCCCGCTCCATATAACATCGACGGCGCTCACTAGGGGTATATACAGACTTCGGAGGGGCTCCCTAGGCACAAGCGCTATGATACTGCGGCGTGCAGCCGATCCACACATGTATTACTGCGGCGTGCAGTCCGATCCAATATATATATACATATATAACTATTCTGCTGCGACGTGCAGCCCGATCCCATAATATACACCAGCGCTCACTGAGAATGTGTGCAGACTCAGACTCCGAAGGGGCTCCTACAGCCCAAGCGCAATAATACTGTGGCGTGCAGTCCGTCCCACATGTATATTACATGTATATTACTACGGCGTGCAATCCGATCCAATATATATACTGCTGCGCCGTGCAGCCCGATCCAATGTATATACTGTTGCGGTGTGCAGCCCGATCCAATATAGGTATATATATAATACCTCATAATGGGCCCTCGACCCTATCCCAGTCAGTATATGCTTGGCCCCTCAGGCCCAATATGATATATCTCAGTGGGTCCTCGACCCTAACTCAGTCAATATAGACCCGGCCTCTCAGGCTCACTCAGCTAGAATAGGGAATTCCACCCTAGGTAGTATCTTTCAAAGTACACATCTAGTACTGGCTCATAATATGCTATACAGTTGTAGTTACGGCTGAGTGTATGTTCCCAACATGATATAAGGGGTCGCTTAGCTCTACAGGTCCCCTAATGCTCTACAGATCGGCACAAGGCCCCAAACATGACTATTAGCCCAATTACACGGTTATAATCTCATTCTCAGTCATAATACATAATGCACTACTAGCCGGGAAGGACCAAGTCCAATTCCCCAATCACAATGTCACCACGCCCGTCACAAGACGCGTGTCTCATCTCAACATAGCACTGTGAAGTGCAAGTACGGGTTTCAAACCCTCACTACATTATTTACTATCACCACTCACCTCGATCCGGTAGAAGCCTTAGTCTGCCTTGCGCTTTCCTCGCAATTCAACCACCTCGAATGTCTAATCTGTTCAAATTCATAGAGAATACATCAATATATGCTAATTACACACAACCCATTCGAAATAACTCAAATTGCACCAAAACCCACAAAGTTGCCAAAACCCAACTTTCGGTACACTTCTCGAAAAATTACAAAAATTATATTTTCGGAATCATCGTCTCTCCACGAGTCCGTACATATCAAGAACTCCCAAATCGGACCACAAATGACCCTTCAAATCCTAAATTTTCATTTTTGAAAAGTTTACAGATTTTCTCCAATTTCTTTCATTTGATTCACTAATACTTGATGAAAAATAACCATGGAATCATTGAATATAATCACTTTTGGATATAGAACACTTACCCCCATCCATATGGTGAAAATCGCTTCAAAAATCGCTTCAATCCGAGCTCCCTAGCTCCAAAAATGAAGAAACTCTCGGACTGCCCCAATTAAAAGCCCAGCGATTTTCGCATCTGCGGTTACTGTTCACCGCAGGTGCGATTTCACTGTTCACCTCTTCTGTGGCACTGTTCATCGCGGAAACAAAAAATCACTGTTCACCGCTTCTGCGGGTACTGTTCATCGCAGAAGCGAAAATACCAGATTTGCCCCAGAAAATTGCAGCAGCTTTTTATTTCACTAAAAATGCTATAACTCAATCATACGAACTTGGAATTTGATGATTCTTTTTCCTATGGCTCTGTAATTTCGATACGGATCCAGTGGTTAAAACAAAACTGATTTTGGATCTCATTTGCTCAGTGCAACATCAATTTCGCTCGTTAAACAATTAACTCATGTTTCGCGTCAAAAACCCAATTGCGACTTGATGAAATTAAACCAAAATTTCCGGATCAGTCCTATAATTAATTATTTAAATTCTCAAAGTCTCCAAAATCAAATTTGAATCTCTAGAACTAAAAATAGACCTTTGGATCATTACATTTATGCTCAAAACGGCAAAAATTTTCCAAAAATGACCCGTTGGGCATCCGAATTTACCCCTAAGCCTCCGGGACCTCAACCAAAAGTACTAACACCTCTTATAACATCATTAAAACTTGTTCTAATCATCAAAACTCTATCGTTAACATCAAAATCGTCCATTTTCAATAAATTCAAGCTTAAATTTAACTTTAACTTCAAAAATTCACATTCGATCAAAAACCCGACCAAACGATGTACGAATGACCTGAAATTTTGTAGGCATATCCAAAATCACCTAACGGAGCTACAACAACTGTCGAAATTCCATTCCGACTCTCGGGTCAAAATCTCACCTACCGTTCGGATTTCGCCAAAATTCAACCTTAGCCAATTCAAGCCTAAAACTACATCGGGCCTCCAAATTCACTTCCGATAGCTTTCCTAGCTCATAAATGACCTCTCAGAGCTGATCGAATCATTAGAATTCGATTCTGGGCTCTCTAACTCATAAGTCAATGTCCAGTTGACTTTTCCCAACTATTCCTTCTTCTAAGAGACTTTTTGTCTCATTTCCAACTAAACTCAATCCGAATTGACTCAAACTCGCCAAACATGCATATTGAAACATTAACAAGCATTTAAAGGGGATAACAAGGTGATAACTCACATGATGACGGGCCGGATCATCACAATTTTCCACCCCTAATTATAATTCAACAAGTAAAAAAAACTGGGGAATATAACCTGAAAACTGTAACCTAATTAATTGTGGTAGTAGATGTAAAAAATGGAGTAAAGCAATACTAATGCACTTACAATTGATGAATAGAGATGAAATAGGATCCAAGGAAGTAGTAGGATTATAATCTGCTTTCCTCGCATGTGCCAGTAAACTTAGGAACCTACAGTAGTGAGCATATTCTTACTTGTTAGATGCTTGTTACTTGAAAGAAGAAGAAAAGGAGGAGGAGTAGGGAGGAGAAAGGGAAGCTGAAGTTTTTTAAAAAGTGGGCACGGGTGTAAACAGAAAGATAAATCGGCTATGGTTTAAAAAGGGGGCCCAAATAGGGCGCCCCGTGCAATATTTACCTATTTATTTAAGGAAATTTTACCACATATAGAATAGGTTAGTACCCTATTTATAACATATAAATACCTTTTTAAGATTTTACATAATATAATAACCTTTTTTATTTTGTAGCAAAAAATTTAAATTTAATACTTTCCTATATTTAAGCCTTATTAGATGGTACAAAATATTTTTCTCTCACCGATTTATGGTATAGCTCCCATTTTTTGTGAAATGACGCCGCTTAATACAACTTAATACACCTAAATACAGATTCACCTTCCCATGATTTGCGCTGAAACGTTACTTTTTTCCCGCTTAATACAGCTTAATACACCTAAATACAGATCATGATTTACAAGAATCCCTATTTGTGCGGCGTCATTTCATGTTGTATTATTGAATACAATTCGTTTAATACACTATATACATCATAAAATAACGTAAAACATATCTATATCACGTAATATAGGAAAAAGTTTCTATTTATTGCTAATTAGGTCTTAATGAATACCTTTTGTGAAAAATTCTCTTTATTTAATCATCTCATCTTGATCCAATACTTCTCAACTCATTTAAATGCTGGGCTGATTTTTAGCCCAAACTGATCATGAGTGATTTTGCTAAAATATCTTTAAAATAATTCTTTTTTGTGTGATATATGATATATGACTAAAATAAAAGAAAAAATCTCTTATTTAGTAATTATACAAATTCATAAGGAAATAATACATATTATTAATTAGAACTTGGTCAGAGTTGGGCGAGTTGGGCAATGATCCAAATTTTAGCCCATTTTGACTCAACTCATCTCAATCCAAATAACTTTTGGAAGGTTAATGACCCGCCCATTTTGACCCCTCCAAAATGGGCAAAACCCGTCCATTTGACACCCTATTCACGATAAAATCACCTAGAAGCAGACAAGTTACTGTAGCATATTAAATCACGTTGATTACGTTAAATTCTTTACACTAACTTAAATCCTTAATTGGAATTCATTTTGGTTTCTTCTTTTATTATGTAGGTTATTGCACTCTTGGCTCGACCAGAGAAATCATCAAAAGTAAGAAAATATTGGAATTGGTACCATTACATCACCGGGAGAGTTTTAATAATGTTGGCAACAGTAAATGTTTTCTATGGAATCCATTTAGGAAATGCAGGAAGTTCTTGGAAAGCTGGTTTTGCTGTTGTTTTGGTTATATTTCTCATCACTGCTGCTGTGCTTGAGATCAGGATGTGGAAGAGAAAATAGGAATTTATGTTTCATTCATTTAATAATTTTGTTTATTTTTCTTGTTTTTGAATATTTTTGCTTCGTATTTTCTCTACACTACATTAAGTAAAACCAACAACCCATTTTTAAGAATTTTAAGTTCTAAATATTCAATATTTACACAATCGATGTAATTTGTTACTTTTTTTCAATTATAGAAAATCATATTTGATTTATGAGAATCTAAAGAAAACGTATATTAATATTATATTAATTGCTGTTGAGTTTTTAAGCTAAAATAAGCTTAAAAGAGAGTGAATGAGAATGGAGGAAAATAAAAATGTTGCGTTTCCCTCCTTGACAATGAGACATTCTCCCATATTGGAAGTTGAAAAGGTTTTTGATAATTGTAATTGCTCTTGTTCTAGCTCTTAAAGAGTTAAGAAGAAGGCAAGCCTCGCGTCGTTGCGCGCTCGATTTGGATTTGGTTAAATGATTATATTGATTGATTAATTTTTTGGACCAAATATATTTGTTAATATTAAATGTTAAAACATCCATCTTTTTAGAAAAATTGAAAATTAATATTAAATTCAACGGAATATTAGTCATTTTACCGTTATCCGTTTTCCGTTTTTGTAACGAAAAATTAAGTTTCCTCCTCGTTATGAATTCTCAGTTTATTGTACGTCATGGCCGTTTTACATAAATAGCCATTCTGAAGAGATATACCTCTTCAATTTAAGCCCAACATATTGGCTATAAATAGTCGTCCATTTTCTCAGGTTTTCCATACGAATTTTTGAGTTCTCCTCCTTTATTCTATATTGTTCTAACTATAATGAAAGCAACAGTAAGTGTGATTTGCTATCGATCTTTGTGTTCGTTGAAACACTAGGATTTGAAGTACCGCTACACCAGTGTGTAATTTATTCTATCCTGGGAGGAAATAACCCACAACCTTGGGTACTAGGAGGGGATTAAATTCCTTAAGAAAATACTGCTCAAATTAAATTTTGCTTTGTTTATATTTCTGTTTATATATTATTTTATCTTCTCCATAATTTTTTTACAAATATAGTTTACTAACAAGCTTAAGGAATTTAATTTTTTTCTATATTTGTTTTATATTCACTGTTTATAGAGACGAAAACCTTTTGTGGTTTTCTATTCCATTGGAGATTAAAATTTACGTGATTTTAATGTTTGTTTGTGTCATTCTTTTACAGAAATGACGAATGACAACGGGAACCAGACTGTTTCTATGGTGACTGCCAATGCATCGACAAGCCAAACAACACCGGCATTGGCACCGGCAGAAAAATCTGGAAAAATTTTCAGAATTGATCTCAAGCAGTGGCAGTAAAAGATGTTCTTCTACTTGGCGACTTTAAGTCTACAGAAGTTCATTAAGGAAGATGTTCCTGTTCTGCTCGATGAAAATCCATCGAATGAACGCTTTCTCATGATTGAGGCATGAAATCATTCGAATTTTCTATGCAAAAATTATATTTTTAGCGTACTAGAGGATGATGTGTATAACGTTTACAGAAATATGGAGACGTCAAAAGAACTGTGGATTGTGCTTGAAATAAAATATAAAACTGAAGATGTCAGGTTGAAAAAATGTGTTGCCGCTAAACTTTTGGATTACAACATGGTAGATAGCGAGTGTATTATTACCCAAGTCCAGGAATCGCAAGTGATTATTTACGATCTCCTTGCTTAAGGTTTAAATCAAATTAATACTGATGTTGAAATTTGTAATTTTAGTATTTTTACTAATAGAATATTCATTGAAGGTCTTGTCATCAATGAAGTATTCCAAGTTGTAGTGATGATTGAGAAGTTTCCTCCTTTGTGGAAGGAATTCAAAAAGTACTTGAAACACAAATGCAAGGAGATGTAGCTTGAATATATCATTTTTCGATTGAGAATCAAAGAGGACAACAAAGAAGATGAAAAGAGAGGCAGTGAAAACTCAATAATAATGGGAGCGAACATTATTGAGGATACTCCTAAAAATAAGAGAAAGATGAGTCAGGTTTCTGGACCGAAACGAGACCCAACCAAAAAGCAATTCAACGGAAATTACTACGACTGTGGGAAAAGTTGACATAAAACTACAGATTATCATGCTCCAAAGAAAGTCAGAAGAAGGGTCAAGCAAACATGGTTGAAAAGCACGAAGATATTGACGACTTATGTGTTATGCTTTTTGAATGCAACCTGGTGGAAAATCCTAAGGAGTGGTGGATTGATTCTGGAGCCACTCACCATGTTTGTGCCGTTAGAGAAGTGTACGCTACATATGCTCTCGTTGGAACCGAAGAGATGCTTTTCTATGGGAAATTCTGCAATGGATAAAATTGAAGGATGCAGAAAGATATTTTGAAAATGGCTTATGGCAAGGTGGTGGTCTGAACAACGTCCTTCATGTTTCTGAGATTAGGAAGAACTTAATTTCTGTTGGACTTCTTGTTAAGAATGAGTTTAAGTGTGTTTTTTCATCTGATAATGTTGTAATAAGTAAGAATGAAATGTTTGTAGGAAATAGTTACCTCACCGAGGGCCTTTTCAAGCTGAATGTAATGATCATTAAGAATAATAAAATTTCAGATTTTTCTTACTTGCTTGAGTTAAATGATTTATGGCATATACATTTGGGTCATGTCAATTATAAAACCTTTTGGAAAATAATTAACTTGGAAGTATTCCCAATTTTTGAATGCGGCAAATCAAAATGTCAAATATGTGTGAATCTAAGTATGATAAACATCCTTATAAGCCAGTTAAAAAGAATTCGAATTCTTTAGACTTAATTCATACAGTTATTTATGACACAAAGTCAATATCATCTCGCGGTGGAAAGAAATATTTCATAACTTTTATTGACAACAATACTCAATATTTTTATGTTTATGTACTTAATAGTAAAGATGAAGCAATAGACGCACTCAAGCAATACAAAAATGAAGTTGAAATGCAACTTAACAAGAAAATCAAAATGATAATATGTGATAGGGGTGATGAATATGAATCTCCTTTGAAGAAATATGTTTAGAATATGAAATTATTCATCAAATAACGACCCCTTACACGCCCTAATCTAATGGATTGTGGAAATAAAGAATCATTTATTGAAGGAGATGATGAATGCAATGTTAATAAGTTATGTCTTGCCACATAACTTGTGAGGGAATTCCATTCTTACAGCTAACCAAATACTAAATCAAGTACCCCATAGTAAAACACAATCCATTCCATATGAAAAATTAAAAGAAAAGAAGTGTAACTTGAATTATTTTAAAATATTGGGGTATTTGGAAAAAGTGCAAGTTCATAAACTCAAAAAGGTAACATAAGATTAAAACAGTTGATTGTGTTTTCATAGGATATGCGACAAATAGTAAAGCATATCGATTTCTGGTTTATAAATTAGAAAATTCCGACATTCATAATAATACGGTTATAGAATCAGATAATGTTGAGTTCTTTAAAAATATATATCCGTATAAAAAGGAATGTATTTGGTTGGTGAAGGATCCAAACAACCTCGAGAAGAAATAAAAGAAAATACATTTAATCAGGAGGATCCCAAACATAGTAAACGTCAAAGTACGTCTACTTCATTTAGACCATATTATGTGACTTTCTTATTGGAAAACGAGCCTCGAACATTTAAGAAGATATGTTTTTTGAAATTGTTATTTTGAAAAGCGACACTCAATAGTGAAATAGAATCCATATTGAAAACCCATACATTGGAATTGGTTGATCTTCCTTCTGGAAATAAACCTTTGGGTTCTAAATGGATTTTTAAGAGGAAAATAAAAGATGGTAGCACTATTGATAAATATAAGGCAAGACTTGTAGTCAAAGGGTATAGACAACAATAAGGCCTTGACTATTTGATACATACTCTCCAGTTACAAGAATTACGTTCATACGAATGTTAGTTGCATTAGCTGCAATTCATGATCTTGAAATTCATCAAATGGACGCTAATACGGCCTTCTTGAATTGAGATTTGGAGGAAAAAATCTACATGAAACAACCTGGAGGGTTTGTGATTCCAGGTAAAGAAAAGAAGGTATATAGACTTGTTAAGTCCCTTTACGAACTAAAACAAGCACCCAAACAATGGCATGCGAAATGTGACCAAATAATATTGTCAAATGGTTTTAAGATAAATGAATGTAATAAATGCGTGTACATTAAAAATGTTCCTAATCACATAGTCATTGTTCGCTTAAAGTGGATGATAATGAGTAATGATATTGCCAACATAAATGCAACTAAGTGTATGCTAATTAGCAAGTTTGATATGAAGGACTTGGGAGTTGCTGACTTAATTCTGGGGATTAAGATCCATAAGACTCCTCAGGGTTTCGCATTGTCACAATCTCATTATATTAAGACAGTGCTTGAAAAATTCAAGCACTTAGGGTTTAAAGTTGCAAAGATCAATTGACGTGAATCTTGCATTAACAAAGAACAACAGCCAAAGCATATCACAATTAGATTATGCTCGTGTGTTGGGATGCTTTATGTATATCATGAATTGTACATGACCAGACATAGCTTGGGTTATAAGTAAACTAAGTCGATACACGAGAAATCCAGGTCAATCTCAATGGATGGCAATGAAACGAGTTTTGAATTATTTATTGTCACACCTACTTTTTCTACACCCCTGAAAGGGCGTATACGGGGAGTTTTTTCCAACTTAAAGTGATAATAGAAACAGGATTTATTTATTTAAAGATTTAGAGTTCCACTTGTGATGATTTAGTGCGTCCCAAGTCACTGATTTCGAATCCCCAATCGAGAAAAAATTGACTCTATTTTACAGTCCGCAAACACATAAATCCGGGTAAGGAATTCTGTTAACCCGAGATAACGTGTTAGGCATTTCCGGATTTCGTGGTTCTAGCATGGTCGCTCAACTGTTATAATTGGCCTATTTTCTGATTTTAATACATGTTTTAACCAATGGTGCCATTTTAACTTTATAACTATTTTTATTTAATTATTTTTTAAAGAAAAATTGCAACATCATTTAAAATATGTCTCGAACTGCATCACATAAATGCACTCGTGGCCTCGATATATTTATCTAACATTATTGGGATTTGAATTTGGGTCACATAAATGTGAACCCGAATTTAGGAAGGTAAATTATTAAAATAACGCGCCTACAGAAACTATGCATTTGTAACTGTGACGACCCGGCCCGTCGTCACGGGAATTACCACCCCGTTATGTTGAAATTGTATGTTTTATGCTTTTATATCATTGTTAAAGTCTATCGGGTGAGTTAGGAGTGAATTGGATTGAAAATGAGGCATATAGCCTTTGTGAAGGAAACTTGAATAAGGAAAGTCAACCCGGAATTGACTATTTGGTTATAGGGCTCGGAATCGGATTCTGATGATTCGGTTAGTTCCGGGAGGTGATTTGTGACTTAGGGGAGCGATCGAAATTGAATTTGGAGGCCCGGTGTAGAAATAGGCTTGAATTGGCTAAGGTTGAATTTTGGCGAAATCCGAACGGTAGGTGAGATTTTGATCCGGGGGTCGGAATGGAATTTCGGCAGTTGCAGTAGCTCCGTTAGGTGATTTTGGATGTGCCTGCAAAATTTCAGGTCATTCGGACGTCGTTTGGTCGGGTTTTTGATCGAATGTGTAATTCGGAATGTTTTAAGGAATTTAGGCTTGAATTTGATGTGAATTGTGAGTTTTGGTGTTATTAGACGTGTTTTGAGGATTGGAGCAAGTTCGAATAAGGTGTTAAGATGTGTTGGTGTGTTTGGATGAGGTCCCGGGGGCCTCGGGGTGTTTTCGGGTGGCTAAATGGGAGAAATTGTGGAAAAATTGCAGGTTGGGATTCTGTTTCTGTTGTTTCCGCTCCTGCGGAATTGTGGGCGCAGGAGCGAGTCCGCAGAAGCGGACGAGGGGCGCAGGAGCGCTTGGTTACGCAGAAGCGGAACATTTTCCGCTGAAGCGGCATCGCTGGTGCGAGCCAGTGATCGCAGAAGCGGACGAGAAGAAAATGGGAAGGTCCGCAGAAGCGGACACTTGACCGCCTGGGCGAGTCCGCAGGAGCGGACTCTGGTGCGCAGAAGCGGATGTTTTCGCAGAAGCGGACGTTTCATCGCAGAAGCGGACGCGCTTAAGCGGTCCTTTGCTCGCAGAAGCGGAATTGGCCGGCTAGGCCTGGAACCGCTGAAGCGACCCTTTGGTCGCGGATACGGACTCGTAGGAGCGGAAATTCTTCCGTAGAAGCGAAAATCGCTGTAAGTTAAGTGTATCAGAAGTTAGAAAAATTTCAGAACATTTCACACATTTGGGTCTCGGCTTTAGAGGCGATTTGGGCGATTTTGAAGAGAAATTCAAGGGAAATCATCATGTAATCAACTATGGACTTAAACTATGATTAGTATTGATAATATTATGCAATTATATCATGAAAATGGAGGAATTTGGGGTAATTTATGGAGGATTTAGCCCTAGGCTTGAACTTTAGAAAATCAAGGTTTTGAATGGGCAAATGGAGTCCGAATTTGGTAAAATTGATATGCTTAGACTTGTATTGAGATGAGGGTTCCGAATATGTGACTTTCGTGATTTTTCGATAAGCGTACCGAAAGTCGGGTTTTGACAACTTTGGGAATTTTGATGTAAATCGAGTTGTATTGATTGGGTGTCGTCCCATTGGCCTAATTTGTTGTATTTCTACTGTATTTGATCGGATTCTACGCGTGCGGAGCTTGATTCTCGTGGCAAGGGCATTGCGGAGTAGTCGTCGCGCCGTATTGAGGTGAGTAATAGATGTGGGTGATGACCAGCGGGTTCGAAACCCCGGTATACCACTTTGTGACGCTGTATAGCGGCGAGACACGCACACTCTTGAGAGTGCGGGGTCGATCATGAACCGGAGACTATATATTAGTCCGACCTGTTGATACTGTATTATTGGCTATTCTCGAGCCGTCGAACCTCCTTCTCGGATGGTTGCATATATATATATATTGTGATAATGGCCACTCTTGAGCCGTTGAACCCCCTTCTTGGCGGTAGAGTATACTTGTGGGCCGTGAGCCACTTATTGGATCCCGCGAGGATCGTTATCATTGTCTTATCATATAGACATGCTAGTTTACTACTAGTCCGCAACTATTTTTGTTATTATGCTAATTCCAATCTCCGGAACTTGATATTACTGGTTTTCCAACCGAAAAATGATAAAAGAGTTTTCAAAAACTACTTTTGAGCCTCGCGAGGCCGTATCCGCATATTAGCCGACTAGTAGTGGATCCGGCCGCGCGCCGCAGCCGAGATATATGTTGGATCGGACCGCACGCCGCAGAATATCTCTATGCGATGTGCTTGGGCCGTAGGAGCCCCTCCGAGTCCGAACCCCCACAAGGTGAGCACGGGTACCCAAAATTGGAGTCGGGCCACGCGCCGTAGCGGTCATATCATGCATTGCATTGCATTTAGCTACATCCGCTAGTTGTTATGCTATTTATTGGTATTTGTTGGTACAGGTACAGTGAAGATTGATTCTATGACAGGGTAGCCGATTATAGCTTTACATAGTGCTTTATTGCGGATTTCTTATCTGCGCTGTCTTACCCTTGTTTATTACCACTGAGTCTGGCAGTACTCATTTTACTCCCTGCACCTTGTGTGCAGATCCAGGTACCTCTCAGCAGTGATCCAGTAGCTGTGCGAGGCGACATCTGCGGGATATACGAGGTAGCTGCAGAGTCCGCAGGACCCGATATTCCTTCCTACTGTCTTTTGATTTTGTATTGACATTTCTTTCCGCATTTGGTATCTTGTAAACCTTTATACACTCATGTACAGTAGAGGCTCATGACTCTTGACCCTTCGGTCTATGGGAGTTAGTATATTTTGGGACTTAGTTTCCCCGCTGTTAGTATAAGTATTACTATTATTTCATATTTTGAAATGCTTAAATGGGTTAAAGAGAGCTTCTAGCTCCGTTGTTGATATTGATTGGTCGGGCTCTGGCTTAGCAATGTGTTGGGCGCCATCACGACCGGATTTGGGGTCGTGACAAATTGGTATTGAGCCTAGGTTTACTAGGCCTCACGAGTCTTGAGCCGGTTAGTAGAGTCTCGTGGATCGGCACGGGGACGCCCGTACTTATCCTCGGGAGGTCGCGAACCTTTAGGAAAACTTCACGTTTCTTGAACTCCGTCGTGCGATCTTGTTGTCCTCGAGAACCGAACTTCTATATTCTATTCTCTTGCGGATGGCGAGAACGCGAGCATCGTGACGAGGTGGACGACCTCCATTGCCACCGTTAGAGGCCGTGGGCGCTGGCCGTGCTAGAGTTAGAGGTAGGGCGGCCGAGGCAGCGGCCACCGACCCGCCCGTTGTACCGCTCGGGAGCGACCCCCGCTGGTCGATGCTCCGGCAGCCCCGGCTCGGGCCGACTATATCTATTGCTATTCCCCGGTCTTCGGGAGACTCTTGCTCGATATTATCAGCATGTTCCGGCTTGGCTCGGTAGTTTCGCCTACCGCCACCGCAGAGACATCTCGGCCGGGGGTGGTCGCGGACCCCCGCAGCTCGCACACCGACCCGATTGTTCGGGGACTTCAGACGCCGCAGGCGGTCCCCGCTCGGTGGTTGCACCGGTTATTCCTCCGACTGCACCAGGCTCCGACCTCCAGAGCATATGGTTCGAGTTATGCCCGATGACGAGCATCGTCATCTTGAGAGATTTGGTAGACTTCAGCCACCCCATTTCGGTGGCGTTGAGGGCGAGGATGCCCGTGGTTTCTTGGATAAGTGTCAGAGGATGCTACGTACAGCTGGTATTCTTGAGTCCAGCGGAGTTTCATTTACTACATTTCAGTTCACCGGTCCCGCATTTGATTGGTGGGAGGAGTTTGAGAGGCGTAGGCTTGCAAGAGCAACACCTCTCACATGGCAGCAGTTCTCTACTCTCTTTCTAGAGAAATATGTACCTCAATCTCGTCGCGAGGAGCTACGTCGCCAGTTCGAGTGGTTGATTCAGGGCGACATGTCTGTGACCCAGTATGAGCTTAGATTCACTCAGTTGGCTAGGCATGCCACATGGATGATCCCCACTGATAGGGAGAGGATCAGGAGGTTCATTGATGGCCTCAACTACTCTATCCGTATTCTTATGACCGGCGAGCGAGTTCTGTCATCATCGTTTGAGCAGGTAGCTGATATGGCACGCTCCATTGAGGCGGATCGTCGCCGAGAGAGAGAGGAGCGGGAGGCCAAGAGGCCTCGCGGTTCCGGTAGTTTCAGTGGTGCTCCATCTAGAGGGCATTCCCAGCAGAGCAGAGGTCGCTCATCTAGACCTTCTCATTCAGGCCGCCCAGAGCAGAGCGGAGGTTCTGATGGTCGTGGTCGACAGGGGTTTCAGCAGGGTCAGTCATCGCTTGGTGCCCTCCCACCCTAGAGTGCAGCACCTACTTCTCCAAGCACCAGGTGCATGTTGTGAGTGTGGTGAGTTTGGCCACACGAGGAGATATTGCCCTCGACTACGTAGGGGCAGGACTCGACAGAGGGATCAGCCCTCCACTTCAGCACTATCTCGCCCAATAGAGGTGGAGGTCGGCCTTCTCGTGGTTGCCCCGGGGCGAGGAGAGATCTCGGTGGAGGCCGTGCACGTGATTCTATGCACTCCCCGACATGCGTGATGCAGTTTGCCTCCGACGCCGTGATTACGTGTATCATTTCGTCCGTCACGCAGATGCCTCTCGTTCTATTTGATCCGGGTCCACATATTCTTACGTGTCCTCTTATTTTGCACATTATTTGGGTGCGACTCGTGGTGGTCTTGATTTACCTGGTTCATGTATCCACCCCCGTGGGTGATACGATTGTTGTGGATCATGTCTATAGATCCCGTGTTATATCTATTGGGGGTCTGGAGACCCAGGCAGATTTGTTATTGTTGGGTATGGTGGACTTTGATGTTATATTGGGTATGGACTGGTTGTCTCCGTATCATGCGATATTGGACTGTCATGCTAAGACAGTTACGTTGGCCATTCCCGGTATTTCTCAGATTGAGTGGCGGGGTTCGACCGATTTCATCCCTAGCCGTGTTATTTCGTTCCTAAAAGCTCAGAAGATGGTTGAAAAAGGGTGTTTATCGTACTTAGCTTTTGTGAGAGATGTGGGAGCCGAATCTCCTAGCATTGATTCTGTACCTGTTGTGAGGGATTTCCCAGATGTATTCCCCTCAGACCTGCCGGGCATGCCGCCGGACAGGGATATTGATTTTGGCATTGACTTGGTGCCGGGCACTCAGCCCATTTCTATTCCTCCTTATCGGATGGCACCAGCTGAGTTGAAAGAACTAAAAGAGCAGCTTCAAGAACTTCTGGATAAGGGTTTCATCCGTCCTAGTGTGTCTCCGCGGGGTGCGCCGGTATTATTTGTTAAAAAGAAAGATGGTTCCATGCGAATGTGTATTGATTATAGGCAATTGAACAAAGTGACAATGAAGAACAAGTACCCTCTACCGCGCATAGATGATTTGTTTGATCAGTTACAAGGTGCGAGGGTGTTTTCTAAGATCGATCTTCGTTCAGGGCTATCATCAGCTGAAGATCAGGGACTCGGATATTATGAAGACTGCATTCAGGACCCGATATGGTCATTATGAGTTTCTTGTGATGTCTTTTGGGCTGACCAACGCCCCAGCAGCATTTATGCATCTGATGAACAGTGTGTTCATGCCTTATTTGGATTCATTTGTGATTGTGTTCATTGATGACATTCTAGTCTACTCCCGTAGTCAGGAGGAGCATGCTCAGCATTTGAGTATTGTGTTGCAGAGATTGAGGGAGGAGAAACTATATGCTAAATTCTCCAAGTGCGAGTTTTGGCTCGAGTCCGTAGCATTTCTGGGACATGTGGTGTCTCGTGATGGTATTCAGAAAAAGATAGAGGCGGTGCAGAGTTGGCCTAGACCGTCCTCAGCTACAGAGATCGGGAGTTTTCTTGGCTTGGCGGGGTATTATCGCCGGTTTGTTCAGGGATTTTCATCCATTGCTTCTTCATTGACTAAATTGACCCAGAAGGGTGCACCATTCGTGTGGTCGGATGAGTGCGAGGAGAGCTTTCAGAGGCTCAAGACAGCTTTGACCACGGCTCCAGTGTTAGTATTGCCATCACCTTCAGGTTCATATACCGTTTATTGTGATGCCTTGAGAGTGGGGATAGGTTGTGTGTTGATGCAGGAAGGAAAGGTAATTGCTTATGCTTCTCGGCGATTGAAGCCGCATGAGAAGAACTATCCTGTTCATGACTTGGAGCTAGCCGCCATTGTTCATGCCTTGAAGATTTGGAGGCACTATTTGTATGGTGTGTCTTGTGAGGTGTATACCGACCATCGTAGTCTCCATCACTTGTTCAAACAGAAAGACCTTAATTTGAGACAGCGGAGATGGCTAGAGTTGCTGAAGGATTATGACATTACTATATTATATCATCCGGGAAGGCCAATGTGGTGGCCGATGCTTTGAGCCGGAAGGCGGTCAGTATGGGGAGCTTGGCATATATTCCAGCTGAGGAGAGGCCATTTGCTTATGATGTTCAGGTACTAGCCAATCGGCTAGTGAGGTTAGATATTTCGGAGCCCAACAGGGTATTGGCTTGTGTTGTATCTCGGTCATCTCTATATGATCGTATTCGTGAGCGCCGGTATGATGATCCACATTTGGCTGTCCTTAGGGACAGAGTTCAGCATGATGATGCTAGAGATGTCACCATTGATAGTGACGGCGTATTGAGGATGCAGGGCCGGATATGTGTGCCCAATGTTGATGGCCTTCGTGAGTTGATTCTGGAAGAGGCCCATAGCTCGCGGTATTCTATCCATCCAGGAGCCGCGAAGATGTATCAAGATTTGAAACAGCACTATTGGTGGAGGAAGATGAAAATGGACATTGTCAGACATGTAGCACGGTGCCTCAACTGTCAGCAGGTTAAGTACGAGCATCAGAGGCCCGGTGGCGTATTTCAGCGCATTGTTATTCCTGAGTGGAAATGGGAGAGGATCACTATGGACTTTGTTACTGGACTCCCTCGGACGGCGAGGAAGTTTGATTCCGTATGGGTGATTGTGGATAGACTGACCAAGTCAGCTCACTTCATTCCAGTTAGTACTACCTACTCATCGGAGCGGTTGGCAGCGATCTTTATTCGAGAGATTGTTCGGTTGCATGGAGTCCCAGTGTCTATCATATCCGACAGGGGTACTCAGTTCACTTCTCAGTTTTGGAGAGCATTTCAGCGAGAGATGGGTACGCGGGTTGAGTTGAGTACAGCATTTCACCCCCAGACAGACGGACAGTCTGAGCGCACTATTCGGATCTTGGAGGATATGTTGCGAGCTTGTGTGATTGATTTTGGTGGTTCGTGGGATGAGTTCCTACCACTTGCTGAGTTTGCCTACAACAACAGTTATCAGTCGAGTATTCAGATGGCCCCGTATGAGGCATTGTACGGCAGACGGTGTAGATCCCCCGTGGGATGGTTTGAGCCTGGTGAGGTTAGATTGATAGGGACTGAGTTAGTCCAGGATGCTCTGGATAGAGCAAAGTTGATCCAGGAGAGGCTTCGTACAGCACAGTCTTGTCAGAAGAGTTATGCGGACCGTAGAGTTCGAGAGTTGTCTTTCATGGTTGGTGACAGAGTATTGTTGAAGATTTCACCTATGAAGGGTGTCATGAGGTTCGGGAGGAAAGGAAAGTTGAGTCCCGGGGTACATCGGTCCTTTCGAGATACTTAGGAGAGCTGGAGAGGTGGCATACGAGTTGGCCTTGCCGCCCGACTTATCCAGACGTTCATCCGGCATTCCACGTGTCTATGCTCCGAAGTACATCGGCTATATGCCTCATTTTCAATCCAATTCACTCCTAACTCACCCGATAGACTTTAACACTGATATAAAAGCATAAAACATACAATTTCAACATAACGGGGTGGTAATTCCCGTGACGACGGGCCGGGTCGTCACAATAGTGCTTTATTGCGGATTTTTTATCTGCGCTATCTTACCCTTGTTTATTACCACTGAGTCTGGCAGTACTCATTTTACTCCCTCCACCTTGTGTGCAGATCTAGGTATGTGACGACCCGGCCCGTCGTCACGGGAATTACCACCCCGTTATGTTGAAATTGTATGTTTTATGCTTTTATATCGTTGTTAAAGTCTATCGGGTGAGTTAGGAGTGAATTGGATTGAAAATGAGGCATATAGCCTTTTTGAAGGAGACTTGAATAAGGAAAAGTCAACCCGGAGTTGACTATTTGGTTAGAGTGCTCGGAATCGGATTCTGATGATTCGGTTAGTTCCGGAAGGTGATTTGTGACTTAGGGGAGCGATCGGAATTGAATTTGGAGGCCCGGTGTAGAAATATGCTTGAATTGGCTAAGGTTGAATTTTGGCGAAATCCGAATGGTAGGTGAGATTTTGATCCGGGGGTCGGAATGGAATTCCGACAGTTGCAGTAGCTTCGTTAGGTGATTTTGGATGTGCCTGCAAAATTTCAGGTCATTCGGACGTCGTTTGGTCGGGTTTTTGATCGAATGTGTAATTCGGAATGTTTTAAGGAATTTAGGCTTGAATTTGATGCGAATTATGGGTTTTGATGTTGTTAGACGTGTTTTGAGGATTGGAGCAAGTTCGAATATCGTGTTTTGGAGTATGTTGGTGGTTTTCGTTGGGGTCCCGGGGGCCTCGAGGTGTTTTCGGGTGGCTAAACGGGAGAAATTGTGGAAAAATTGCAGATTGGGATTCTGTTTCTGTTGTTTCCGCTCCTGCGGAATTTTGGACGCAGGAGCGAGTCCGCAGAAGCGGACGAGGGGCGCAGGAGCGCTGGGTTACGCAGAAGCGGAACATTTTCCGCTGAAGCGGCATCGCTGGTGCGAGCCACTGATCGCAGAAGCGGACGAGAAGAAAAATGGGAAGGTCCGCAGAAGCGGACACTTGACCGCCTGGGCGAGTCCGCAGGAGCGGACTCTGGTGCGCAGAAGCGGATGTCTTCGCAGAAGCGGACGTTTCATCGCAGAAGCGGACGCGCTTAAGCGGTCCTTTGCTCGCAGAAGCGGAATTGGCCGGCTAGGCCTGGAACCGCTGAAGCGACCCTTTGGTCGCGGATGCGGACTCGTTGGAGCGGAAATTCTTCCGCAGAAGCGAAAATCGCTGTAAGTTAAGTGTATCCGAAGTTAGAAAAATTTCAGAACATTTCACACATTTGGGTCTCGGCTTTAGAGGCGATTTGGGCGATTTTGAAGAGAAATTCAAGGGAAATCATCAGGTAATCAACTATGGACTTAAACTATGATTAGTATTGATAATATTATGCAATTATATCATGAAAATGGAGGATTTTGGGGTAATTTATGGAGGATTTAGCCCTAGGCTTGAACTTTAGAAAATCAAGGTTTTGAATGGGCAAATGGAGTCCGAATTTGTTAAAATTGATATGCTTAGACTCGTATTGAGATGAGGGTTCCGAATATGTGACTTTCGTGATTTTTCGATAAGCGTACCGAAAGTCGGGTTTTGACAACTTTGGGAATTTTGATGTAAATCGAGTTGTATTGATCGGGTGTCGTCCCATTGGCCTAATTTGTTGTATTTCTACTGTATTTGATCAGATTCTACGCGTGCGGAGCTTGATTCTCGTGGCAAGGGCATTGCGGAGTAGTCGTCGCGCCGTATTGAGGTGAGTAATAGATGTGGGTGATGACCAGCGGGTTCGAAACCCCGGTATACCACTTTGTGACGCCGTATAGCGGCGAGACACGCACACTCTTGAGAGTGCGGGGTCGATCATGAACTGGAGACTATATATTAGTCCGACCTGTTGATACCGTATTATTGGCTATTCTCGAGCCGTCGAACCTCCTTCTCGGATGGTTGCATATATATATATATATTGTGATAATGGCCACTATTCTCGAGCCGTTGAACCCCCTTCTTGGGTGGTTGAGTATACTTGTGGGCCGTGAGCCACTTATTGGATCCCGCGAGGATCGTTATCATTGTCTTATCATATAGACATGCTAGTTTACTACTAGTCCGCAGCCTATTTTTGTTATTATGCTAATTCCAATCTCCGGAACTTGATATTACTGTTTTCTCCAACTGAAAAATGATAAAAGAAGTTTTCAAAAACTACTTTTGAGTCCGCGAGGCTCGTATCCGCATATTAGCCGACTAGTAGAGGACTCGGCCGCGCGCCGCAGACGAGATATATGTTGGATCGGACCGCACGCCGCAGAATATCTCTATGAGACGTGCTTGGGCCGTAGGAGCCCCTCCGAGTCCGAACCCCCACAGTGAGCACGGGTACCCAAAAATCGGAGTCGGCTACGCGCCGTAGCGGTCATATCATGCATTGCATCGCATTTAGCTACATCTCGCTAGTTGTTATGCTATTTATCGGTATTTGTTGGTACCGGTACAGCGAAGATTGATTCTATGACAGAGGGTAGCCGATTATAGCTTTACATAGTGCTTTATCGCGGATTTCTTATCTCGCACTGTCTTACCCTTGTTTATTACCACCGAGTCCGGCAGCTACTCATTTTACTCCCCGCACCTCGTGTGCAGAATCCAGGTACCTCTCAGCAGCGATCCGGTAGCTGTTCGAGGCGACATCTGTAGGATATTCGAGGTAGCCGCAGAGTCCGCAGGACCCGATATTCCTTCCTATTGTCTTTTGATTTTGTATTGACATTTCTTTCCGCACTTGATATCTTGTAAACCTTTATACACTCATGTACAGTAGAGGCTCATGACTCTTGACCCTTCGGTCTACGGGAGTTAGTATATTTTGGGACTTGGTTTCCCCGCTGTTAGTATAAGTATTACTATTGTTTCATATTTTGAAATGCTTAAATGGGTTAAAGAGAGCTTCTAGCTCCGTTGTTGATATTGATTGGTCAGGCTGGCTTAGCAATGTGCTGGGCGCCATCACGACCGGATTTGGGGTCGTGACAGTAACTTTGCTAGGTCCATGAAAAATTCAACTAAATGGCATACCTCGAATTCTAAGAGTTAAAATTAATTAAGCGAGGGGAACCGGTTATCCAATTGTATTTGGTGGCACACTTCGAGTGTAATTAAGAACAATTTTATTATTAATGAGAAAGTTTGATCGAAGTTGCACGAACGCATACTCCGATTTTAGGACAAATATCAATCTATCTAAGCCATGCCAAAGGCTAAAATTCTTCTTTCAATTGAAACTTCCCAGCAAAGAAGGACATAAGGATCAATGTGTAACTCCAAAAATCTACATACCTTCATACTTGTTTCCATGAATCAAACAATATCCATGACATGAATAACTAATCTCAATCAATTTACATTTTCCAAACTAATGTTTTGCTTGAAACACATTTTTTAAAGGGAGGTTAATCTATATCATCCAACAGTGGCTAGGGAGCCTGACAAAGCCAGAAATGTACTGTACAAGAAAGCATAGAACACCAAGGACTGCAAACTAATAGAAATGATCAGCTCTCAAGACAGTAAAGCCAAGAGGATCTGCAGTCCAGAACATGATTCTAAGGGCAAAGTCACGTGAATTCTAAAGCATAGAATACTGATCTGTATGCAAGCTTAACAATTACAGGAGAAATCAATAGCGACGTGCCAATTTGAACAAATAATCAGGACATAAAGAGGTGAAATGCAAACTGACTAGTTCACGGCCAAGTTCAGCTCCATTACTCCAACGACCACTATCTAAACATGTTCAAATAATGTGAACAAAATATTGACAAAAATATGAACCAACAAGAACAGATTATCGAACTTATTTGTCAAGAGGTCAATAAACTACAACAATCACTACTAAGAATCCACAAGAATCGTGAGAGAATGCATCATTGTTTAACGCATTATTACAAACCACAAAAACACATAAGTTATAATTATTCATATTGAAATCGAGGGAATCTAAGCTATAGTGACCCTGAACCCTTGTTGATTCAATTCATTCAAATGTATTTAAACCAATTCTCCAATACTTCCCCCAAAGAGTATTAGCCATGGATCTTATCATACTTTAATCATCACTGTGTAAATAAGAGCAAAGGAGAACAAACCTTAACCTGAAATTGAATCTCCTTTTTTTTTTTTTTATAAAATAAGTGAGGTCAATTATAAAATGTTGAATCCAAAATCTCAGCAAGAAGGTAACAACTATTCAAGCTAAGAACAGTGAACCAGTAAGATAACTCGAACGGTATAAAAAGGCTTGATTGACTCCCAACTCAAACGAATCTCACCTAGACTTCAAACCAACTCCACGAACAAGTTCAGAAATCAACAACAGAAGTCCATTTTTTGGATTTGAGAAGAATAAATAGAATATATGCAACCCTTTTTTTTATATCAATGCAAAATCAGAAGAAGAAACGAGTTGGAAATCAAAACTAGAACTCTATTCTTTCTTTTCTAAATGTCTGACCTAAAATCCCCTATTTTTTTTCTTCCGAAAATTCCTTTCTCTCAAAAATCTATTCTCCCCTAGCATATTGTAGTGTTAGCTTTATGTACGTCTAGGGTCTAGGTTTGTATTTTGTGTTTTTTGCTCATTAGTCCCTAGGTATTTTTTTATGTTAAGTTCTTAGGGTCTTTTTATTTATTTGTTTTTTATCCCAAAGAAGAGTCTAAAATGGTCCTTAGACTACACAATACGTTTTAAAATAAGATAGAAATACTACACAATGTTAAGCTAATCCTAATTAGTTAAACTAAACATGAAACTATTTTTGTATTTTTATTGTATAAAGATAAAAATAAGGTACTATTTTTGTGTATTATTTTAAAAAAAATTATGAAAAATACATAAACTAATATATTTTTTATAACTTTTATTTTTCTTGTAATAAAATAAAGTATAAGAGTCAAAACGAGTTAAAATAGCTATATTAGGCTTAAATCAAATATTTACGTGCTAAAATATAGAAAATCTTGGGGATGGTCAAAAAATCACATGTCTAGCCCCTCATTGACTGGAAAGACGAAATATTTTTAAATAAAGAACGACTAGACATGTTTTTTGACCTTTATTTTAGGAGACTGAAACTAAGAGAAAAGGAGAATGTGACCGAGCTCTGGTATCTGAGTTGCCTACATATCCTTGGCTATAAGGGAATCAGGCCACGTGTAGTTCAAAAATGAGTGAGATGATGAAGTATGATGAGGTGGAGAGCCGATCGAGGTGCCGTTCTGTAACGACCCGACCGTTCGTTTTAGAAAATTATGCCCCAATCCCTAATTTAACTATTTCCCTAAGTACAATTCTGCTATTGTGGTTTGCCGGGAGAGTCGGCCCTGAAATTTGAAGTATTTTGGGACACTTAGTCCCTAAATGAGAGCTTTAAAGCTAGAAAATAGTCCGTAGCCGGAACAGTGTTAAGACGATCTTGGAACGGAAATCCGATGGTTCCATTAGCTCCGTTAGGTGATTTTGGGGTTGGGAGCGAGTTCGAAATGTATTTTGGAGGTCCGTAGCTCAATTAGGCTTGAAATGCCGAAGGTTGAAATTTTGGCGAATCCGAACGATAGGTGAGATTTTCGATCCGGGGGTCGGAATGGAATTCCAACAATTTCTGTAGCTTCGTTATGTGATTTTGGATATGTCCGCAAATTTTTAGGTCATTTGGACGTCGTTTGGTCCGGTTTTAGATCGTATGTGCAATTCGGAAAGTTTTAAGAAATTTAGGCTTGAATTCGATATGAATTATGGGTTTTGATGTTGTTAGAAGTGTTTTTATGATTGGAGCAAGTTCGTATCGTGTTTTGGAATATGTTTGTGGTTTTCGTTGGGGTCCCGGGGGCCTCGGGATGAATTCGAACCATCAAACGGGCATTTGAAACTTGGAAAATCTGCAGAAAATGCAGCAGGAGTGCAGCAGAAATTTGACCTACGCGTTCGCGAGGCACGTGCCGCGTTCGCGTAGGCCTGGTCAGGTTGGTCATCGCGGTCGCGTAAGGGAGATCGCATTCGCGTAGTTATGGCCTGGGACGTATCGCGTTCGCGTCCAGGTGGACCGCGTCCGCGAAGAGTAAAGTGGGCGGCTTGGGATTTTATTCATCGCGAACGCGTGTGGATAGCCGCGTTCGCGAGGGGTCGGTTTGGCAATACATCGCGGACGCGTGGGATGGCATCGCGTTCGCGAAGAAGAAGCTGGGCGAGTCATCGCGGACGCGTGAAGCCCATCGCGAACGCGATGAAGGAAAATGTCTGGCAGTGAGCTTAAGTTCAGAACATAACACCCGCGACCCCCATACACAAAAACGCCATTTTTGAGCTCCAAGAGAGGATTTTGAAGGGGGAAACGCTGGGATATCATCGGGAAATCATCGGGGGTAAGTTTCTTGACCTTAATTCGTTGGTTTATCATGAAATCCGTGATTATTTCACCGAAATTGGAAGATTAAAGATGGGTTTGAGCCCTAGGCCTAAATGTTAGAAAATCTTTGATTTGAATGGGCAAACGGAGTCCGATTTCGATAAATTTTATATGCACGGGCTCGTATTGAGATAAGGAACCCGAAAATATAATTTTTGTGATTTTTTGATAAGTGTACCGAAAGTCGGGTTTTGGCAACTTGTGGGTTTTGGTGCATTTTGAGTTATTTTGATTGGGTAATGCCCAATTGGCCTATTTTGATGTGATTCTATTGATTTTTATCGGATACTACACTTGTGGAGGCCGACATTCGCGGCAAGAGGGTTATTTCTTAGCGGTTTTGTACCGGAATTGAGGTAAGTGGCTTGTCTAACCTCGTGTGGGGGAATTTTCACCCCTAGGATATTATGTGATAATTTAAATGCCTTGTACGCGAGGTGACGGGCGTGTACATGCGCTGGTCGTTGAACACATACTTTATTTAAAAATGTTCGATGAGTGATATTTCTGTCTTTAGTTGTTAATTTGATACTTTATCGGTAGTAGCTAGAAAAGCATGATTAGGTAGTACCTGACTGTCTAGTTGCCTAATTGTCTTATTTTTGATAATTATTGGTACTATTTTTTTTTCGGTGAAGTTATAGTTAAGCATAATTTACTCTCTCTGTGTATTCCTTTATTTGTTGTGCTTGTGGACTGCGGGTTCGATTCCCGGAGACCCAGGGCTGTGGGTTCGATTCCCAGAGACCCGGAGTGATATTGGTAGGGACTACGGGTTCGATTCCCGAGATCCTGAGTTATTGGTAGGGACTACGGGTTCGATTCCCGAGATCCCGAGTTATTGGTAGGGACTACGGGTTCGATTCCCGAGATCCTGAGTTATTGGTAGGGACTGCGGGTTCGATTCCCGAGATCCTGAGTTATTTGTAGGGACTGCGGGTTCGATTCCCGGAGATCCCGAGTTATTGATTATTTATCGAGACATGGGCTGCGGGTTCGATTCCCGGAGACCCAGAGGTACTGTCAATGGGACTGTGGGTTCGATTCCCACAGGTCCTGGACTGGTTTTATTGAGTTGACTATTTGTTGTTAGCTTAATTGTAGACGATTGCAGTAATCATTTATTGTTGTTAATTGCGGAAATTATTATCATTTAAACTGTTTATTATTGTTATTATCACTATATTATTGCTTCTCAGTAGGGCCCTGACCTTCCTCGTCACTACTCCATCGAGGTTAGGCTTGGCACTTACTGAGTACCGCCGTGGTGTACTCATGCTACTCTTCTGCACACTTTTGTTGTGCAGATCCAGGTACATCGGGACATGCTCATATTAGGTGATTCAGCAACATTTTGGAAGACCTCGAGGTATGATCTGCTACGTCCGCGGATCTGGAGGCCTTCCTTCTATTCTGATAGTATTAGTAGATGCTTTCTCTCATGTCTTTGTTAGATACTCTTCACTCATAGAGCCACAGTTGTATACTCTCTTTTAGTCTGTGTTGCCCGTGGGATTCTGGGTCTTGGTGGTGTTTTATACAGTGTGTTGACGAGTGTATGTGCCAAGTGGCACATATTACATTCCTATGTATATTGTTTTTCCGCTATTTCTTGTTTAATGTTCATAACTTGTATATTCTGCAACGTATTAGGCTTACCTAGTCGTGGAGACTGGGTGCCATCACGACATGTTCACGATTGGTGAACTAGGGTCGTGACAAGTTGGTATCAAAGCTCTAGGTTCGTAGGAGTCACGGGACGCAGACCGGTTACTTAGATTCTCGCTGATCGATACGGAGACATCTGTATTTATCTACAGGGGGCTATGTAACTGTTTAGGAAACTCTTTAATTCTTTGATCGTGCGCCATTTATTCAGTTAGAGCCTATGTCATATGTTCTTTTGCATCCACTCGTGTATTGAAATTGCGCACTCGGTATCAAGTATGCGCCGACGGTTCGTGATGTTGCAGAGGGATTTCAAGGGAGTCAAGAATTTACTCAACCATTGTTACCGCGTGTCATCCATATCGATAATGCAAGAGAATTGAGAGATCTTCAATTGTGCACATGGGGGTGCACTAGATTCCGACATTCGATTGATAAGTACGGTCTTGAGAAGGCTTACTTAACTACCAAATCGTCACAACAATGGTAAAAATCACAAGGTGGATGTAGATCTAAAGATAGTTGGTGGTAATAAAGACTATATGGTTCACATGAGATATCTATTTACCGAAGGATTTCAGCCAGCAGAGATACTGGGGGATATGAGTTTAACTGTCTTAAGAAGGACATGTGCCAAACGAATGTCTTGGGCTGTCTTATGATGAAGACGTACAAATGGTAAAGGATATTGTCATGGATTAGCAAGATGTATCTTAAGGCTTCGTGCCAAGTGAAAGGATTTCACTATCAACGATCAAATTATGGGTCATGTGTCATATCAGATTTGGCCTGCGATGTATTTAGGTGCTATTCAACAAAAAGTTCTTGAAAACTTGTGGATGGGAAAGAGTTGAGACTCGTATGGTATGATGTTGGGACTTTGGATGTTCCTGTGTCCCTAATAAACTCTACATTTTATTATCAGCAGGGAAATATTCGACAAAGGCTACATGGTGCTTCGTAGGCGTGTGTGAATCATAGTATGTTTTAAGATGTTGTTGGCAGAGAATGCTCGGTGCATGGAGCGAGAAGATGTTTGGTTGTATTGGGATGAGGTCATACCCTATGATGTTAGAGTGCTAATAGAGCACATGTGGTTATATTCGTTGGATCAAGTGAGTTGCAGTTGAATAATAGTAAATGACTCGAGAGAATGGTTCTAATGTGTTCGAGAGTCATGTAATAGTGTCTTTGGGCTAAGTGGGAGAGTCCCACCGCTTATGATTTGGGTCGCACGGCTAATTACATGCGTGAATTCTGGATACTAGCGTATTAATGGGTTATTGCAGCCACGGGAAAAGGACCATGTGTGGTAATTTGAGTATATGTATTGTTGAATGCATGTTATGTTTAGCCTTACCGGCTCATGTTCAAACTTGAGGGAAAATTCATGATTTATGCCTCGTATAGGTGCAGGCTTCGCGGGAAGTGATTCCGCTGGGTGCTTTATCGAGAGGGTATTCATATGTTATAAAGAAATTCAGTAGAGTTGGTTGCGTATTGGGGCAAGTTAGAACCGGATGGTTCTCAATAGCGGTCCTAGTGAATTCAAGAGGTAAAGTGTGGTGCTTGATAATTTTGAATCATATAAGTACAGTTGAGGATCAAGCCTTTAAAGAAACTTAGGAAGAAAGTACAAAAACAATCTATGATGTTATGACTTGTGGCGTAGCATTTGAGAGACATGAAATGGTCGTCATTTTGAGACAGCATGGCCTCATGATTTAAGGTTACTCGGGGTGAGTGCGGTTGAAATAAGTTAGGTATTGAAGGGAGATATTTACATTATAGGGCAATCCAGGATAAACTGGAAGAAAGTAGATTGATTAGCCAAAGTTTAGTTGGCATATTGGTGCCAATGATCGGTTCATGTAATGTGATCAAATTATGCATGTGATTTGTGGTGGCGCATTTGAGGCTTGTCGGCTACAGTGTTTGATGGTATTCTGAAGTATTCTTCTGTTAGGGCCTGTTATGAGTAGGCACATCTCGGAAAGGGTTATGGTGACTTGGACCACTACTTAGAGATTGACATATACAACGGTTATGATAATTCGCCGTATGTTGTTATAGTTCTCCTGCAGTGAGCTAAATGGAAAGTCTTATGTGATGAAATATTAGCCTATCGTCAGCTCTAGAGCTATGATGGAAATTGTGTCTATCGTATATCGGCACGTGATGTGCAGTGAGTAGTATGAAATTTGAAGTAAGGACCAAGGTCACAGTTTGGTCAATAAATGTGATATAAAGAGCTCGGATGAGCAGGAATGGAGTTTCAGTGTTTTGAGTAAGATGGGTATTAACATCAGTATCATTTGAGGTCGGTGTCCTGTGAGAAAGGCTTTGCATCCCGGTTAGGGACTCCTGATCGCTTTTCAGTGTTAGTGCAGACGGTGGGTTGAATGTGCAGGCCCGTTTAATTATTCGGAAGATGGTGTGAGCTTGCCCCACAAGAAGATTGTATAGTTGTGACATGTAGTCACTTAATTGGTTAGAAATTTAAACCAGTATGAGGATTTTGGTGATATCATCCATTTGAGAATTTATGCCTGGAGGGCACTCTGCTTATTGGGTTATAGACCTGTGAAATACTATTGACTTAGCTTGGCACGACCAGGATAGACTTAAGGTAGGTGGATAGATTTAAATGTGAAAGTGAGCCTTGCATTAGGCCGGTTATGTTTCTTCCAGCAATGCGCCCTTTAGGGAGGGATAGTCGCGGTCCTATTTTCGCGGTTAGTTAATTCATGTAAAGATATATTGCACCGTATGAGTGTGAGACGGCTTGGTAAGTTCCTTATGTGTTGGGGTTCCGCTCACCAGTGATGTTATATGATCATGATGGCTCTTGAGACTCAGATCTTATATCGCACCTCAGTTGTGCTTGGGTTTGTAGCCTATAGCGCTATATGTTCCATTGTGTCTGATATCATGCACCTTAGCGTGTTTATGATCGATATTCAGTATTTTGATGTGACGAGCTATTCAGCTCGACATATGACTCCTTGTGTGAGTTTTATATTATTGGGGTAGGATGGCACGCCGCCATGGTTATATTATCGGGATCGGGTGGCACGCCGCCATGGATATATTTTTGGGATCGGGTGGCACGCCGCCATGGTTATATTGTTGGGACCGGGTGGCACGCCGCCATGGTTATATTGTTGGGACCGGGTGGCACGCCGCCATGGTTATATTGTTGGGATCGGGTTGCACACCGCAACAGTGTGATGTTTAGTGTCTATAACTGCTTTCATGTGTTCTGTTTCCTAATTTTCTGAGGAGGTCCATGATAGTGTGAGAGTTGAATAGTTCTCTCTAGTGTTCGCCTTCTTTTTGGTACCACGTACGAATTAATAGCCTACTAGCACATTGTGTAATCTTGTGGGACTTCTGATTATGTCTGATGTGGCTTATCGCCTGAGCAGTTCGTACTGGGTGAGATTAGATTATGTGATTTGGGGTCAGTGCAAACTGATTATATAAAGTATATTATAGAGGAAAGGATCATCCTCTAGTTTAGGACAAGGTAATGGATCCTGTCCGGAGTATATATCCAATGAATTGTTGATTCAGTAGTTGGTTATGGATATCGGCACATCTCTTCCGTCGTGTCAGTATTGTAAAAGTTGGAACGAGACCTATGTAGATCGTGAGGTGCAATGGGAGCATCCGATTCGTTGAATTTTTGGCTAATTTGATCATAAAATATTATCGTGGTCCTGTGGATTTTGTGTTGCAAGGTAAGAATCCAGCAAGGTTATGCAGTCATGTTTGAGGATGGCGTTTGAGGAATATCGAGTGATCTCTTGATGAAAACAAGCCTGACATAGAATTTCGGATGTTGGAATTAGGCTCTAAGACTTAATTGTTTGAACAAGAGGGAATATCTTCAGATTATATCAGGCTAATGTGCTCAGCCGAGTCCGAGATTTATTGGCCCTTTTGAGATTTTGAGGCATGTTGGGGAGGTTGCTTATGAGTTGGCCTTACCTCCCAGCCTAGCCGGAGTCCATCCCGTATTTCATGTCTCTATGCTCCGGAGATACCATGGTGACCGTCACATGTGTTGGATTTCACTTCTGTTCAGCTAGACAAGGATCTGTCTTATGTTGAGGAGCCAGTAGCCATTCTAGACCGGCAGGTCAGAAAGCTAAGGTTAAAGAACATCGTTTCGGTAAATGTTCAGTGGCGGGGTCAGCCGGTCGAGGAGGCGACTTGGGAGACCGAGCAGGATATGCGCAGCCAATACCCTCATCTTTTTCACTACTCTAGGTATGTTTTCTATGCTCGTTCGAGGACGAACGAATCTTTTAAGTGTGGGAAGATGTAATGACCCGACCGTTCGTTTTAGTAAATTATGCCCCAATCCCTAATTTAACTATTTCCCTAAGTACAATTCTGCTATTGTGGTTTGCCGGGAGAGTCGGCCCTGAAATTTGAAGTATTTTGGGACACTTAGTCCCTAAATGAGAGCTTTAAAGCTAGAAAATAGTCCGTAGCCGGAACAGTGTTAAGACGATCTCGGAACGGAAATCCGATGGTTCCATTAGCTCCGTTAGGTGATTTTGGGGTTGGGAGCGCGTTCGGAATGTATTTTGGAGGTCCATAGCTCAATTAGGCTTGAAATGCCGAAGGTTGAAATTTTGGCGAATCCGAACGATAGGTGAGATTTTGATCTGGGGGTCGGAATGGAATTCCGACAATTTCTGTAGCTTCGTTATGTGATTTTGGGTATGTCCGCAAATTTTTAGGTCATTTGGACGTCGTTTGGCCGGGTTTTAGATCGTATGTGCAATTCGAAAAGTTTTAAGAAATTTAGGCTTGAATTCGATATGAATTATGGGTTTTGATGTTGTTAGAAGTGTTTTTATGATTGGAGAAAGTTCGTATCGTGTTTTGGAATATGTTTGTCGTTTTCGTTGGGGTCCCGGGGGCCTCGGGATGAATTCGAACCATCAAACGGGCATTTGAAACTTGGAAAATCTCCAGAAAATGCAGCAACAGTGCAGCAGAAATTTGACCTACGCGTTCGCGAGGCACGTGCCGAGTTCGCATAGGCCTGGTCAGGTTGGTCATCGCGGTCGCATAAGGGAGATCGCGTTCGCGTAGTTATGGCCTGGGACGTATCGCGTTCGCGTCCAGGTGGACCGCGTCCGCGAAGAGTAAAGTGGGCGGCTTGGGATTTTATTCATCGTGAACGCGTGTGGATAGCCGCGTTCGCGAGGGGTCGGTTTGGCAATACATCGCGGACGCGTGGGATGGCATCGCGTTCGCGAAGAAGAAGTTGGGCGAGTCATCGCGGACACGTGAAGCCCATCGCGAACGCGATGAGCAATGGGGTCTGGCAGTGAGCTTAAGTTCGGAACATAACACCCGCGAACCCCATACACAAAAACGCCATTTTTGAGCTCCAAGAGAGGATTTTGAAGGGGAAACGCTGGGATATCATCGGGAAATCACCGGGGGTAAGTTTCTTGACCTTAATTCGTTGGTTTATCATGAAATCCGTGATTATTTCACTGAAATTGGAAGATTAAAGATGGGTTTGAGCCCTAGGCCTAAATGTTAGAAAATCTTTGATTTGAATGGGCAAACAGAGTCCGATTTTGATAAATTTTATATGCACGGACTCGTATTGAGATAAGGAACCCGAAAATATAATTTTTGTAATTTTTCGATAAGTGTACCGAAAGTCGGGTTTTGGCAACTTGTGAGTTTTGGTGCATTTTGAGTTATTTTGATTGGGTAATGCCCAATTGGCCTATTTTGATGTGATTCTATTGATTTTTATCAGATACTACACTTGTGGAGGCCGACATTCGCGGCAAGAGGGTTATTTCTTAGCGGTTTTGTACCGGAATTGAGGTAAGTGGCTTGTCTAACCTCGTGTGGGGGAATTTTCACCCCTAGGATTTTATGTGATAATTAAATGCCTTGTACGCGAGGTGACGGGCGTGTACATGCGCTGGTCGTTGAACACATACTTTATTTAAAAATGTTCGATGAGTGATATTTCTGTCTTTAGTTGTTAATTTGATACTTTATCGGTAGTAGCTAGAAAAGCATGATTAGGTAGTACCTGACTGTCTAGTTGCCTAATTGTCTTATTTTTGATAATTATTGGTACTATTTTTCGGTGAAGTTATAGTTAAGCATAATTTACTCTCTCTGTGTATTCCTTTATTTGCTGTGCTTGTGGACCGCGGGTTCGATTCCCGGAGACCCAGGGCTGTGGGTTCGATTCCCAGAGACCCGGAGTGATATTGGTAGGGACTACGAGTTCGATTCCCGAGACCCGGCGTGATATTGGTAGGGACTACGGGTTCGATTCCCGAGATCCTGAGTTATTGGTAGGGACTACGGGTTTGATTCCCGAGATCCCGAGTTATTGGTAGGGACTACGGGTTCGATTCCCGAGATCCTGAGTTATTGGTAGGGACTGCGGGTTTCGATACCCGGAGATCTTGAGTTATTGATTATTTATTGAGACATGGGCTGCGGGTTCGATTCCCGGAGACCCAGAGGTACTGTCAATGGGACTGTGGGTTCGATTCCCACAGGTCCTGGACTGGTTTTATTGAGTTGACTATTTGTTGTTAGCTTAATTGTAGACGATTGCAGTAATCATTTATTGTTGTTAATTGCGGAAATTATTATCATTTAAACTGTTTATTATTGTTATTATCACTATATTATTGCTTCTCAGTAGGGCCCTGACCTTCCTCGTCACTACTCCATCGAGGTTAGGCTTGGCACTTACTGAGTACCGCCGTGGTGTACTCATGCTACTCTTCTGCATACTTTTGTTGTGCAGATCCAGGTACATCAGGACAGGCTCATACTAGGTGATTCCGCAGCTTTTTGGGAGACCTCGAGGTATGATCCGCTACGTCCGCGGATCCGGAGGCCTTCTTTCTATTCTGATAGTATTAGTAGATGCTTTCTCTCATGTCTTTGTTAGATACTCTTCACACATAGAGCCACAGTTGTATACTCTCTTTTAGTCTGTGTTGCCCGTGGGATTCTGGGTCTTGGTGGTGTTTTATACAGTGTGTTGACGAGTGTATGTGCCAAGCGGCACAGATTACATTCCTATGTATATTGTTTTTTCGCTATTTCTTGTTTAACGTTCATAACTTGTATATTCCGCAACGTGTTAGGCTTACCTAGTCGTGGAGACTGGGTGCCATCACGACATGTTCACGATTGGTGAACTAGGGTCGTGACACGTTCCGTCGAGGTTCCGGTCTGCGGTCTTGTTATTACATCAAAATCAAAAGAAATGAAAAATACTAACTAAGCCTATCAATTATGAGTTATAAGATTCCTATCTATAAGTCTTCTGAATCTTGATCTTGAGTCTTGAATGGTTCTTCATGTAGACTTTAAATTTGAACCTTGACGCTTGCTAGTTGCAGGTGCTAGTTCATTCTTCTTCAGATTTTCGGATCAAGACCATACATGTAGTGCTTGTGACCTCAACCATGCCTTAAGAAACCCACGTCTTTCATCAACTTCTGCATTTGGATTAACTTCATGCCTTTCTCTTTTTTCCTTTATTATGACTAACTTTTGTTGATCATTTCAGACTGTTGACTCGCATTCTTATCGCGAGCTTTTATTTGTTGCTGACTTGAATTGTAATATGAGATGCTTTCATTTCCTTCAGGTGGATGCCTAATTGCCAAAAACTTAAACTGTAATCATGTGCTCTCCAGATGGGCGCCTGACTGCTGACCTTGAACTGTATTCCCCTACTCTACGGGTGGGTGCCTAACTGCTGAACTTTAATTGTATTCACGTGCTCTCCAGATGGGCGCCTAACTGCTAAACTTGATCTGTATTCACATGCTATCCAGGTGGGCGCCTGATTGTTGAAGCTCGAATTGTATTCCCTTTCTCTACAGGTGGGCGCCTGATTGTTGAAACATGAATTGTATTCCCTTTCCCTCCATGTGGGCGCCTGATTGATGAAACTTAAATTGTATTCCCCTGCTCTCCAGGTGGGCGCCTGATTGCTGAAACTTGAACTGTATTCGCCTGCGCTCTAGGTGGGTGCCTGATTGCTAAAATTTGAATTGTATTCCCTTGGTCTCCAGGTGGGCGCCTGATTGTTGAAACTCAAACTGTATTCCGTTGATCTCCAGGTGGGTGCCTGATTGCTGAAACTTGAATTATATTCCCTTGCTCTCCAGGTGGGCGCCTGATTGCTGAAACTTGAATTGTATTCCCTTGATTTCCAGATGGGTGCCTGATTGCTGAAACTTGAATTGTATTCCCTGGCTCTCCAGGTGGGCGCCTGATTGTTGAAACTTGAATTGTATTCTCTTACTCTCCAGGTGAGCACCTGCTTATTGAAACTTGAATTCCTTCTCCCTATTCTCCAAGCGGGTACCCGATTTCAACAAAAATAGACAAAACGAAAAAAACATTCTGCCCCAGTTTGGTAGCTGGGCACATAGGTGAGTGTTAAACTGAATCATTTTACCAAATATTACTTAGAATTTTAAAGTTAGGTCCTATTATCCAGGGGGTCCTGACAACTCTTTAATTAAATGACAATTATAAGTCTAAGTTATATCTTCTAAAGGTGTGATTTTTGCTAAATCTTGTTATCTAAGAGGGTCTTAAACTACTCCCCATTATCCAGGAGGGTCCCGACAATTCTTAATTAAACAATAATTTTAAATCTAAGTTATATCTTCTAAAGGTATTATTTTCGCTCTATCTTGTTATCTAACTGCAATCTTAAAGCTAGGTCCCATTATTCAGGAGGGTCCTGAAAACTCCTAATTGAATCATATCTTAAACATGCAGACTTTGAAACCAACTTATATTCCATTGTGGTACATTTATGCTAGATTATGCTACTCATGATTGTTTTGAATTTTAAACTAGGTCCCATTTTCCAGGAGGGTCATGAAAACTCTTAATTGAATCCTATCTTAAACATGCAAACTTTGACACCAACATATATTCCTTTGGGATATATTTATGCTAAATTATGCTACTCATAATTATTTTGAAATATAAAGTAGGTCCCATTTTCCAGGAGGGTCTTGAAAATTTACGGTCATACGTGTTTGGTGCTTGCCTTTCCATAGGGTTGGTTTCTCTGAAACAACCAAAATTTTCTACCCCTGTTTCAAATTAAAGATAAATCTTGTTAGTTTAAAAATATGATGGTTGGTTTGTGGCCTTGACTTTGAGGGTGATTGCTCCTTCACTTCCCACGATAACTAATTTTCACTCGAAGACCTTGATTTTTTATTGACTAACCACTTTTTTGTCATATGTATCACTGAAAATACCTCTTCTCCTTTCAGACCTCATATCCTCTATTTGTTGTATTGCTCATAAATTGGCATTCACCAAACCTTTGTGTTTCACAAAAATCCTAAAGCATATCAATTGTCACCCACTCAGTGTGTATACTGTTCTTTCTCGACTTAAATCATTGGCCTTGGCTTTAAGGTCTATTGCTCCTTCACTTCCCATGATAACTTTGATTTCCATTCGATGACCTTGCTTGTTTACTGAATACCCACTTTCTCTGTCATCCTTATCACAGAAATTGCCTCTTCTCCATTCAGACCCAATATCCTCTATTTGTTGCATTTCTCATGAACTGGAATCTACCCAACCTTCACATAAATCCCAAAGTATGTCCATTGCCCCAATTCCTTGTATATGTTGTTCTTTCTTGACTTAAACCACTGGCCTTGGCCTTGAGTTCGATTTCTCCTTCACTTGTCATGATAATTAATTTCCATTTGAATACCTTTCTTGTTCCTTGACTAAACACTTCCTTTGTCACCCTTAAAACAGAAAATACCTCTTCCCAATATTTACCAACCGTTGTGCCTCACATGAGCCCCAAAGCACCACACTTGTCACCCTCTCATTTTGTATGTTGTTCTTTCTTGACTTAAACCACTGACCTTGGCCTAGAGGTCTATTACTCCATCACTTTCCATGATAACTTTGATTTATTCTTGGAAGATCTTGGTTGTTATTGGTTAACCACTTTCTTTGTCAATTTTATTACAGAAAATACCTCTTATTAGTTCAAACCCAATATCCACTATCTATTGCATTGCTCATAAACCAACATTTACCAACCTTTATGTTTCACATGAATCTCAAAGCACGTCAAATGCCACACAATCAGTGCATATGTTTTTCCTTTTTGACTTAAACAACTGGCCCTGGCCTTGAGGTCTGTTCCTCTATCGCTAGCCATGGTAACATAGATTTCTTCTTGGAAGATCTTGCTTGTCTCTGGTTTACCACCCTTTTTCTCAATATTATCACAGAAAATATCTTTGATCAGTTCATCCTAGCCTTCCTTCTATTGCATTATCCATGAATTGATATATACCAAGCCTTTGTATTTTACACAAATCCCAAAGCATGTCAATACTCAATGTGTATGTTTTTCTTTCTTGACTTAAACCACTATCCTTGGCCTTGAGGTCGCTTTCTCCTTCACTTGCCATGATAACTTTGATTTCTGCTTGGAAGACCTTGCTTGTCACTATCAACCACTTTCTTTGTCAATCTTATCGTAGAAAATACCTTTGATATGATCACCATATCCCTCCATCTATTACATTGTCCATAAATTGATATATACCAGGCCTTTGTATTTCACACGAATCACAAAGCATGTTGATTGTTCCCAGCTCAGTGCGCTTGTTGTTCTTTCCGGACTTATGACGCTTTGATAAGCTAACCAGATCATGTTTTGTATAATTTGAAAGCAGGTGGCAAATTTTGAAGTCAGTTCTCACTTGTTATGACTAAACAAACTCAGGAAGAGGAAGTAAACAAGACAAAAGGAACAGAGTAGGGTACAATGGAAAGAGATGATTCCTAATAAGAAAACTACAAAGTAGAAACCTATCGTATGTGGATACCAACTCTAATGATCATGACATGCACTTATGGCCTATTCTGTTAAGCAAGTCTGATGTTCAGCTCTTGTCGTGCCTTTTTGCCTTGAAACTGGGCTTCAATGCTCCGCTTAATCTGATTCACAATCCTTATTCGACTTGTAGTGCTTGAAGGATTTTCACCATCAAGCCTCTCTCATTTTGGTCTTTCTCTCAACTCATTGTAGCCTTATGGTGCCCGTGAAGGTTTTTTCCAATACGACTCTCATTTTTTATTTCTCCCATCTTTTATTGTCTTGCGGTACCCGTGAGGGCTTTCATCAATAAGACTCTTTCATTTCCCTTATTTAGACTAGAGTGTTACCCCAAATATGATTCACCTCTACTTGCTCGCCTTGGCATCTCTCGAAAACTGATTGAAATGTCTTTATCTGGATCGTAACGTGAGCGTTTGGTTGGGGTTAGAAAGAAAAGGTATCAAAAGGCTCAAAACAATTCAAATGGATTCATAATTACAACTTTCGGAATCAAATCTTTTGCACAACCACAACTTCTACCCTAGTTTATTTTCTTGGGGACTTTTGGATTTTTATTTTGATGGGACCGAACCATGAGGCTGCCTACGTATCCTTAAAAGGAATTATGTCGAACGTAGTTCATGTCATAGGAATTGCTTTATTGTTGTGGTTTTCTTTTTTCTTTTTTTCCTTGTTCTCTTCTTTTCTTTTCTTTCTTCCTTTTCTCTTTTTTGTTGTTTTGTTGTTCTTTTCTTTTCTTCTTCCCTTTTTTCTCTCTCACTTTTCATTCTTTTCTTTTCTCATTTTCCTTTACTTATCTTTCACGCTTGCGTTCCCAAACTTTTCTACTGATTCCAAAACAGGGGTATGAAAGAAATAAATAAGGCTCAAAAGGGTAACAAAGTATAAAATGTTTAGATAGCAAAACAAAATGCCTTCGTTAGTCTAATCTTCAAAACATGCCAAGTACAAACAACACAGTTGAACAAACCAATATTCATAACATTTTTTGATTGTACTAGACTTGATAACCATATCCACACATTCTCCTTCTACATCTGTTGAATACGAATCACCATTAGACAACACTATCACTCCCCTTACCACGAATGACCCTTGTCAATTTGGGGAAACTTGCCTTTAGCTTCAACCCGATGTGGCATAATGCATTTCAATAAGGGTTCTTTATATTCTATCTGCCCTAGTTTCACACAATTCGGGATCAAAGTGATCTCAAAATGCCTTCATCTATTTCCCTCAAATGTCCCTACATCTTTAAAGTTATTTCATTGCCTCATGACAAAACTGAATTTTTAAAACCAGACTGAGAATTTTTATGCAAGTCATATCACTAGAAACGACGTTAGACAAAAGACAAAATGAAAGGATAGAAGAGAATTAAACAAAGAATATGACTAGAAATAACAAAAGATAGAAAATCGCATTAGACAGACGGTGAAACCATTCGAATAACAAAACAAGTAAAACAAATTGGGGTACAACTGTGGAACAAAACTAGGTAACACTAAATGCGTTTCGACAGCTAAAGGAACTAGGCAAAATAAAAGGATAGAAGGGTTTAAGTCACAAGACAATATCCGGATTACAACCCTGAAATAACCCGGACAAAAGAAATGACTACAAAATAAACCACCCAAAACTCCTCCCTAGCTAACCAAGAAAAGAGTGTCCTTCCAATCACCAAACTCAACATCTTAGCTGCTGACTTCTGCATCAACGATACTAGGACCTTCATAGGACTTCATCACATTCTTCTTAACAAGTTTCTTTAGGGTTCCCTTTTCCTGCTTTTTCTTAGGATCAACCTCTGATAACGCTGAAAGCTTTGTAGCATGTGGACCTCTAAGGATCTCAGAAGAATTGTCATATTCCTTTTCAAAATGAATCATACCCACCATATGCACAGGCAATGGACTTTGGCTAGTGTCTGTTGCATCTAGATTTTGCACGACAATGTCACCTGTATCAATAAGATTTTGAATTGATTTCTTCAGATTCCAAAACTTCTTTATGTCATGCCTCGGTCATCTGAGAAATATGCGCACCTTTGAGAAAAACCAAACTTCTTTGGAAGAGGGTTTGGCATTTTTATCTGAACTGGCTTTAACATGTCCAATTTTCTTAGCGTTTGGAACAGACTGGCATATGACTCTCCCAATGAACTGAAGGTTTTCTTCTTCTGAAACCTCTCGTTCTTGAATGATTGATTGGGCCCAAAACCTGATCTAATGGGGTTTCGATCGGCTCGTGGGGGTGGATAGGCATTTTGTGGAGCTGGGTACATGGAAAATGATGTACGACTTTGGGAGTTCTGTGGAGAGAAGTAAAATTAGGAAGGGTCATCTAGTGCGTGAGGATATCCACGGGGTCGATGTCGAGGATGAAAGTGTTGAGCAGGCATGCCCAATGCATTATCTTTTCTATTTCTCGTTCTTCCTCCAGAACTTACTTGGATGTTCTGAATGTCTTTCGTAATATCTTTCAATGTCGACAACTCATGATTTTTCCTGACTTGATTCCCTCTTCTACCGTATCCCTTATTTTTAACACATCATTGAAAGTCATTCCTAAGGCCGGGATCAAATGACTGAAGTAGGTGAGCCCCTGGGCTTGTAGGAAAAGCTCAACCATTTGTTCTTCACCAATCGGAGTACTGACTCGAGTAGCCTGCTTCCTCTATCTGAGCCCAAACTCTCTAAAGTTTTCCCCTGACTTTTTTTCCATTCTAGATAGGGAGGAGCGGTCTGAGGTAACGCCTAATTTGTATTGAAAGTATCGAACAAAATCTTGATCCATGTCACCCAATGTAGGCCATTTACCGACATCTTAATGAGTATGCCAGTCCAAAGCTAGTAAATAATGCCGCGCCCTTGTCGGATCCTCTATAAATACACTGATTTTAAAGGACCTGACACGCACCTAGTAATATTTTTGGAGTGTCTAAGCAACATAGCTATTAAGGCCGTCAATTTTCGCCCAAGCATTAATGACTCACTCAACTCGCCCAAGATTGGGCTAATTATTAACCTGTTCAAGGTAAGGTTGGTTATTGACCCACCTATTTATTGGGTGATTTGCATCTATACCTGTTTTTGTGCCACATTTTAACTTGTGCCTGTTTTGCAAATAAAATTGCAAGTATACCAGCTTTTCACATAACTTCAGCACACGGGGCTGAAGTAGCAAAAGCAATCACGCAAAACTTCAGCATTTTAGTAGCCGGGCCTGAAGTTCAACTCTAGAGCTGAAGTTTTTATTTTATAGCTGGCGAACTTCAGCTCTAGTGCTGAAGTTTTTCTTCTGTAACTGGAAAACTTTAGTGCTGAAGTTTTTGTCTTTGTAACCGGAAAACTTCAGCCCTAGAGCTGAAGTTTTTTCTTTGTAACCGGAAAACTTCAGCTTTAGAGCTGAAGTTTGCCAGTTATGAAATAAAAACTATAGCTCTAGAACTGAAGTTTTTATGTTGTAACTGGAAAACTTCAACTCTAGAACTAAAGTTACTATGTTGTAACTAGATAACTTTAGCCCTAGAACTGTAACAAACACAAACAATTCTAACGAACTAAATGATATAATTCAACAAGTAACAAAAACTAGAGAAAATAACCTAAAAACTGTAACCTAATTAATTGTGGTAGTATACATAAAAGATGGAGTAAAGCAATACTATTGCACGTACAATTGATGAATAGAGATGAAATAGGATCCAAGGAAGTAGTAGGATTATAATCTGCTTTCCTCGCATGGGCCAGTAAACTTAGGAACCTACACTAGTGAGCATATTCTTACTTGTTAGATGCTTGTTACTTGTAAGAAGAAGAAGAGGAGGACGAAAACCGGAGGAGAAAGGGAAGCTAAAGTTTTTTAAAAAGTGGGCACGAGTGCAAACAGAAAGATAAATCGTCTACAGTTTAAAAAGGGGGGCCCAAATAGGGCGCCCCCGTGCAATTTTTACCTATTTATTTAATCATCTCATCTTGATCCAATCATTCTCAAGTCATTTAAATGTTGGGCTGATTTTTTAGCCCAAACTGATCATGAGTGATTTTACTAAAATATCTTTAAAATAATTCTTTTTTGCGTGATATATGATATATGACCATAACAAAAGAAAAAAAATCTCTTATTTAGTAATTATACAAATTCACAGGAAAATAATACATATTACTAATTAGAACTTGGTTAGAGTTGGGCGAGTTGGGCAATGATCCAAATTTTAGCTCATTTTGACTCATCTCATCTCAATCCAAATAACTCTTGGAAGGTTAATGACCCGCCCATTTTGAGTTTTGACCCCTCCAAAATGGGCAAAACCCATCCATTTGATAAAATCATCTAGAAGCAGACAACTTACTGTAACATATTAAATCACGTTGATAACGTTAAATTCTTTACACTAACTTAAATCTTTAATTGGAATTCATTTTGGTTTCTTCTTTTATTATGTAGGTTATTGCACTTTTGGCTCGACCAGAGAAATCATCAAAAGTAAGAAAATATTGGAATTGGTACCATTACATCACCGAGAGAGTTTTAATAATGTTGGCAACAGTAAATGTTTTCTATGGAATCCATTTAGGAAATCTAGGAAGTTCTTGGAAAGCTGGTTTTGCTGTTGTTTTGGTTATATTTCTCATCACTGATGCTATGCTTGAGATCAGGATGTGGAAGAGAAAATAGAAATTTATGTTTCATTCATGTAATAATTTTGTTTATTTTTCTTGTTTTTGAATATTTTTGCTTCGTATTTTTTCTACACTACATTAAATAAAACCAACAACCCATTTTTAAGAATTTTAAGTTCTAAATATTCAATATTTACACAATCGATGTAATTTGTTACTTTTTTTCAATTATAGAAAATCATATTTGATTTATGAGAATCTAAAGAAAACGTATATTAATATTATATTAATTGTTGTTGAGTTTTTAAGCTAAAATAAGCTTAAAAGAGAGTGAACGAGAATGGAGGAAAATAAAAATGTTACGTTTCCCTCCTTGACAATTAGACATTCTTCCATATTGGAAGTTGAAAAGGTTTTTGATAATTGTAATTGCTCTTGTTCTAGCTCTTAAAGAGTTAAGAAGAAGGCAAGCCTCGCGTCGTTGCACGCTCGATTTGGATTTGGTCAAATGATTATATTGATTGATTAATTTTTTGGAGCAAATATATTTGTTAATATTAAATGTTAAAACATCCATCTTTTTAGAAAAATTGAAAATTAATATTAAATTCAACGAAATATTAGTCATTTTACCGTTATCTGTTTTCCGTTTTTGTAACGAAAAATTAAGTTTCCTCCTCGTTATGAATTCTCAGTTTATTGTACGTCATGGCCGTTTTACATAAATAGCCATTCTGAAGAGATATACCTCTTCAATTTAAGCTCAACATATTGGCTATAAATAGTCGTCCATTATCTCAGGGTTTCCATACGAATTTTTGAGTTCTCCTCATTAATTCTATATTGTTCTAACTATAATGAAAGCAACAGTAAGTGTGATTTGCTACCGATCTTTGTGTTCATTGAAATACTAGGGTTTGAAGTACCGCTACACCGGTGTGTAATTTGTTTAATCCTGGGAGGAAATAACCCACAACCTTGGGTACTAGGAGGGGATTAAATTCCTTAAGAAAACACTGCTCGGATTAAATTTTGCTTTGTTTATATTTCTGTTTATATATTATTTTATCTTCTCCAAAATTCTTTTACAAATATAGTTTACTAACAAGCTTAAGGAATTTAATTTTTTCTGTATTTGTGTTATATTCACTGTTTATGGATACGAAAACCTTTGTGGTTTTCTATTCCATTGGAGATTAAAATCTACGTGATTTTAATATTTGTTTGTGTCATTCTTTTACAGAAATAACGAATGACAACGGGAACTAGACTGTTCCTATAGTGACTGCCAATGCATCGACAAGCCGAACAACACCGGCATTGGCACCGGCAGAAAAATCTGGAAAAACTTTCAGAATTAATCTCAAGCGGTGGTAGTAAAAGATGTTCTTCTACTTGGCGACTTTAAGTCTATAGAAGTTCATTAAGGAAAATGTTCATGTTCTGCCCGATGAAACTCTTTCGAATGAACGCTTTCTCATGATTGAGGAATGAAAGCATTCTAATTTTCTATGCAAAAATTATATTTTTAGCGAACTAGTGGACGATGTGTATAACGTTTACAGTAATGTGGAGACGTCAAAAGAACTGTGGATTGCGCTTGAAAGGAAATACAAAACTGAAGATGTCAGGTTGAAAAAATGTGTTGCTGCTAAATTTTTGGATTACAACATGGTAGATAGCGAGTGTGTTATTACCCAAGTCCAAGAATCACAAGTGATTATTTACGATCTCCTTACTTAAGGTTTAAATCGAATTAATACTGATGTTGAAAGTAGTAATTTTAGTATTTTTACTAATAGAATATTTATTGAAGGTCTTGTCATCAATGAAGCATTCCAAGTTGCAGTGATGATTGAGAAGTTTCCTCCTTTGTGGAAGGAATTCAAAAAGTACTTGAAACACAAATGCAAGGAGATGTAGCTTGAAGATATCATTGTTCGATTGAGAATCGAAGAGGACAATAAAGATGCTGAAAAGAGAGGCAGTGGAAACTCAACAATAATGGGAGCGAACATTATTGAGGATACTCCTAAAAATAAGAGAAAAATGAGGCAGGTTTCTGGACCGAAAAACGACCCAAGCAAAAAGCAATTCAACAAAAATTACTACGACTGTGGGAAAACTGGACATAAATCTACAGATTATCATGCTCCAAAGAAAGTCAGAAGAAGGGTCAAGCAAACATGGTTGAAAAGCACGAAGATGTTGAGACTTATGTGTTATGCTTTCTGAATGCAACTTGGTGGGAAATGCTAAGGAGTGGTGGATTGATTCTGGAGCCACTCACCATGTTTGTGCCATTAGAGAATTGTTTGCTACATATGCTCTCGTTGGAACCGAAGAGATGCTTTCTATGGGAAATTCTGCAAATGGCCAAAATTGAAGGATGCGGAAAGATATTTTGAGAATGGCTTATGGCAAGGTGGTAACTCTGAACAACGTCCTTCATGTTTATGAGATTAGGAAGAACATAATCTCTGCTGGATTTCTTGTTAAGAATGAGTTTAAGTGTGTTTTTACATCTGATAATGTTGTAATAAGTAAGAATGAAATGTTTGTTGGAAATAGTTTCCTCACCGAGGGCCTTTTCAAGCTGAATGTAATGATCATTGAGAATACTAAAATTTCAGTTTTTTCTTACTTGCTTGAGTTAAATGATTTATGGCATATACGTTTGGGTCATGTCAATTATAAAACCTTTTGGAACATAATTAACTTGGAAGTATTCCCAATTTTTGAATGCGGCAAATCAAAATGTCAAATATGTGTGAATCTAAGTATGTTAAACAACCTTATAAGCCAGTTAAAAGGAATTCAAATTCTTTATACTTAATTCATACAGTTATTTACGACACAAGGTCAATACCATCTCGCGGTGGAAAGAAATATTTCATAACTTTTATTGACAACAATACTCAATATTTTTATGTTTACGTACTTAATAGTAAAGATGAAGCAATAAACGCACTCAAGCAATACAAAAATGAAGTTGAGATGCAACTTAACAAGAAAATCAAAATGATAATAAGTGATAGGGGTGGTGAATATGAATCTCCTTTGAAGAAATATGTTTAGAATATGAAATTATTCATCAAATAACGACCCTTTACATGCCCTAATCTAATGGATTGTGCAAATAAAGAATCATTTATTGAAGGAGATGATGAATGCATTGTTAATATGTTCTGGTTTTCCACATAACTTGGGAGGGAATGCCATTCTTACAGCTAACCAAATACTAAATCGAGTACCCTATAGTAAAACACAATCCATTCCATATGAAAAATTAAAAGAAAAAAAGCCTAGCTTTAATTATTTTAAAGTGTGGGGGTGTCTAGAAAATTCCGACATTCATAGTAATACGGTTATATAATCAGATAATTGTGACAACCCAAAGGGTCATCACCTATTTTCCTCACTTGTTCCGCACTTCTGAGGCCTTGAAAACCTCATTCTATGTTGCCTCGATTTATGTGCACAATCCGGACATGTAGCCGGAAAGATTTTGTGATAGAATATGTGAATTCTATGAGAAATTTGAAGAAAAATAATATTAATATTGATATAGTTGACTTCGGTCAACATTTTTGGTAAACGGACCCGGACCCGAGGATGGACGATCCCGGAAGGTCCGTAGGAAAATATGGGACTCGGACATGCGTCCGAAGTCGAATTCTGAGGCCTAGAGCCTAAGTTATGGATTTTTCTGTGAAATTGTTTTTGCTGTAATTATTAAAGGAAAATGAATTAAATGACCTTGGTATCGGGCTCGTATTTTGGTTCCGACGCCCGTACAAGTCTTAAATATTATATATGTGCTTTCTGCAAAGTTTGGTGACATTTGGATGTCATTTGATATGTTTTGGACCATGAGTTCTAAATTTGAAAATTTTGAAAACTATAAGAATGATAATCATGAACTTGAGGCTTGATTTGATGAAAACGATGTTATATTGGCGATGTGATCGCACGAGCAAGTTTGTAATGTGTATATGATGGTGTGTATTTGTTTGGTTGGGAGCCCGGGGGGCTCGGGTAAAGATTTGATAGGACGTTGGTGCAGTTTCTGAAAAATAACACAGCTGGTTTTTCACCCAGCTGGTGTCTTCGCAAATGCGAAGAATTTATTGCAAATGCGAAGGTGACAGGTCAAGGCTGGGTTCGCAAATGCGAACTATTGATCGCAAATGCGAAGGGGGTCCAGGTACGCGTGGGTTCACAAATGCGAACTTAACCTCGCAAATGCGAGGCCTTCACTTATTCACCTGGGTTCGCAAATGCGAACACTTTGTCGCAAATGCGAAGACCCAGTGAGCCAGGCCCAGTTCGCAAATGTGAACTTTTTCTCGCAATTGCAAGAGCATCAGACCCCAGACCTGTAGTGTTCGCAATTGCGAACAAATGTTCACAATTGCGATACCCCTAGCTATGCAATTTTTTACTTAAACAAATTTTTCAGCTCATTCTTCATTCTTTCAAAAACCCACACACTACACACGAACCCTCAAGGCCAAATTCACTCCAAAGCAATTGTAAGTCACTTTTTACTTAATTCTTTCAATTCCTAACAACATTAAACATGTTTTTCAATAGAAATCAAAGGTTTTCATGGTAGAAATTCTTGTTTTTAGGTAGAACCTAGGGTTTTCATGAATTGGGTAATTGGACCTCGAATTGAGGTCAGATTTTGAAACAAATCATATATTTGAACTCGTGGAGGAATGGGTAACCGGATTTTGGTCCGAACCCTGAGTTCCGACCACGTGGGCTAGGGGCGTTTTGGGAAATTTTGGGGTAAACTTTGAGAAAACCATTTTTAAGCATTCAAACCAAGTTATTTAGTATTTATTAATGTAATGGAATCGATTGTGATTAGATTCGAACTAGTTGAAAGCGGAAATTCGGGGGAAAAGCTATAATTGAAAATAATTTGGACTTCAAGGCTAGAGGTAAGTGTTTGTTCTATCCTAGCTTGAGGGAATAGGATTATGTTCTATGTGCTATGTGATCGAGTGCGGTGTATGGGATGTGGTGATGAGCATCCATCCATACACTGGCGTATTGTATGACCGTGAGTCATTGTTGATACTTGTTGTGAGACATTTTAAAGATAAATTGTTGCACCCTTGCCGGGTGGTGGAATTGTTATTGTTCTCCCTTACCGTGACTTGTTGTGAAGTAAGATATTGTTTGCCCTTGCCGGGATTTTGTTGTGATGATTATTGTGTCCCTTGCCGGGACGGTTCATGATTATAGTTTTCTTTCTCTGCCCTTAACTGTGATTGTTATTTGGGTGAGAAAGAGTGATAAAAGCAAGAAGGGTGATGTCGTGCCTTGTTTTACTGTTATTGCACGACGGTTAATGTCGTGCCTTGTTATTGATTATTCACGAAGGATCATGGCGTGCCTTGTGATATTGATTATGCACGAAGGGTAATGCCATGCCTTGTTATTGAACCATCCACGAAGGATCATGTTGTGCCATGGATGTGAGGGTGAGAGTAAAAGCACGAAGGGTGATGTCGTGCATTTTATTTGCTTATTTGGTGATGATGAGAGTAAAAGCACGAAGGGTGATGGCGTGCAACTATTTGCTATTGCTTGACTTGATATTACATGCTTCCTGTATACTTTGGCTTCCTTTGTTGATTTCATAAATGTTGTTAATTGTTGAGCTTCCCTCTTACGAGATTTCTTGTTGGTTTTGTTTACATGATATTTCTTGTTATCTTGAGGTGTACATATATATATTGAACTGGACAGGTATATGTGGGTGTCTGGTCCTAGGCTTGTCACTACTTCGCCGGGATAGGCCAGGCACTTACCAGCACATGGGGTCGGATTGTGCTGATACTGCACTTCTGTGCATTTTCGCACAGGTCCAGGTTTTGATCAGGAGCAGCAGCAGTAGAGCCTTGTGTGGGAGTTGAGCATTTCGAGACTGAGGTAGCTTGCAGGCGTCCGCAGGCCCGACGTCTCTTCCACTTATTTATATTACTAGTTGTAGTCTCCTTGTTCCGAGACAAACAAATTTGTGTTATTTTTCTTCAGACCTTTATGTGTAGTATTCAGTAGTAGTTCGTGAGTTGGTGACTCCACATCTTGGGTAGAGGATTTCAGTATTGTTTTACCTTGAAACTGCTTATCTCCATTTTGATAAAGTCTTCCGCACTTATTTAATTAAGGTTATGGTTCTTGTTGATAAATTTGAGGATGAAATATTGCTAAAAATAGGATAGCGTGAATAAAGTGGCTTGCCTAGCTACCACGAGTAGGCGCCATCACGATCCCGATGTTGGGGTAAAATCCGCGTCGTGACAAGTTGGTATCAGAGCTCTAGGTTACAAAGGTCTCACCACTCACGAACAAGCTTAGTAGAGTTTGAGAGGTAGGTACGGAGACGTCTGTACTTGTCCTCCCGAGTCTATTGAGTTAGGATAGAGTCTCTCATTTGTTCCTTCTTGTCGTGCGATTTGTTCCTCCAATACTGATTGAACTTCTACTCTGTCCTTTCGCAGATGGCGAGGACACGCGCTTCTTCGTCCGCTGACCAGCAGCCCGAGCCCCAGGCAGCTCCCGTGAGGGGCAGGGGCCGAGGCCGTATTGGAGGCCGTGGTAGGGGTAGAGCTCAGGCCTCGACAGCCATTCCAGAGGTGGAGCCTCATATTGAGACCGGCGAGGAGGTTCCAGTCCCAGCAGCTCCAGTGGGCCCAGCTCAAGTCCGAGGAGAGGCCTTATTTACCCCGGATCTTTGGGAGGCTTTGGTCCGGATAGCAGGTTTTATGGACAGCGTTGCCAGAGCAGGTTTATTACCAGTTGTACCAGCCACTTCTCAGGCTGAAGGAGGGGCCCAGACTCTTGTTGCTCGTACTCTAGAGCCAGTAGCTCCTCAGCCTCAGGCACCAGTGGTTCAGCCAGCTGTGGCCACTCAGTCAGGTACCACAACTCAGGCCGGAGATGGAGCCGCCATGACTTCTGATTCTTTTTGGAGACTTGATCGGTTCTCCAAGATGTTAACCACTACCTTCAGCGGTGCCACATCGGAGGATCCTCGGGATTTCTTATTCAGTTGCCATGAGATTCTCAAGACTATGGGGATAGTGGAGTCCAATGGAGTTGACTTCTGTACATTCAGGCTTTCAGGATCCACCAAGACTTGGTGGAGGGATTTCTATTTGACTCGACCAACAGGGTCCCCGACTTTATCATGGGATCAGTTTGCAGAGTTATTTCTGGAGACATTTCTCCCTGTTACTCAACGGGATGCACTTTGGAGGCAATTTGAGCGCCTCCAGCAGGGCACTATGACTGTCACTCAGTATGAGTCGAGATTTGTTGATTTGGCACGTCATGTAGTGGTGATACTCCCCATAGAGCGGGAGAGGGTCCGCAGGTTCATAGATGAGCTTAATCAGCCAATTAGACTTCGGATGGCTATGGGAGTGGGGATTGATATATCATTTCAGGAGGCAGCTAATGCAGCACGTAAAGTTGAGATGGATCTTGCTCGGGGAGGTGGTTATTCTTCAGACAAGAGGCCTCCTCATTCAGGCAGGTTTAGTGGTTCTTCTATTGGTGGCAGGGAATCTTTTGATAGGGGCCTGTCTTCCAGGCCTTTCCATTCCGCCCTTCAGGCTTCACAGGGTGGACCAAGCGATCGTGGGTTTCGTGAGCAGTATTCAGATCAGTCTCCTATTAGTGCCCAGCCTCTTCAGAGTGTTCGTGGAGGCCATTCAGGTCGTCAGGGCCAGCGTCCCCAGCAGCCTAAGAGTTGCTACGCTTGTGGTGAACTATGTCATCTTGTTAGGTTCTGCCCTCGAGCGACGGGCAACACTCAGTAGCGGGGCCCTCGTCCCATGATTCAGGCCCTAGCTGACTCTCAGCCTTCCCAGTGGTAGCTAGGCAAGCCACTGTATTCATACTATCCTGTTTTTAACACAATTTTAATTAAATAAATGCGGAATACTTTATCGAAATAGAAATAACTAATTACAAGATGAAAATCATACCGAAATCCTCTACCCAAGACGTGGAGTCACCAACTCACGAACTACTACCGAATACTACACATAAAAGTTTGAAAGAAATATAACATAATTCTGTTTGTCTCGGAACAAAGAGACTACAGCTAGTAACATAAATAAAGAGAGAGACGTCGGGCCTGCGGACGTCTACAAGCTACCTCGGTCTCAAATGTGATCAACTTCCATGCAATCGATTTACTGTTGCTGCTCCTGATCGTAACCTGGACCTGTGCAAAAACGCACAGAAGTGTAGTATCAGCACAACCGACCCCATGTGCTGGTAAGTGCCTGGCCTATCCCGACGAAGTAGTGACAAGCCTAGGACCAGACACCCACATAAACCTGTACAGTTCAATATATATGTATACCACAGAATAACAAGAAATAACCAGGTAATAACACAATAAGGAATATCTCAAAGAATTCAACACTTAACAACAATTAATAAATTCACAAGGAAAAACAAAGTATAATGGAAACACATGTAATATCAAGTCACGGAATAGCAAACAATTGCACGGCATCACCCTTCGTACTTTTACTCTCATCCTCACCAAATAAGCAAATAAAGTACACGGCATCACCCTTCGTGCTTTTACTCTCATCCTCACATCCATAGTACGGCATGATCCTTCGTACATGGTTCAATATCAAGGCACGACATTAACCTTCGTGCATAAATAATAAAAGCATGGCACGGCGCATCACCCTTCGTGCATTATCACTCTTCCTCACCCAAATAACAATCACAGTTAAGGGCAAAGAAAGAAACAGTAATTCATAAACCGTCCCATCAAGGGCAATCAATAATCATCTTCACAACAAGTCCCGACAAGGGTGAACAATAACAATTCTACAACCTGGCAAAGGTTCAACAATTCATCTGCAATTATGTCTCACAATAAGCATTATCAACGACTCACGGTCATACTAGACGCCAGTGTATGGATGCTCGTCACCACAGCCCATACACCGCACTCGATCACATAACACATAACACATAATCCTATTCCCTCAAGCTAGGATAGAACAAACACTTACCTCGAATGTTTATGAGCAATTCAATCCGTGGCAATGTCTTTTTCTTTCAAATTTGGCTCCAATCCAATCGTATCTATACACAATTGATTTAATATCGTCAATACTACTCAACAAACTAATTCCTAAGACCAAATACAACTTTTACAACATTCTCCCTGGAATAGTTAATTTTGACCACGGGCCCACATGGTCGGAACTCGGGGTTAGGACCAAAATCCGGTTACCCATTCCCCCACGAGTTCATGTATATGATTTGTTTCAAAATCGGACCTCAATTCAAGGTCCAATTTCCCAATTTATGAAAAACCCTATATTCTAACAAAAACAAGAAATTCTACCATGAAAACCTTTGATTTCTATTGAAAAACATGTTTAATGATGCTAGGAATTGAAAGAATTAAGTAAAAAGTGACTTACAATTGTTTTGATGAAGAAGGAATCCGTGAAGAATCGCAAATGGGTGTTTTTGTTTTGTAAAAAGTGAAGAAATGAACTGAAAATCGTGTTTTACAGGTCTCTGTGTTCGCATTTGCGAACATGGGTTCGCAATTGCGAACCCCGACCAATTTCCGGAGTTTGAAAAATAAGCTAAGGATGGAAAGTTCGCATTTGCGAACTTTTATTCGCATTTGCGAAGCCAAGGCAAATGCTGGGAGGTTCGCATTTGCGAACAAATGTTCGCATTTGCGAACACAGGCAGTAAAGGGCATTGTTCGCATTTGCGAACTATTGTTCGCATTTGCGAACAAGGCTGGATTTGGGAATGTTCGCATTTGCGAACTACGGTTCGCATTTCCGAACATGGACAGGACAAGGGGATGTTCGCATTTGCGAACAATTGTTCGCATTTGCAAACAAGGCTGGGTCATGAGGGGCTTCGCATTTGCGATCAGGGTTCGCATTTGCGAGCCCTGCCTTGTTCTGCCCCCTTCGCAATTGCGAGAAATACTTCGCAATTGCGAAGCCAACAGCTGGGTGAAAAACCAGCAGTGCAAAAATTCAGAATTTAATCCAACGGCCTATCAAATCTTTACCCGAGCCCCCCGGGCTCCAAACCAAACATGTACACAACCTCAAAAACACATTATGAACTTGTTCGTGCGATCACATCGCCAATATCACATCTTTTTCATCAAATCAAGCCTCAAATTCATGATTTTCATACTTTTGGTTTTCAAAACTTTCAAACTTGGAACTCAAGGTCCAAAACATCTCAAACGACATCCGAATGTCACCAAACTTTACAGAAATCACATATATAATATTTAAGACTTGTACCGGGCGTCGGAACCAAAATACGAGCCCGATACCAAGGTCAATTAATTCATTTCCTTTAACAATTACTTCAAAAACAATTTCATAAAAAAAATTCATAAGTTGGGCTCTAGGTCTCAGAATTCGACTCCGGACGCATGTCCAAGTCCCATATTTTTCTACGGACCTCTCGGGACCATCCAATCTCGGGTCCGGATCCGTTTACCAAAAATGTTGCCCGAAGTCAACCATATCAATATTAATATCATTTTTATCCACATTTCTCATAGAATTCATATTTTCTATTACAAAATCTTTCCGGCTACATGCTCGGATTGAGCACGTAAATCGAGGCAACATGAAATGAGGTTTTCAAAGCCTCAGAAGCTCGAAATGATTAATAAAATAAGTGATAACCCTTTGGGTCGTCACAATCTCCACCTCTAAAACAACCGTTCGTCCTCGAATGGACAAAAGAAAGAAGTACCTGAGTCAGGAAACAAGTGTGGGTAGCGGCTCCGCATATCAGACTCGGACTCCCAGGTCGATGCCTCAGGAGGCTGACCTCTCCACTGAACGCGCACAGAAGGATAACTCTTCGACCTCAACCGTCGAACCTGCTGGTCTAGAATAGCCACCGGCTCATCCTCGTAAGATAGATCATTGTCCAATTGGACAGTACTGAAGTCTAACACATGTGTGGGATCGCCGTGGTATCTCCGAAGCATAGATACGTGAAAAACTGGATGCACGGCTGATAAGCTAGGCGGCAAAGCTAATCTGTAAGCCACCCCTCCCACTCTGTCTAGAATCTCAAATGGACCAATATACCTAGGGCCGAGCTTGCCCTTCTTCCCGAACCTCATCACGCCCTTCATAGGCGACACTCGGAGCAATACTCGTTCACCAACCATGAAATCTACATCTCGAACCTTACGATCCGCATAAGTCTTCTCTCTGGACTGAGTGGCACGCAATCTCTCCTGGATAATTTTGACCTTATCCAAGGCCTCCGGAACTAAGTCTGTACCCAACAACCGAGCCTTCCCCGGCTCAAACCATCCGACTGGAGATCGACATCGCCTACCATACAATGCCTCATATGGAGCCATCCGGATGCTAGACTGGTAACTGTTATTGTAGGCGAACTCTGCTAATGGCAGAAACTGGTCCCACGAGCCTCCGAAATCAATAACACAGACTCGAAGCATGTCCTCTAGAATCTGAATAGTCCTTTCGGACTGGCCATCCGTCTGAGGATGAAATGTTGTACTCAACTGAACCTGGGTGCCTAACTCCTGCTGGACCGCTCTCCAGAACCGCGAGGTAAACTGCGTACCCCGATCAGAGATAATAGATACTGGCACCCCACGGAGACGAACAATCTCCCTAATGTAAACCTCCGCTAACCTCTCCGACGAGTAGGAGACAGATACTGGAATAAAGTGTGCTGATTTGGTCAGCCTATCAACAATGACCCAAATAGCATCAAATTTCCTCCGAGTCAAAGGAAGTCCAATAACGAAGTCCATAGTGATCCGCTCCCATTTCCACTCGGGAATTTCAATCCTCTGGAATACACCACCAGGTCTCTGGTGCTCATATTTCACCTGCTGATAATTTAGACACCGAGCGACATACGCAACGATATCTTTCTTCATTCTGCGCCACCAATAGTGCTGCCGTAAGTCCCGGTACATCTTCGCGGCGCCCGGGTGAATAGAATACCGCGAACTGTGGGCCTCCGCTAAGATCAACTCTCGAATCCCTTCGACATTGGGCACGCAAACTCGACCCTGCAATTTCAATACCCCATCATCATCTAGGTTTACCTGTGTGGCACCTCCCCGCTGTACTGTATCCCTCAACTCACGCAAATGAGGATCATCAAATTGCCTCTCACGGATACGCTCTAATAAAGAAGAACGAGCGACCGTGCAGGCTAACACCCTGCTAGGCTCAGAAATGTCTAATCTCACGAACCGGTTGGCTAAGGCCTGGACATCTAGAGCTAATGGTCTCTGACTGACCGGAATGTATGCAAGACTACCCATGCCGGCATACTTTCTACTCAATGCATCGGCCACCACATTGGCCTTACCTGGGTGATATAATATAGTAACATCATAGTCTTTTAGCAACTCTAACCATCTCCGCTGTCGTAGATTCAACTCCTTCTGTTTGAACAAGTACCGTAGGCTTTTGTGATCGGTGTACACCTCACATGTCACACCATATAGATAATGCCTCCAGATCTTTAAGGCATGAACCACTGCTGCTAACTCAAGATCATGAACTGGATAATTCTTCTCATGTATTTTTAACTGTCTCGAAGCATAAGCGATAACCTTACCATCCTGCATCAATACCGCTCCAAGCCCTGTACGAGATGCGTCACAATAAACTGTATAAGGCCCTGCACCTGTAGGTAGTATTAACACGGGCGCGGTGGTCAAGGCTGTCTTGAGCTTCTAAAAGCTCGCCTCACACTCCTCTGACCACTGGAACTGGACACCCTTCTGGGTCAACCTGGTCATCGGGGCTGCAATAGAAGAAAACCCCTCTACAAAACGACGGTAGTAACCTGCTAATCCCAAGAAACTCCGGATCTCAGTCACTGAAGCTGGTCGAGGCCAATTCTGGACTGCCTCAATCTTCTTTGGGTCTACCTGAATACCTTCCACTGATACAATGTGACCCATAAATGCTACCGAACTCAGCCGTAACTCACATTTAGAAAATTTGGCATATAGTCGATTATCTTTCGCAGTCCGAAGAACCACTCGAGGTGCCGCTGCGCGCTTCCTGGCCGCGGAGTACACCAGGATGTCATTTATAAAGACTATCACGAACAGTTCTAAGTAAGGCTCGAATACCCGATTCATCAATTCCATGAATGCTGCTCGGGCATTGGTCAACCCGAAGGACATGACCAAGAACTCATAATGCCCATATCTAGAGCGAAAGGTCGTCTTAGGAATGTCAGCCGCCCTGATCTTCAGCTGATGGTAGCCCGACCTCAAGTCTATCTTTGAAAATACCTTGGCACCCTGAAGCTGGTCAAATTAATCATCAATTCGCGGAAGTGGATATTTATTCTTGATAGTCACCTTGTTTAACCGCCGGTAATCAATACACATCTGCATCGATCCATCTTTCTTCTTTACAAATAATACAGGTGCTCCCAGGGGGAAACACTGGGCCTGATAAAGCCCTTCTCAAGAAGGTCTTGCAACTGATCTTTCAACTCTTTTAGCTCCGGCGGGGCCATACGATAGGGTGGAATAGAGATGGGCTGAGTGCCCGGTGCCAGATCAATACAGAAATCAATATCCTTGTCGGGTGGCATGCCCGGCAGGTCTGAAGGAAAAACCTCAGGGAACTCCCGTGCAATAGGGACTGACTCAATGGAAGGAACCTCTGCGCTGGAATCATGAACATAAGCCAGATAAGCTAGACACCCCTTCTCGACCATGCGTCGAGCCTTAACATAAGAAATAACAGTGCGAACGGAGTGGCTTGAGGTACCCTTCCACTCTAATCGGGGTGATTCCGGCAAGGCTAAGGTCACAGTCTTAGCATGGCAATCAAGAATAGCATGGTATGGGGACAACCAGTCCATCCCCAATATGACATCAAAATCTACCATATCCAAAAGCAACAGATCAACACGGGTCTCAAGACCCCCAAATATAACTACGCACGAACGATACACCCGATCGACTACAATGGAGTCACCCACTGGTGTAGCCACATAAACTGGAATATCCAGAGCATAGCTGGGCACGGCCAAATACGGTGCGAAGTAGGAAGACACATAGGAGTATGTAGATCCAGGGTCAAATAATACTGAAGCACCTCTGCCACACACAAGAATAGTACCTGTAATCAGCTGGCCTGACTGGTAAAGCATAGAATCGGGGATCTGCACCTCCCCTCTGAGATGCGCCTCTAGGATGACCATCAACTGGCTGACCTCTACCTCTGGCTGGATGGTCTCCACCTCTACGGTCTCGACCTCCACCTCTATAATCTCTACCCCCGCCTCTGGCTGGCTTGGCAGGCTGAGGGTCAGCTGGGGCCTGAATCATAGGACGAGGACCTCGCTCCTGAGAGTTGCCCGCTGCTAGAGGGCAATACCTAATAAAATGACCTGGGTCACCACAACCGTAGCAACTCTTAGACTGATAGGGCTGCTGGCCCTAACGACTTGAATGGCCTCCACGAACACTCTGAAGAGGCTGAGCATTAATAGGAGGCTGGTCTGAATAATGCCCACGGAAACCACGATCACCTGGTCCACCCTGTGAAGCATGAAGGGCGGAATGATAAATCCTGGAAGACTGGCCTCTATCAAAGGATTCTCTGCCACCAGAGGAAGAACTACCAAACCTGCCTGAATGACGAGGCCTCTTATCCGAAGAATAACCGCCTCCCCTAGCAAGAGCCATCTCAACTCTGCGTGCTGCATTAGCTGCCTCCTGAAATGATATGTCACTCCCCACGCCCATAGCCATCTGGAGTCTAATTGGCCGATTAAGCCCATCTATAAACCTGCGGACCCTCTCCCGCTCTGTGGGAAGTATCACCACTGCATGACGAGCCAAATCGACAAATCTCGTCTCATACTGTGTAATCGTCATAGTGCCCTGATGGAGGCGCTCAAACTGCCTCCGAAGTACATCCCGCCGAGTAGCAGGGAGAAACTTCTCCATAAATAGTTCCGCAAACTGATCCCATGATAAAGCTGGGGACCCTGCCTGGTCGAGTCAAACAATAATCTCTCCACCAAGTCTTGGCGGATCCTGCAAGCCTGAATGTACAGAAGTCAACTCCATTTGACTCCACGATCCCCATAGTCTTGAGAATCTCACGGCAACTGAATAAGAAGTCCTGAGGATCCTCTGATGTGGCTCCGCTGAATGTAGTGGTAAATAGCTTGGAGAACCGATCAAGTCTCCATAAAGAATCAGAAGTCATGGCCGCTCCATCACCGGCATGAGCTGTGGTACCTGACTGAGTGGCCACAGCTGGCTGAACCACTGGTGCCTGAGGCTGAGGAGCTACTGGCTCCGGAGTACGAGCAATAGGAGTCCGGGCCCCTCCTCCGGCCCGAGAAGCGGCTGGTGCAACCGATAATAAACCCGCTCCCTGGCAATGCTGTCCATAAATCCCGCTATTCTGACCAAAGCATCCTGGAGATCTGGGGTAAATAAAGCCTCTCCTGGGACCTACGCTGGGCCCACTAGAGCTGCTGGGACTGGAACCTCCTCGTCAATCTCAATATGAGGATCCACCTCTGGGGTAGCTGCCTGGGGCTGAGCTCTACCCCTACCATGTTTTCTGATACGGCCTTGGCCCCTGCCCCTCACGGGAGCTGCCTGGGGCTCGGGCTGCTCGTCAGCGGATGAAGAAGCGCGTGTCCTCACCATCCGTGAAAGGACAGATTAGAAATTCAATCAGTAATTGAGGAACACGTCGCACGACAAGAAAGAACAAATGAGAGACTCTTTCCTAACTCAATAGACTCTGGAGGACAAGTACAGACGTCTCCGTACCTACCTCTCAAACTCTACTAAGCTTGTTCGTGAGTGGTGAGAATTATTTGAATTAAAGTTATTTTGTGTCATGACCCGGATTTTTCCCCAACATCGGGATCGTGATGGCGCCTACTCGTGGTAGCTAGGCAAGCCACTGTATTCATACTATCCCGTTTTTAACACCATTTTGATTAAATAAATGCGGAATACTTTATCGAAATAGAAATAACTAATTACAAGATGAAAATCATACTGAAATCCTCTACCCAAGACGTGGAGTCACCAACTCACGAACTACTACTGAATACTACACATAAAAGTTTGAAAGAAATATAACATAATTCTGTTTGTCTCGGAAAAAAAGAGACTACAGCTAGTAATATAAATAAAGAAAGAGACGTCGGGCCTGCGGACGTCTGCAAGCTACCTCGGTCTCAAATATGATCAACTTCCACGCAATCGATTTACTGCTGCTGCTCCTAATCGAAACCTGGACCTGTGCAAAAATGCACAGAAGTGTAGCATCAGCACAACCGACCCCATGTGCTGGTAAGTGCCTGGCCTATCCCGACGAAGTAGTGACAAGCCTAGGACCAGACACCTACATAAACCTGTACAATTCAATATATATGTATACCACAGAATAACAAGAAATAACCAAGTAATAACACAATAAGGAATATCTCAAAGAATTCAACAATTGACAACAATTAATAAATTCACAAGGAAAAACCAAGTATAATGGAAACACATGTAATATCAAGTCAAGGAATAGCAAACAATTGCATGGCATCACCCTTCGTGCTTTTACTCTCATCCTCACCAAATAAGCAAATAAAGTACACGACATCACCCTTCGTGCTTTTACTCTCATCCTCACATCCATAGTACGGCATGATCCTTCGTACATGGTTCAATATCAGGGCACGGCATTAACCTCCGTGCATAAATAATAAAAGCATGGCACGGCATCACCCTTCGTGCATTATCACACTTCCTCACCCAAATAACAATCACAGTTAAGGGCAAAGAAAGAAACAGTAATTCATAAACCGTCCCAACAATGGCAATCAATAATCATCTTCACAACAAGTCCCGACAAGGGAGAACAATAACAATTCTACAACCTGGCAAAGGTTCAACAATTCATTTGGTAATATATCTCAAATAATCATTTTTCCAACGACTCACGGTCATACTAGACGCCATTGTATGGATGCTCGTCACCACAACCCATACACCGCACTCGATCACATAACACATAACACATAATCCTATTCCCTCAAGCTAGGATAGAACAAACACTTACCTCGAATGTTTATGAGCAATTCAATCCGTGGCAATGTCTTTTTCTTTCAAATTTGGCTCCAATCCAATCATATCTATACACAATTGATTTAATATCGTCAATACTACTCAACAAACTAATTCCTAAGACCAAATACAACTTTTACAACATTCTGCCCGGAATAGTGAATTTTGACCCCGGGCCCACATGGTCGGAACTCGGGGTTAGGACCAAAATCCGATTACCCATCCCCCCAAGAGTTCATGTATATGATTTGTTTCAAAATCGGACCTCAATTCAAGGTCCAATTTCCCAATTTATGAAAAACCCTATATTCTAACAAAAACAAGAAATTCTACCATGAAAACCTTTGATTTCTATTGAAAAACATGTTTAATGATGCTAGGAATTGAAAGAATTAAGTAAAAAGTGACTTACAATTATTTTGATGAAGAAGGAATCCGTGAAGAATCGCAAATGGGTGTTTTTGTTTTGTAAAAAGTGAAGAAATGAACTGAAAATCGTGTTTTACAGGTCTCTGTGTTCGCATTTGCGAACATGGGTTCGCAATTGCGAACCCCGACCAATTTCTGGAGTTTGAAAAATAAGCTAAGGCTGGGAAGTTCGTATTTGCGAACTTTTGTTCGCATTTGCGAACACTGGCAGGAAAGGGGAGTGTTCGCATTTGCGAACAAATATTCGCATTTGCGAACACAGGCAGTAAAGGGCATTGTTCGCATTTGCGAACTATTGTTCGCATTTGCGAACAAGGCTGGATTTGGGATTGTTCGCATTTGCGAACTACGGATTGCATTTGCGAACATAGGCAGGACAAGGGGATGTTCGCATTTGCGAACAATTGTTCGCATTTTCGAACAAGGCTGGGTCTTGAGGGGCTTCGCATTTGCGATCAGGGTTCGCATTTGCGAGTCGTGCCTTGATCTGCCCCCTTCGCAATTGCGAGAAATGCTTCGCAATTGCGAAGCCAACAGCCGGGTGAAAAACCAGCAGTGCAAAAATTCAGAATTTAATCCAACGGCCTATCAAATCTTTACCCGAGCCCCCCGGGCTCCAAACCAATCATGTACACAACCTCAAAAACACATTATGAACTTGTTCGTGCGATCACATCGCCAATATCACATCTTTTTCATCAAATCAAGCCTCAAATTCATGATTTTCATACTTTTGGTTTTCAAAACTTTCAAACTTGGAACTCAAGGTCCAAAACATCTCAAACGACATCCGAATGTCACCAAACTTTACAGAAATCACATATATAATATTTAAGACTTGTACCGGGCATCGGAACCAAAATACGAGCCCGATACCAAGGTCAATTAATTCATTTCCTTTAACAATTACATCAAAAACAATTCCATAAAAAAAATTCATAACTTGGGCTCTACGCCTCAGAATTCGACTCCGGACGCATGTCCAAGTCCCATATTTTCCTACGGACCTCTCGGGACCATCCAATCTCGGGTCCGGATCCGTTTACCAAAAATGTTGACCAAAGTCAACCATATCAATATTAATATCATTTTTATCCACATTTCTCATAGAATTCATATTTTCTATCACAAAATCTTTCCGGCTACGTGCTCGGATTGAGCACGTAAATCGAGGCAACATGGAATGAGGTTTTCAAGGCCTCAGAAGCTCGAAATGATTAATAAAATAAGTGATGACCCTTTGGGTCGTCACACATGATTCAGGCTCCAGCTAACCCTCATCCTGCCCAACCAGCCAGAGGCGGGGCTAGAGATCATACAGGTGGAGGTCGAGACCGTAGAGGTGGAGACCATCCAGCCAGAGGTATAGGTCAGCCAGTTGATGACCGTCCTAGGGATGTAGATCAGAGGGGAGGTTTTGATCCTCGATTTTATGCCTTACCAGCCAGGCCAGAGGGTGAGGCATCAGATGCCGTGATTACAGGTACCATTCTTGTTTGTGGTAGAGGTGCTTAAGTATTATTTGACCCTGGGTCTACATATTCACATGTGTCTTCCTACTTTGCACCGTATTTGGCCGTACCTAGCTGTACTCTGGATATTCCAGTTTATGTGTCTACACCGGTGGGTGACTCCATTGAAGTCGACCGGGTGCATCGTTCGTGCATAGTTATCTTTGGGGGTCTTGAGACCCGTGTTGATCTGTTGTTATTAGACATGGTGGATTTCGATGTCATATTGGGGATGGAATGGTTGTCCCCATACCATGCTATCCTAGATTTTCATGCCAAGACTGTGACTTTGGCCTTGCCAGAATCACCCCGACTAGAGAGGAAAGGTACCTCCAGCCACTCCGTTCGCACTGTTATTTCTTATGTTAAGGCTCGATGCATGGCCGAGAAAGGGTGTCTAGCTTATCTGGCTTATGTTCGTAATTCCAGCACAGAAGTTCCTTCTATTAAATCAGTCCCTATTGTACGGGAGTTTCCTGAGGTTTTCCCTTCAGACCTGTCGGGCATGCCACCCGACAGAGATATCAATTTTTGTATTGATCTGGCACCGGGCACTCAGCCCATCTCTATTCCACCCTATCGTATGGCCCCGCCGGAGTTAAAAGAGTTAAAAGATCAGTTGTAAGACCTTCTTGAGAAGGGTTTTGTCAGGCCCAGTGTTTCCCCGTGGGGAGAACCTATGTTGTTTGTGAAGAAGAAAGATGGCTCGATGCGGATGTGTATTGATTACCGGCAATTGAACAAAGTAATGATAAAAAACAAGTATCCACTGCCGAGGATTGATAATTTGTTTGACCAGCTCCACGGAGCGAGGGTGTTCTCAAAAATAGACTTGAGGTCAGGCTACCATCAGCTGAAGATCAGAGCGGTTGACATTCCTAAGACAACCTTTCGCACTAGATATGGGCATTATGAATTCTTGGTCATGTCCTTCGGGTTGACCAATGCCCCAGCAGCATTCATGGAGTTGATGAATCGGGTATTCAGGCCTTACTTAGATCTGTTCGTGATAGTCTTTATAGATGACATCCCGGTATACTCCCGCAGCCAGGAAGAGCACGAGCAGCACCTCAGAGTGGTTCTTCAGACTCTGAAGGATAATCAGCTATATGCCAAATTTTCGAAATGTGAGTTCTGGTTGAGTTCGGTGGCATTTCTGGGTCATATTGTATCAGTGGAAGGTATTCAGGTGGACCCAAAGAAGATTGAGGCGGTCCAGAATTAGCCTCGACCAGCTTCAGTGACTGAGGTCCGGAGTTTCTTGGGGTTAGCAGGTTACTACCGTCGATTTGTAAAGGGGTTTTCTTCTATTGCAGTCCCGATGACCAGGTTGACCCAGAAGGGTGCCTAGTTCCAGTGGTCAGAGGAGTGTGAGGCGAGCTTTCAGAAGCTCAAGACAGCCTTGACTACAGCACCAGTGCTGATACTATCTACGGGTGCAGGGCCTTATACAGTTTACTGTGATGTGTCCCGTACAGGGCTTGGAGTGGTATTGATGCAGGATGGTAAGATTATTGCTTATGCTTCGAGGCAGTTAAAAATACACGAGAAGAATTATCCAATTCATGATCTTGAGTTGGCAGCAGTGGTTCATGCCTTAAAGATCTAGAGGCATTATCTATATGGTGTGACATGTGAGGTGTACACTAATCACAAGATCCTACAGTACTTGTTCAAGCAAAAGGAGTTGAATCTACAACAGCGGAGATGGTTAGAGTTGCTGAAAGACTATGATGTTACTATCCTATATCACCCAGGTAAGGCCAATGTGGTGGCCGATGCATTGAGTAGAAAGTCTGCCAGCAATGGTAGTCTTGCATTCATTTCGGTCAGTCAGAGACCATTTGCTCTAGATGTCCAGGCCTTAGCCAACCAGTTCGTGATATTAGACATTTCTGAGCCTAGCAGGGTGTTGGCCTGCACGGTCTCTCGTTTTTCTTTATTAGAGCGGATCCGTGAGAGGCAATTTGATGATCCTTATTTGCGTGACTAGAGAGATACAGTACAGCGGGGAGGTGCCACGAAGGTAAATCTAGATGATGACGGGGTATTAAGATTGCAGGGTCGAGTTTGTGTGCCCAATGTTGAAGGGATTCGAGAATTGATCTTAGCGGAGGCCACAGTTCACGGTATTCTATTCACCCGGGCGCCACGAAGATGTACCAGGACTTACGGCAGCACTATTGGTGGTGCATGATGAAAAAAAAATCGTTGCGTATGTCGCTCGGTGTCTAAATTGTCAGCAGGTGAAATATGAGCACCAGAGGCCTGGTGGTGTATTCTAGAGAATCGAAATTCCCGAGTGGAAATGGGAGCGGATCACTATGGACTTCATTACTGGACTTCCTTTGACTCGGAGGAAATTCGATGCTATATGGGTCATTGTTAATAGGCTGACCAAGTTAGCACACTTCATTCCAGTATCTGTCTCCTACTCATCGGAGAGGTTAGCAGAGATTTACATCAGGGAGATTGTTCGACTTCATGGGGTGCCGGTATCTATTATCTCTGATCGGGGTACGCAGTTTACCTCGCGGTTCTGGAGAGCGGTCCAGTAAGAGTTAGGCACCCAGGTTCAGCTGAGTACAGCTTTTCATCCTCAGACGGATGGTCAGTCCGAGAGGACTATACAGATTCTAGAGGACATGCTTCGAGCCCGTGTCATTGATTTTGGAGGCTCGTGGGACCAGTTTCTGCCATTAGCAGAGTTCGCCTACAACAACAGCTACCAGTGCAGCATTCAAATGGCCCCGTATGAGGCGTTGTATGGTAGGCGATGTCGGTCTCCAGTTGAATGGTTTGAGCCGGAGAGGCTCGGTTGTTGGGTACAGACTTAGTTCAGGAGGCCTTGGATAAGGTCAAGACTATTCAGGAGAGATTGCATTCAGCTCAGTCCAGACAGAAGACTTATGCGGATCGTAAGGTCCGAGATGTAGATTTCATGGTTGGTGAGCGGATATTGCTCCGAGTGTCGCCTATGAAGTGCGTGATGAGGTTCGGGAAGAAGGGCAAGCTCGGCCCTAGGTATATTGGCCCATTTGAGATTCTAGACCGCATGGGAGGGGTGGCTTACTGACTAGCTCTGCCGCCTAGCTTATCAGCCGTGCATCCAGTTTTTCATGTATCTATGCTTCGGAGATACCACGGCGATCCCACACATGTGTTAGACTTCAGTATTATCCAATTGGACAATGATCTATCCTACGAGGAGGAGCCGGTGGCCATTCTAGACCGGCAGGTTCGACAGTTGAGGTCGAAGAGTTATCGTTCTGTGCGTGTTCAGTGGAGAGGTCAGCCTCCTGAGGCATCGACCTGGGAGTCCGAGTCTGATATGCGGAGCCGCAACACACATTTGTTCCCCGACTCAGGTACTTCTTTCTCTTGTCCGTTCGAGGATGAACAGTTGTTTTAGAGGTGGGGATGTGATGACCCAAAGGGTCATCACCTATTTTCCTCACTTGTTCCGCACTTCCGAGGCCTTGAAAACCTCATTCTATATTTCCTCGATTTACGTGCACGATCCGGGCATGTAGCCAGAAAGATTTTGTGATAGAATATGTAAATTCTATGAGAAATTTGAAGAAAAATGATACTCCCTTTGTTTCAATTTATGTGAACCCATTTGACTGGGCACAGAGTTTAAGAAAAGAGAGAAGACTTTTGATCTTGTGGTGTAAAATGAGGCACCTTTATTTTGTGTGGTTATAAATCATTGTATAAAGGTAAATTATTTCCAAATAAGGAAAGGGGTCATTCTTTATGGCACGGACTAAAAAGGAAATAGGTTCACATAAATTGAAACGGAGGGAGTATTAATATTGATATAGTTGACTTCGGTCAATATTTTTGGAAAACGGACCCGGACCCAAGATCAGACGGTCCCGGAAGGTTCGTTGGAAAATATGGGACTCGGACATGCGTCTGGAGTCGAATTCTGAGGCCTAGAGCCTAAGTTATGGATTTTTCTGTGAAATTGTTTGTTGTAATTGTGAGCACGTGATTTTTGCACCGGGCAAACCGTTCCAAAATTAAAATAAATATGTTTTTGAGTGCAGTTACATGTTTTGCTTGAAATTAGCTACACTTTGTGTGTTTGAATAATTAGAAATTACAAAAAAAAATCAAAAATAGGCTAAGTAATTAATTTGTTTAATTTGATTAGTTTTGAGAAGAAATTAGCAAAAATAGTTTAAGTAGTGAAAAATTAGGGAGAAATAGTAGAAAAATTGCAAAAAATACTAAATAATTAGAGTAAGTAGGAAATTAGGTTTTTATAATATTCCATAAAAGAAAAAGAAAAAAAATACAAAAAGAAAATACATAAAAAATAATTAAACTACTAGAAAATACAAAAATATATAGGTATAATTGGTTTGGGCCAAAATAATTGAAATTAGTGGCCCAGTCTGCTTTGGCCCAGTGAATTGGCCCGTCCGATCCTATGAGAATCAATCTCCACCGTCCAGCAGGATGAATCCAACGGTGGAGATAATCGGTTGGTTTAATTAGTTAAATAAAAATGAGAGATCAAATCTCAACCGTCCGTTTAAGTTGATCTAACGATTGAGAGCTTGGGTCTTATTTGTAATGATACGGCGTCGTTTTAGTAATGCTAACGACAGTCGTTGATCTCCATCAATTGGACGGCCTGGATTCCATGTGACACATCGCCTATATAAGGCTTATGTCTGAACAGCCCGGCCATTTTTTCCAATCTCTTAACCCTAGCCGCCCTTACTCCTTTCTTGTCTCCCTCTTTATCTCTTCTTCAACCTCAGAAAACCCTAGCCGGCCAATGGCGGCCACCACCTTCCATGGTGGTCGCCGGCCCCTTCTAACCCCTTCTCTCTTCTTTTCCTTCTTCTTTTTCTTCTTCTCCATCAAAGCTCCAGAAAACAATCCTTTTCCTCAAAACTCCAGAGTCACCGAAACTTCACCGGTGACCACTCAAACAACGAACCACCGCCTCAAACCAACGCCGATCGAACCCTCTTCACTTGATCTATCCAACCATACCACCCTCACCCTTTGAATCTGCCCCGATCTTGTCGAATATCCAAAAGAAGGTCGCCGGAACCCTAACTCCGGCGACTCCAAAACTCGAACCTGTTCAAGACCCGTTCTTTTACCCTCCCAAACACCCCTCTTCAAACAAAAACCCAAAAAGGCTCCGTCTTGAAGGTTAAAGCAGAAAGCAGAGAGAAAATCTACGAAAAGGTCTGAAAGAAAGAAGTAAGAAAAGAAACAAAGAAAAGGTCTAGACGAGATTGAAAAGAAAGAGAAGAGGGAAAGGGGAAGCTCAAGGGACAGGCCCTGCAAGCTAAGTACCCTCGCTCCCTTTTGTGCTTTATCTGCTTCCCTTTATCTGTTCATATTCATGTTTTCTTTTTGTTTCATTACTTTTATCTTGATGTTTCTGTCTGTTTTTTTCTATCTTGAAATCCTGTGCTTCATCTGTTGTTACTGGGGTTCTTTCTAACTTGCTCGTTGTTCATGTCTTTCTTCTGTGATATTGTCCTATGTTATTTTTTCTGCTTTGTTTCTCTGATTTGAAAGATCTATTTAGTATTAGGGTTTTTCGATTCATCTTGTTCATCTCCATGGTATTCTTTTGTTTTGACTGTTCTTGTTGCCTTGGTTTGAAAGATCTATGTTAGAACTAGGTTTTCTTTTCGCTTCGTTCATCTTCATATTTGTTCTCCTGTTTGTCTGTTTCTCTGAGTTAAAAGATCCATCTTGATTCACTTTTTTTTCTTCTTCATCTTCTGGGTTCTTCGGCTATCTTCTTTTCTATTGTTCTGCATGTCTAAATTTTAATACTAGCTTTACTCTTATTCTTCTTATCTTTATATTAAGATGTTTTCGTTGAGTTTTATAATCGCTAGACTGTCCTTTCTGTCGCTTAGTATGTTTAATCTTAGCGCCAGGTTTAACTGTTTGATTCACCATCCCCTTTCATCTCCCATAATAAGGTTTCTTGTGGTAGTTTATCGTATCTCTTCTATTTTCCTTACTTGCTAAATAGCATGCTTAAAATTGGGGTTTTGATCTCCTGAAATCTGAGTTAGGGATCCTGATTCTTTCTTCTGTTACTTCACATGATAGATGTTGGATTCTTCTTCACTGTTTCTTCATGTCTTTTCTTTTCTTTATTATCTATCACATATATATATCAAACCTAGGTTTAGTACTTGAAAGTGAATTCTGATAACCATGCTTATGTTATTCTGTCAAAGTCCATTGTTTTTATGTCTAAATGAGCCATGTTGACTGTTTTATAAGAGTCTGTGCTTCTGTGTATGTCTATGCCATAAACCTTAAAGCTTATGAAGATTTTCAACTATCATCTGACTTGAGCTAGTAGTAACTGGGTCTAAATTGACATGGGTTCATACTTTGTTACATGAAATTGAATAATGTGAATTAATTAACTAAGATTCAACCATATCAAATTGCCCTTTCCGAGTTTTGGTTGATTGATGCATCTTGTTTGATTTTTATGTGCCTCTGTGTGCAAAACATGTTGAAAACTGATTGAGTTTTAGTAGTTCTTGTTAACATGAATATTTGATCAATACTCATTAAGTTGTAGGGGATTGGTTATAGCTGTTAGTACTAAGTTCCATGAAAGTGGCTAGTTTTGAAATAGACTGAAACTGAAAATCATAAAAAATAGGCTATAAGTTCAATAATTGACCTAAGAGTGGTCAACTTTGCAAAGGTTGACCAACTCTACAAGGTCCAAACACACCAGCCCACTTCAAAAGGGGCTAGTTGTGCAAAAACTGGTTAAGTTTGCAAATGCAAGACTTGCTTAGGCTCTATTTGAGCCCCGAACTTTAGGTGGCTAGTCTGCAAAGACCTTAGCCCAGCCTATGTTCAGCAATTGGGCTTCAGTTGCCCAGGCTAAGTCTCAACTTGAGACTGGCCATTAGTTTAACAGTCTGAATGCTTTAATAAAGCAGGCTAGTCCCGCAAATTAGTTTAATTAACTTAAAATGAACAAAAATAGGTTATTAGGCAATAATTGACCTAAGAGTGGTCAACTTTGCAAAGGTTGATCAACTCTATAAGGTCCCAACACACCAATCCACCTTAAAAGGGGGGCTGGTTGTGCAAAAATGGCTAAGTCTGCAAATGCAGACTTGCCCAGGCTCTTTTTTGAGCCCTAAACATTAAAGTGGCCAGGCCTGCAAAGGCTTTGGGCCCAACTATGTTCAGTAATTGGGATTAATCACCCAAGCCACGTCTCAACTTGAGACTGGCTAAGCTTTAAATAGGTTAATTTTAATAAACAGGTAGGCTAGTCCTGCAACTAGTTTAAAAATGAAAGAAGAAGGTCTTAATTAACTGAAATAGATTCAGAAGTGGTTAAAATTGAAATAAGTCCTTAAGTCAAAAGTGGCCAGTCCTTAAATACCAATGCAAGGGCTGGCTATTAGTTAAATAAGTCCCAAAAAGAGCTGAAACTTGACCTAGACAGTCAAGTAAATCAGCAGTGGCATTCACGGCATAATTGGAAACCAAATAGGTAAAATAGTGAATAGGGTGAAACATAAGAGGGTAAGGGAGTCATTTGTACCCCTGATTTCTGCAATTTGGCAGAGATTTAAGGGTATAATGGTCTCCCTAAAATGGGAAATCTGTAAAAATCTTAATCCCTTAGGGCTACATTGGTAAAAGACCCATAAAAAGAATCTTTGGAACCTTCCAGCACATGCTGGAAGGGTTTCTGGTAACAGAATTGGGGGCTTAAGTGAAAACTTAATAATTTTAGGAGGGGAGAAGTGGGATTTAATCCCATACTTTCTCCCCAAGTTTCAGCCCTTGGCTTTAACTATAAATATACCCAAAAAGGGCTGAAAGGGGGTTCGAAATTTAGCAATTCTGAATACATCTAGGCTGGTTTTATTGAATACAAAGCTTGAGAGTAAAAATAATAGCGTAAAAACAGTAGTATTTTTCTGGGATTTTTGGAGTTGAAGATATATTGGTGTTCAATCTGGTTCGTTGATTTTGCTTGCTGGGTCATCTGTTGGGGTTATTATTTGTTTGCTGTTGCTGTGTTGCTGTGCTCGTCTAGCATCCAAATCTACCCTGTTGCATTGCCTTGAGTCCCTGCTGTGCTAACTTGCTTTGCCCCCTAGACTCATTGGTTTTTCTTCTTATTGATCCAGGTACCTCTCTTTCATACGAAGCTGTAAAGATGAATTATGGAAATAGAAATGAAGACCAGATTTGATTATATGTTGTTGTGTAGATTTTAGTTTAATTTTGTAACTTGTTTGTTGTAGTAGTTTGTAGTAAGAAGAAAAAACAATGTAATAGTAGTAATGGTAGTAGCAGCATAGTATAGTAATAGTTATAAATCACCTAGCTAAATAGGTAAAAACTATAAAACAAGGTTGAATAACTCTAATATGAATCGACAATAGCAAATCCGGCCAACTCACGTAGGTAATAAGATTTAAAAGTTGATATCTGGATTCGAGTAAGTTTAAAAGGGAAACAACTTAATTGAAGCAATAACTAAGGTGAAACTGGCTTTGGTAGCATTAGAGAAGCTTGGCTCGTTGTAGAATCAGTAGTTTTAAATTGGTGATTAGTCTATTCGTAGACAAAGGCTCAGATGTGTTTAAGTTTAACAAAGGGAAACAAGTAGATACTGAAATAATTTAAGTAAGACAGATCTGTAATGATATAAGGTTTAGCCCATAATGAAACCTGTGATATAATTAAGCATAAGTGAATAACTTATTTAACTTCTTTTAGATATTGCAATTAGTTAGCCAAATCATTCTTATTTGATCAATGCCAATAGATTGTTAAGCTTTTGCTCTTAGATTTTTCTATTTCTGACCAGCAAACAATTAGACAGTAGTATAAAACTTTAGTTGTAAATCGGATTGGAAACAATCAGTATTTTGTGTATCAACTTTTCATTATCTGATTAATAAAAATAATTTGATTTCATTTCTTAATCCTGTTTGATTGCACTATTTCTGGTTCTTTGTACTTATTTTTCATAGCTATTTATTACCAATTGGTTTGGGCTTAATATGCAAATGAGTTCGAATCGTAGTATGAAGTCAATGAGGCCAGTGAATGTAAGACTAAAAATAGCCTGGGCCTCGGATATTTGGACGGCTAGAACGCGGGTTTGATGAAGAGAAGACCAGGCCCAATTAAATAACAAATTCAACGGGCCTGGAATATTTATTAAAAAATCATTTAAGGCAAAAACAATGTATAGCAAACATAGTTGAACAAATAGGATTGGACTTTAATAAATAATTGGGATGAGCCTCGCCCGACTTCAAACACCGGGGCCCCCATTTAGTAATAAGATAATATAATAGATTCGGGAAGGCTAATAGCAAATTCCATAGCCTCTCCCAAAAGTTAAAAGCCGATAGACGTTATTTAGGGCACGATGTTAATGTACTTTCCATTGAACGAGTGTGCACTTGGTGCGACTCAAATCCAAATCTCGGCAAAGCCGAAATACACCAAAAGGCATAGGCGTACTAGTTGCGGTATGACTCGAGGTGTGTTTTCGCGATGTCGCAAATTCCTTAAAAATAATACCTAATGTAAAAAGCATTACATGTTGTTTAAAATCTGTAATTGAGTCACACAAGAGTCGAGAACGACAATTGAGCGACCGTGCTAAAACCACGGAACCCGGGAATGCCTAACACCTTCTCCCGGGTTAACAGAGTTCCTTATCCGGATCTTTGCTTCGCAGACATTTTTAAGAGTCAAAATTCCTCGAATTCGGGATTAACCGGTGACTTGGGACACCATTATCATTCCCAAGTGGCGACTCTGATTAATCTCAATAAAATCCTGAACTGATTGTCCTTTAATTGGAAAAACTCCTTCCCTTACATTATTTTATCCGTTTCGGATATTTGAGCGTCGGGGTATACCATACGAGCGTATTTATATGCTTAAATGGGGTAGTAAAAAGGGAGGTGTGACAGCTCTGGCGACTCTGCTGGGGACCCCAACCCCGAACCTCGGTCTCAGGGTTTAAGAACTCGAGCTCCTTAGAATTGCCGTTCGCATTATTGTTTGACTTCATTATATGATTTGAACAACATGCTATGTGCTTTATCGCTTTGATATTGTGTGGATTGTATATAAAATTGTGCCGAAAACCATTCTCTCTTCACCCCCGGGGATGTGCTTACTGGTTGAGACTCCCCTTTCTGTTAAAGTCACCTTAAATTAAGAAAAACTGAGGCCGGATAAGTTACAAAGCCGATTGACTTCGCGGGTCACCGGTACGTAGCCCCCTCCTCGATTCGAGTTGTCCGCTCGAGTACACGGTCTAGCACTCTATGAAACCGTAAGATTTTTGAACATAGGTCTAGGACAATTATTTGCATCATATTTGACTTAAGGGACTCAACACAGGGGTTGGGTCCGTCTAGGACAGGTGACCCGGTATTGGAAAGGCCGAGCATGTTATGTGTTGCATTTTATTGTCCTTGATCGTTATGCGGACCGGCGGAAATCCCGGGATAGAAAATTTGTTGAAAAAGGAAAAAAGAGACAGAGAGGAAAATAAGATTTATAGGAAATAGGCATCCGAAAATTTGAAAATCTGAAAAAAAAAGGGTGGAAGAATTTTGTTGAAATAATTGGTCAAATAATCTGACCGAACTACGCATGTTTGATTCTCGCCATTAGGTGGGATACGTAGGCAACCCTTAAACGGGTCCAACCACACTTTTAGAAAAAGACCAAAAAAGATTTTCCTTTCAAATAATCGAGGTGATCGCTATTTTTGGAAATGGCCGAATGTTCCGAAAGGACGCCGGAAGGTTGTTTTGGCAAAAATGGCCACTTCGAAAGTCATTTTCTTTTCTTTCCTTCAAAAATGAAAACTTGCATTGAAAAAGATTTTCCTTTTTCTAAAATAAAATCGCCTTAATAAATGTGCAGGACGAGCACAATGATGAATGAACAATTCTCCCTAAATAAAATCCCATTGGAGCTGAAATTATGGTGGCAAGACATGGGATCCGATGGTCAAGACTGGGTCAAAGGGTACTTAAAAAGCCTTACGGGGTTATTAGACATGGTTCCCCGAGGTGATGTGATTAGAGCGTTGGTCACGTTTTGGGATCCAGCACACAACGTATTGCATTTCCCAGATTTTGAACTCACCCCTACTTTAGAGGAGATTGCCTTCTATATCGGGAAGACTGAGGTCCCGCTAAAAGGAAAATACCCGGTATCTCCAAGGACAGTAATAGTGCATCGTTTCCTCGACTCTTTGAAAATTGCTCGGAATGTTCACAACGAAGATCTGGCCAACGGGTTTTGTTCCTTAAGCTTCATCTACAGCAGGTTTGGACACGTTGGGGGTTTCAACGACCTCACAAACAAGTTATGCTGCAAGTCCAACCGAGCGAAATGGGAGGAACACCGGAGGTTTGCATTTTTGGTGGCATTTCTCGGAGTTGTCGTATTCCCGAGGAAAGATGGACATATCAATATAAAAGTTGCCAGGGTAGCTACCACACTGATAGTGCAAGATAATTGTACTCTTGCCCCAATGATCGTAGCGGACATCTACCGTGCTCCGACTGCGTGCAAAGCGGGAGCCAACTTCTTTGAAGGATGTAACCTGATCTTGCAAATCTGGCTAATTGAACATCTATGCCACCATCCTTCGTTCTCGAGCTATGGTTCGGCTGAACGGACATGTTTGGAAGAGTTCAGTACGAGAACAAAAGAAGTAAAGTTGCCGGAGGGAGTCCAAGGTTGTATTGTGTATCTTCGATCACTAACTGATGGTCAAATCGATTGGACGTATGACTGGTTACCTCTTGACGAGGTAATGTACATGCCAACGGAGGGATCGCCATTTTTGATCATGGGTTTGAAGAGTATACAACCTTATGCCCCATACAGAGCCCTGCGACAGTTGGGTCGGTGTCAAATTATTCCGAGAGATGGGGATCTCAGTGTGCAAGCTGTGGAGATTGGTCCGGACGGGCAATTCCCGGAAGCAAAGATCCGGCAAATCTGGAATGAGTGCCAAAACTTGAAGATCGATACTTGTGTGCCGAATAGAGAAAAGGGAGAAATGTCGCCTGGATACTCCACATGGTACCGACGAGGGGTTGAGCACGAACGTCTTTCGAAGAGACCTCACTTGCAAGACTTGATAGAGCAATCCAAGGAGAATCAGAACTGGGTGGCCAAGGAAAAAGAATACAAGGCCAAAATCAGCTTGTTGGAGGATAAATTGAGAAATCTCCATTTCGAAAGTGGTTTACAACAGGCAGCATCCGATGAAGTGGAGAAGAAATAGCTGAAAAAAGAAAATGAGATGTTGAAGGCTCAAATGGCTCAAATGAAAATTACATCCGAGACCCCAGTTCGCTCGGCCCGGGATGAAAAGTTAATTGAGATTCTCCGACGCAAAGTAAATGACTACAGCTTCGACTTAGACAAAGCTGAAAAAGGAATTAGTCAGGGCTCGGAAGCAAATAGACAGAGATGCTGAGGAAAGAGCCAAGTTGGTTTGGAAATTACAAGACAAGCACAATTTTGAGGTAGCTCAGCTTAGAAAGAAAATAATTTCAGCTACGGTTAAAAGTAACAAGATTATAAAGGATCTTGAAGAAGAGAGAGAGCATTGTTACACAACTATGGCTAGATTAGAATTGGAGCTGCAACAAGTGCAAAAAGATAACCAACATACCTTGGATGCTCGCACTGAACAAATAAGCCGGCTATTGCAAGAAAAGGGGGTCATCAAAGAAAAGATTGTTCGCATTGCCCAATACATCACCCGGAAGAGTCAACTGTGTAAAGATATGTCTCGAGGAACCTTTGTGTCAGCAGTGAAGTTCTTCATGCAACAAGTCATGTCTGACCTAGATAGGCTCCAAAGCGGATTAGCATATAGGCCCGCGGCAAGGCCGAACGATGCCTCGCGGGCACTAGGAGCATTAATGTACTCATAGGGCATGCATCATCTTTTTATATTTTTCCTTTTATAACATCACCTTGTAATCAATGTTTTGAATTATCAATGGAAAAGCAATTGTCGTTATCAATTCTTTTGCTTTATGTCATTTCTTTTAAATTCGCTAGGCAAATAAATAGGAACGTAATTATGAAAAAAGAGAGAGAACGAAAAAGCAAGAAAAAAAAAGAGAGAAAAGAGAAAGAAGAAAAAGAAAAAAAAAGAAAAAAAAGAGCAGAAAAAGAGAAAAGTGATTGGTCCAAATGAGCAGCGGCCGGGATGATGCATGACGACTAGAGGAAATGTGTTTGTTTTTAAAGTCGTTGCATTTTATTCATGCGCTAACAACTAATGGGTGTTGATGCTTGTGAGTCCAGATTCTCTAGGCAACTGGCATTCTGGCTACCCACCCATACAACATAAGATACAAAAAGATGACGAAAGCTGTGTCCCAAGAAATTGAGGCAACTATCGTGGATCCTGCTCATGAAGAGGATATTGTGGATGTAGCAGGAATGAAAGAGGAAATGTACAAAGTGAGGCAGTAGATGGCCGAGATGTACCAGGCCTGGTCTAGAGGTCAACCCCTGCCAGCTTACCCTGCCAACCCTGCATATATCCCTCCAGCCAATCCCAATCCTGAACCACCGACAACGAATTCATCCTCCACATACCCCGATTACCCTCACTATTATGCCTCCACCTCCCAGGTACCACCACCTCCAGTCAAGCAAGCACCACCGCACATACCACAAGTTGCTCCGGTATATGTGGCACCTCCGCCCGCTGCTATGCACAAATCCTCCAGTGAACCGATGTTTCATATACATGACCCTCACTACTACCCTCCAAAACCAACTTTCCGACAACATGAGTCTCATGCTCCGTTGATAGAAACAAGTGAAGAAAGAATTGCCAAGAGTGCCGGGCAAGAAGAGATGGCCAGAAAAGTGAAAAGTCTGGAGAATGCCTTCCGCACTATGCAAGGACTAGGAGGGCAGGTGAGTGTGGCCTACAAGGACTTGTGTCTATTCCCTGAGGTGCAGCTTCCCGTGGGATTCAAGTTGCCAAAATTCGATATGTATAGCGGACACGGAGATCCGGTGGCCCATCTCAGAGGATACTGTAGCAAAATGAGAGGTGCAGGGGGTAAAGATGAGTTATTGATGGCGTACTTCAGCCAGAGTCTGAGTGGTTCAGCTTTAGAGTGGTATACCCGACAAGATCATACAAGGTGGTTCGTCTGGGATGACCTTGCACAAGCCTTTGCAAATCACTTTCAATACAACTTAGAGATCATACCTGACAGACTATCCCTTACAAAAATGGAGAAGACGCCAGGGGAAAGCTTTAGGGAATTCGGTTTCAGATGGAGGGAGCAGGCTGCAAGAGTAGATCCACCCATGAAGGAAGGGGAGATGGTGGATTGTTTCCTACAGGCTTTGGAGCCTACATATTACGGTCATTTAGTGTCGGCGATTGGGAAGAGTTTCAATGAAGTCGTGAAGATGGGAAGCTTTGTGGAGGAAGGTTTGAAAACAAACAAAATCATGAGTTTTTCGGCCATTAAAGCCACCAATCAAGCAATACAAACTGGAAACGGGGGAGCAATGGGAAAGAAGAAGAAGGAAGAGGTAGCAACCGTAGAGAGCAGGCCATGGAGCCGTAACCCGCATCATCACCCACCAAGACCCTACCACCAGCACCCACCAAACCCATCAACCCCATATAACCACCACCACCATTATCTTACCCACCAAACCCATATAACACATCAGCCCCATATAACCCACCACCACCACCATACCCACCAACAGTCCCACACTACCACCACCCACAAGCCCAAGCCTACCCACCACCACCCCATGTGTGGAGAGCCCAAGCTCCACACAATGTTTACCACACCCAGAACACATACCCAACCTCTAAACCCTACAGAAACCAAAACAAGCCCAGGCCTGACTCAGAGTGGAGAAACAAGGCAAGGAAAACATTCACCCCACTGGGGGAATCATATAGCAGCCTTTATCATAGATTGAAAGAATTTGGGATGCTAAGCCCAGTTGCACCTAAAGTTCCAAACCCACCCCCGAAAAACCTTGATCCTTCTGTTAGGTGTGAGTATTGCTCGGGGACATTGGGCCATGATACCGAAAAATGTTGGCAGTTGAAGAATGCCATTCAAGATCTCATTGACGACAGGAGAATTGAAGTTCAGTCTCCAGAAGCTCCGAACATCACCCAGAATCCGCTGCCAAATCACCATGAGACACACATGATAGAATTGGTGCAAGGTGATAGCAATCAGAAACCATCTCAGTCTGTGATGATGATAAAGTCAAGTGGCAAAGCAGAAAAGGAAGCCGTGAAAGAAAAAGCGATTGTTGAAGAACCAACAGGAAAGCCGGTAGTGGTGGAAGGTTTGAAAGTGGTAGTGCCAGGCGTAAAGACGATTGTGACTATGAAAGGCGTGAGTACAGAGCCAGTAATTATAAAGCCGGTGGTGCAGATACCGGTGGTGAGCACAAAGACCGTACCTTGGAATTACAACAAGGTAGCAGTGGTTTATAAAGGAAAAGAGGTGTCTGTGGAAATTAACGAAACCCACGGTCTCACCCGGTCTGGAAGATGTTTTGCTCCAGAAGAATTGAGAAAGATGAAAGCAATAAAAGAGAACCAATTGAAGAAACCAATGTCAGAAGAGGAAGCGGAGGAATTCCTCAAGAAGATGAAGTCACAAGATTACTCAGTAGTTGAACAGTCGAGGAAGACCCCGGCGTATATCTCTTTGCTATCTTTGCTAATACACTCAGAAGAACACCGGAAGGCTCTGATGAAGATACTGAATGAGGCTCATGTTCCAGAAAAGATCTCAGTTTGCCACCTGGAAAAGATTACCAGCAAGATCTTCGAGTCTAATAGGATCACATTCTCAGATAAGGAATTGCCCGTTGAGGGAACCGAGCACAATAAGGCGTTGTACCTTACGGTGAAGAGCGAAGAGTCGGTAGTGACCAGAGTGTTGATAGACAACGGATCAAGCGCTAACATTTGTCCACTGTCAACTTTGGGAAAGCTGAACATCAGTCCGGACAGAATCCGGAAGAACAGTATAAACGTGAGAGGATTTGATGGTGGGGGTAAAAACACATTGGGAGACATTATTTTGGAGGTGACCATCGGTCCTGTTGATTTCACTATGGAATTCCAGGTGCTTGACATTGCTGTGTCATATAATTTGTTGTTAGGCCGACCCTGGATCCACGCGGCCAAGGCAGTACCATCGTCTTTACATCAAATGGTCAAATTCGAGTGGGAACAACAGGAAATTGTGGTACATGGGGAAGAAAATGCTTGCAATATGGTGACACCGTTTGATGATACCGACGGAGATAGAGGTCCTTGGGTCTACCAAGTGACGGATGCTATTGTGGTAAACAGAATTGCTGAAGGGGAAAAGTTGCCAGTTCCCTATGGTGGCACCAACTGCTGTGATGGTGGCCAAAGAAATGCTTAGAAATGGGTTTGCACCAGGGAAGGGATTGGGCAAAGCATTGCAGGGGGTTATTCAGCCGGTTCAGCTTCCAGAAAATAAAGGTACTTTTGGCTTAGGGTTCAAACCCACCTTTGCCGATATCCAGAGAGCCTCATAAGCCAAAAAGAACTGGACCTTGCGTAAGCCTATACCCAAACTATCCGACACCTTCGTCAAGCCTGGTACAAAATATCGGACATCTGCTGCGACAAAGTGCATTGAGACCCGACTTGATGAAGAAGTTCTGAGTTTTGAGAAGATGTTTTGGGAGGTGAATATGGTTGAAGTGGGGGAAGGCACAAGTAAAAATGGATGTGCAGTTTGTGGGACCTGGAATCATGTTGAACAATTGAGAAGCTACTCATTTCCCAGTCAGGAAGGAGTCTTGGTAGTTAGCTTCAAAATTTCATCGTTGTTTTCCCGAAAATTATTATTTTTATAGTTCTCCCATCCCCCTCATGAAAAGAAAATCAAAATGTATCCCGAACTTTGTTCGTTCTTTTTATCAATGAAATGCAGTTTTCGTTTTCTTCACTTTTGCCTTATTTTTCTTTATTTTTTCTTTTGTACAGTTTTGCATGTGTTGATTCTGACGCCATGTCATGCGTGAAGGATTTTAGACCCAGTTCTGAAAATCACGTTACCATACAAGAAATTGAGGAAGATAGTGAAATAGAATGTGAGAATGAGGAAGCCCTGGAGGAAATAAGAAAGGACATGAAACAATATAAGGAAAAACCCAAACCGAATCTGAGTGATACAGAATCTGTAAATTTGGGAAGCGAAGACAATGTCCGGGAAACAAAGATTAGTGTACATTTGGAGGCACCCCTCAGGGATGAATTGATAAGGTTGTTACATGAGTTTAAGGACATTTTTGCCTGGTCCTATGATGACATGCCCGGACTTAGCATTGATTTGGTGGTACACAAGTTGCATATATATCCTGAATGCCGGCCGGTAAAGCAAAAGTTGAGGAAATTCAAAACGGACATTAGTGTGAAGATAAAAGAAGAGGTGAATAAGCAGTTTGAGGCAAAGGTCATAAGAGTTACCAAATACCCCACCTGGTTGGCAAATGTTGTGCCGGTCCCAAAGAAAGATGGCAAAACCAGAGTGTGTGTAGACTATAGAGACCTCAACAAAGCCAGTCCAAAGGATGACTTCCCATTGCCAAACATCCACATATTGATCGACAATTGCGCCAAGCATGAAATCGGTTCGTTTGTGGATTGTTATGCAGGCTATCACCAGATCCTGATGGACGAAGAAGATGCTGAGAAAACTGCCTTCATTACACCTTGGGGAACGTATTGTTACAGAGTGATGCCGTTTGGATTGAAGAATGCCGAGGCAACTTACATGAGGGTGATGACCACAATGTTCCACGATATAATGCATCGAGTAATTGAAGTGTATGTGGACGATGTCATCATAAAGTCCAAAAAGCAACCTGATCATGTGAGAGATTTGAGAAAGTTTTTCCAAAGACTCCGGAGGTACAATTTAAAGCTCAATCCTGCGAAGTGCGCCTTTGGAGTACCTTCAGGGAAATTATTGGGGTTTATAGTGAGTCGGCGAGGTATTGAACTAGATCCATCAAAGATCAAGGCTATTCAAAGTCTACCTCCGCCGAAGAACAAGAAGGAGGTCATGAGTTTGCTAGGAAGGTTGAATTACATTAGTCGATTCATTGCTCAATTGACATCAACGTGTGAGCCGATCTTCAAATTGTTGAAAAAAGATGCAGCAGTGAAATGGACCGACGAGTGTCAGGAAGCCTTTGACAAGATCAAGGAATATTTGGCCAATCCTCCGGTATTAGTTCCTCCAGAACCAGGGCGACCTCTGATATTGTATCCGACGGTGCTTGATAACTCCTTTGGTTGTGTACTGGGTCAGCATGATGAGACAGGCAAGAAAGAACAAGCCATATATTATCTCAACAAGAAGTTCACATCCTACGAGGTAAAAATACACTCAACTTGAAAGAACTTGTTGTGCATTGATCTAGGTAGCTCAGAAATTGAAGCACTATTTGTCGGCATATACCATATACTTGATATCACGACTGGATCCTCTGAAGTACATATTTCATAAGCCTATGCCTACGGGAAGACTGGCCAAATGGCAGATTCTGCTCACAGAATTTGACATTATCTATGTGACTCGTACGGCAATGAAGGCACAAGCTATTGCAGACCACTTGGCTGAGAATCCGGTGGATGATAAGTATGAACCATTGAAGACGTACTTTCCAGATGAGGAGGCAATGACTGTCGAGGAGATGGATCAAGATGAGAGACCAGGATGGAAAATGTACTTCGACGGGCCCGTCAACAGCAAAGGCGTTGGTATTGGAGCAGTACTCATTTCAAGTACGGGTCAACACTATCCCGTCACAGCTCAGCTCCGATTTTTCTGTACCAACAACATGGCCGAATATGAAGCGTGCATCTTGGGATTAAGGATGGCAATTGACATGGGCATTCAAGAGATTTTGGTCATGGGTGACTCGGATCTCTTGGTACATCAAATACAAGGGGAATGGAAGACACGAGATTTGAAATTGATACCATATCGGTATTGTTTGCATGAGTTGTCTCAAAGATTCCAGTCTATAGAGTTCAAGCACATCCCAAGAATGCACAATGAGATCGCAGATGCTTTGACCATACTGTCCTCTATGTTGCATCATCCTAACAAGACATATATAGATCTGCTTCAGATCCAAGTCCGTGATCAAAATGCTTATTGCTTTGCTGTAGAAGAAGAATCAGATGGAGAGCCGTGGTATCATGATATTAGAGAATACTTGAAAGCCGGCAAATACCCGGAGCAAGCCACTGGAGACCAGAAGAGAGCCATCAGGCGTCTAGCCAATGGATTTTTCTTCAGTGGAGGAGTGGTATACAAAAGAACACCAGATCTAGGGCTTATTGCGGTATGTGGATGCACAACAAGCAGATGAAATCATGATTGAAGTACATGCCGGAGTATGTGGACCCCACATGAGTGGATATGTTTTAGCAAAGAAGATTTTGAGAGCTGGGTATTACTGGATCACCATGGAGCGCGATTGTATTAGATATGTAAAGAAATGCCACCAATGCCAAGTACATGGGGATCTGATCCACTCCCCGCCTTATGAGTTGCATACAATGTCAGCACCTTTGCCCTTTGTCGCTTGGGGAATGGATGTTATTGGCCCTATAGATCCAGCCGCTTCTAATGGGCATAGGTTCATTCTGGTTGCAATTGATTATTTCACCAAGTGGGTTGAAGCGAAAACGTTCAAGGCAGTAACAAAGAAAGCGGTGGTGGATTTTGTGCATGAGAATATTATATGCCGATTTGGAATTCCCAAGGTGATTATCACAGATAATGGAGCCAATCTAAACAGTCATCTCATGGCGGAAGTTTGTGAAAGATTTAAGATCACACACCGCAATTCCACACCTTACAGGCCAAAGGCGAATGGTGCAGTAGAGGCGACGAATAAGAATATCAAGAAGATTCTCCGAAAATGGTGGAGGGATCCAGGCAATGGCATGAAAAGCTACCATTTGCTCTCATGGGTTACCGCACGACAGTGCGTACTTCTATCGAAACCACACCTTATACACTGGTGTATGGAACAGAGGCTGTTATACCCGCAAAAGTAGAAATACCGTCATTACGGATCATAGCCGAAGCTGAGATAGATGACGATGAATGGGTAAAAGCCCGGTTGGAACAATTAAGTTTGATCGATGAGAAGAGGTTGGTCGCAGTTTTCCATGGGCAATTGTATCAACGAAGAATGGCCAGAGCATACAATAAGAAGGTACGACCTCGAAAATTTAAAGTCGGACAGCTTGTGTTGAGGCGTATCTTACCGTATTGGGCCGAGGCGAAGGCAAGTTTGCGCCAAATTGGCAAGGACCGTTTGTGGTATCACGGGTGTTGTCCAATGGAGCATTGTATTTAACAGATGTTGAAGGAAAGTGCGTAGAGACTGCTATCAATTCAGATGCAGTCAAAAGATACTATGTATGATTCCTTTTCAATTATGTGTTTTGTATTTTTGTTGTGATTTTGGAATTGAAATGACGAAGGCGTTTTATTCTCTATCCAAACACTTTATCCATTGATAACCCCTTTGAGCCTTAATGAATATATTCTTTCATATCCCTCTCTCGGAATCGCTTTAGCGCAATAAGATCGAAATTGCCAAAATAAGATCGAAATTGCCAAAATGAAAAAATGATGAAAAATGAAAAAAATTGAATAAATGAATGAAAAAGAGAAAAAGACAAAGAAATCGGGAAAAAGTCAAAAAGAAATCCATCTAACTTATGAAGTTGGATGAACTACGTCCGACTTGATCCCGAAAGGGTACGTAGGCAGCCTCTCTGAGGTTCAGTCACAATAAAGAAAAAATCCAAAAATTCCCCACATATTGAAACTAGGGCAGAAGTTATGTTTAATAATTCCGAGAGTTGTAAATATTTTTGAACCCTCGTGAGATTTTGAGCCTTTATACCTTTCTTTCTTAACTCATCCAAAAGCCACGCTACAGTCCAAAGAACGACCTTCTGATCAATTCCGAAATGATAACGAATGCAACGAAGGAGGAGCGAAGCATCGGATAATACCCGTGGTACAGAAAACAAAATACAAAAAAGGAAAAAATGGAAAAAATGAAAAAAAATGAGAGAGTCTCATCGGTGAAAACCTTAACCGGCACTGTGAGGCGATTGTGAGTTTGAGAGAAATAAAATGAGAGAGTCTCGTCAGTGAAAACCTTAACCGGCACTGTGAGACGACTGTGAGGTTGAGAGAATAAATGAGAGAGTCTTATTGGTAAAAACCTTTCGAGGCACCGTATGGCGATCGCGAGGACTACTAGAAAAGAGAAAAGCAACAAAAATAGTATCGGTTTGGGTGTGAAACAATTCAGAGACAGAATAATGATTGGAACGAACTGGGTCAGAGTTTAAATACATGGCATGGTCAGCGGAATCAGCCAGCAAATACCCAGATAAGTTGTATCATCTCTCCAAAACACCCTTACCTTTCTTTCATTTTTCTGCATTTCATTGTTTACCTTTTGAGAGCTAACTACTAGCTCCTGATAACGAAAGCTGAAACAACACTGGGTTAGAAGAAAGAAGAGTTAGGAAGGAAATAAAGAAGCTTAGTAGATATGGCCAAAAGAAAAGAAAACAAAACAAAAATGGAAAAATGAGAAAATACAAAAAGAGTTTGCAAGGGACAAGCATGTTGAAAGTTATGCAGCATGGGAAAAGCAAAAAGAAGGAAGCAATAAGAAGCGGGGACGTCAGATGCCAGTTGCCAGCAGTTTATATCTAATAAATTCTGTTTCATGCAGGAACAAATTGTCACTAATCACTTTAAAGTGAATGTGACCAATGTGGAAAATAGAAAACACCAAAAAGAGAAGTTCGCCAATAAGTGAAGAAATTCACGGGCAAGAGATAATTGGTAAAAGAAAATACCAAAAAGAGGAAGGTAACATCTTTTAAAATCCACTCCCCAGTCCTCAGGCTGCGGGAATATTTTCTGCATCGCATTGCACGTTTAATTTCTATTAGGTACCCACCTTCAAATACGGGAATATTTTTCTGCACCGCATTGCACGTTTAAATTCTGTTAGGTGCCCACCTTCAAATACGGGAATATTTTTCTGCATCGCATTGCACGTTTAATTTCTGTTAGGTGCCCACCTTCAAATACGGGAATATTTTTCTGCATCGCATTGCACGTTTAAATTCTGTTAGGTGCCCACCTTCAAATACGGGAATATTTTTCTGCATCGCATTGCACGTTTAATTTCTGTTAGGTGCCCACCTTCAAATACAGGAATACTTTTCTGCATCGCATTGCACGTTTAAATTCGGTTAGGTGCCCACCTTCAAATACGGGAATACTTTTCTGCATCGCATTGCACGTTTAAATTCTGTTAGGTGCCCACCTTCAAATACGGGAATATTTTTCTGCATCGCATTGCACATTTAATTTCTGTTAGGTGCCCACCTTCGAATACGGGAATATTTCTGCATCGCATTGCACGTTTAAATTTTGTTAGGTGCCCACCTTCAAATACGGAATACTTTTCTGCATCGCATTGCACGTTTAAATTCTGTTAGGTGCCCACCTCTAAATACGGGAATATTTTCTGCATCGCATTGCACGTTTAAATTCTGTTAGGTGCCCACCTTCAAATACGGGAATATTTTCTGCATCGCATTGCACGTTTAAATTCTGTTAGGTGCCTACCTTCAAATACGGGAATATTTTCTACATCGCATTGCACGTTTAAATTCTATTAGGTGCCCACCTTTATTTTCTGCATCGCATTGTGCGTTTAATTTCTGTTAGGTGCCCACCTTCGAATACGGGAATATTTTTCTGCATCGCATTGCAAGTTTAAATTCTGTTAGGTGCCCACCTTCAAATACGGGAATATTTTTCTGCATCGCATTGCACGTTTAAATTCTGTTAGGTGCCCACCTTCGAATACGGGAATATTTTCTTCATCGCATTGCACGTTTAAATTCTGTCAGGTGCCCACCTTCAAATACGGGAATACATTTCTGCACATCATGGTTTATATAGCTAAAAGCCCACACTGAGCAGAAAAAGAAAAAAAAAGTAGTTTGTTGTTTTGTTTTGAGCAGGTTAAGCTTGAGGGCAAGAAGTACCATTGAAAATCAAAAAAAAAGGAAAACAAGGAAAGAAAATCAACAAAAAGAGAGTCAGCATCAAAGAAAATCAACAAAAAGAGAGTCAGCATCCCTGGTGCAAAAATCAGGTGCTCACAGCCGGAAAAGGAAGAAGAGTAAAAGCTAGATTAGGAACAATTGTAATTGTAGGATCATAGCTTAGAATAGCTTCTTCATTTTACATCCCCCCCCGGTGTAATAAGGAGTAAGTCAGCAGGTCTCAACAGTGTCAATGCAACAGTGAGTCCGGTAGTTTTAAAACTGCCAGACCTTCCCGAACTACACTGACCTGATTCCTGTTTAGCCCAGGATATGTAGGCAACCTCTAAAGCGAGGTGCGGTCAAAAGGTTTTCAAAAATGCTTTTACGGAATGTGCCAATGTGCAAAAATCTCTCATTACTGCTCACTTGTCTTTGCACTGAAACTCTTCGTGTCCCCGAGCAAAGAGGGGCAGCTGTGAGCACGTGATTTTTGCACCGGGCAAACCGTTCCAAAATTAAAATAAATATATTTTTGAGTGGAGTTACATGTTTTGCTTGAAATTAGTTACACTTTGTGTGTTTGAATAATTAGAAATTACAAAAAAAAAAATCAAAAAATAGGCTAAGTAATTAATTTGTTTAATTTGATTAGTTTTGAGAAGAAAATTAGCAAAAATAGTTTAAGTAGTGAAAAATTAGGGAGAAATAGTAAAACAATTGCAAAAAATACTAAATAATTAGAGTAAGTAGGAAATTAGGTTTTTATAATATTCCATAAAAGAAAAATAAAAAAAGTACAAAAAGAAAATACATAAAAAATAATTAAAATACTAGAAAATACAAAAATATATAGGTATAATTGGTTTGGGCCAAAATAATTGAAATTAGTGGCCCAGTCTGCTTTGGCCCAATGAATTGGCCCGTCCGATCCTATGAGAATCAATCTCCACCGTCCAGCAGGATGAATCCAACGGTGGAGATAATCGGTTGATTTAATTAGTTAATTAAAAATGAGAGATCAAATCTCAACCGTCCGTTTAAGTTGATCTAACGATTGAGAGCCTGGGTCTTATTTGTAATGATACGGCGTCGTTTTAGTAATGCTAACGACAGTCGTTGATCTCCATCAATTGGACGACCCGGATTACATGCGACACATCGCCTATATAAGGCTTATGTCTGAACAGCCGGCCATTTTTTCCAATCTCTTAACCCTAGCCGCCCTTACTCCTTTCTTCTCTCCCTCTTCATCTCTTCTTCAACCTCAGAGAACCCTAGCCGGCCAATGGCGGCCACCACCTTCCACGGTGGTCGCCGGCCCCTTCTAACCCCTTCTCTCTTCTTTTCCTTCTTCTTTTTCTTCTTCTCCATCAAAGCTCCAGAAAACAATCCTTTTCCTCAAAACTCCGGTCACCGGAACTTCACCGGTGACCACTCAAACAACGAACCACCGCCTCAAACCAACGCCGATCGAACCCTCTTCACTTGATCTATCCAACCATACCACCCTCACCCTTCGAATCTGCCCCGATCTTGTCGAATATCCAAAAGAAGGTCGCCGGAACCCTAACTCCGGCGACTCCAAAACTCGAACCTGTTCAAGACCCGTTCTTTTACCCTCCCAAACACCCCTCTTCAAACAAAAACCCAAAAAGGCTCCGTCTTGAAGGTTAAAGCAGAAAGCAGAGAGAAAATCTACGAAAAGGTCTGAAAGAAAGAAGTAAGAAAAGAAACAAAGAAAAGGTCTAGACGAGATTGAAAAGAAAGAGAAGAGGGAAAGGGGAAGCTCAGGGGACAGGCCCTGCAAGCTAAGTACCCTCGCCCCCTTTTGTGCTTTATCTGCTTCCCTTTATCTGTTCATATTCATGTTTTCTTTTTGTTTCATTACTTTTGTCTTGATGTTTCTGTCTGTTTTTTTCTATCTTGAAATCATGTGCTTCATATGTTGTTACTGGGGTTCTTTCTAACTTGCTCGTTGTTCATGTCTTTCTTCTGTGATATTGTCCTATGTTATTTTTTCTACTTTGTTTCTCTGATTTGAAAGATCTATTTAGTATTAGGGTTTTTCGATTCATCTTGTTCATCTCCATGGTATTCTTCTGTTTTGACTGTTCTTGTTGCCTTGGTTTGAAAGATCTATGTTAGAACTAGGTTTTCTTTTCGCTTCGTTCATCTTCATATTTGTTCTCCTGTTTGTCTGTTTCTCTGAGTTAAAAGATCCATCTTGATTCACTTTTTTTTTTCTTCATCTTCTGGGTTCTCGACTATCTTCTCTTCTATTGTTCTGCATGTCTAAGTTTTAATACTATCTTTACTCTTATTCTTCTTATTTTTATATTAAGATGTTTTTGTTGAGTTTCATAATCGCTAGACTGTCCTTTCTGTCGCTTAGTATGTTTAATCTTAGCGCCAGGTTTAACTGTTTGATTCACCATCCCCTTTTATCTCCCATAATAAGGTTTCTTGTGGTAGTTTATAGTATCTCTTCTGTTTTCCTTACTTGCTAAATAGCATGCTTAAAATTGGGGTTTTAATCTCCTGAAATCTTAGTTAGTGATCCTGATTCTTTCTTCTGTTACTTCACATGATAGATGTAGGATTCTTCTTCACTGTTTCTTCATGTCTTTTCTTTTCTTTATTATCTATCACATATATATATATATATCAAAGCTAGGTTTAGTACTTGAAAGTGAATTCTAATTACCATGCTTATGTTATTCTGTTAAAGTCCATTCTGATTACCATGCTTATGTTATTCTATTAAAGTCCATTTTTTTTATGTCTAAATGAGCCATGTTGACTGTTTTATAAGAGTCTGTGTTTCTGTGTATGTCTATGCCACTACTAGAAATTGAAGCTATGGTAACCCTTCGAAAACCGTTGCTATAGATCTGCTAACCGTCCCTGTACGGCTATCGGGACGGAAGTTGACCCGTTCCGCGATTCAGTGTTACAATAGGCCTACTGGAACGGTTATTTGCAACGGTTCCTAAACCGTCTCCATAGATGGGGATATTGTAACGGTTTTGGATTGGCGCCATGGTTAATCTACTGGAACGGTTTATTTTATATTGGGACGGTTATAATCCGTCCTGGTAAATTAATAGAGCTGATTTTTGCAGGCTATTGCAACGGTTGTCATGATATATTGCAACGGTTTTGCACCGTCTCCATAGATAGGGATATTGTAACGGTTTTGGATTGCCGCCATGGATTAGCTACAGGAACGGTTATTTTATATTGGGACGGTTATAAACCGTCCTGGTAAATTAATACATTTGATTTTTCTGAAGGCTGTTGCTACGGTTTTCATGATATATTGCAACGGTTTTCATGATATATTGGAATAATTATCGGTACTCTATTGCAACGGTTTTCATGAGATATTGGAACAATTATCAATTCTCTATTGCAACGGATATTATAACGTATTGGAACGGTTAGCTACTGTTCTTGTTATAATTTGCTAGGTCTATATTGGAATGATTATATTCTCTATTCTATGAAGCAACATTAAAAATAGTTTCCTATTCAATGAAAGTGTTTATACCATATCCAACTAGCATTATCCGTGTACAAAGACAAAATATGGATACAATGTTTGGTCAAACAATTCAAAAGTCAAAATAGATGAATTTGCATACAAAAAGTTCTAAAGTAAAATATCCTTAAACATGATAATAAAGCCCAACAACAATCCACAACAGGACTCAAGTAAGGTCAAGGTCTTCGTCACTGCTTTCATCCGCATTCACTGCACCTACAAAAAGATAATGAGAAATAATTAAATAACACTTTTGGGATAATTGAATCACAAAGTAATTGAATGACCAATTTGATGATAACTCAAAAAATTTCATTCTCCCTAAATTCTTAAATTTTTCGGCAGAGTTTCCTTTGTAAATATGACTATTCTAAAATTTCCAACCTGCTCCAAACATCATTTGCAAATATGTACACAACCAAACCAAGCCAGAAATACAAGTGCAAATGGCAAACAAACACACTTCGACCAATAGTCACCAAGATCAAATAGTATGCAGCACATCAATTTGGCAAATACTGTAGAGTTGCCAAACATCATTTGGAAAAATTCTCACACCCTGGATATAATTCTTCTTTTCCTTCTTCTACTAATTTAAAGAATCTTTTTGCATCTTCCGAAGGTCTATCCCCCACTCCTTCATGTCCCAAATCATCCTCTACATTTCGAAATGTATCATGAAGTAATCCATCAATATCATCATACATCTCAGAACCTTCATCGTTATTGCTTGGGCATGGAGTCTTTCTCGAGGAAAATCCTTCCCCATGGAAAACCCATTTGGTGTATCCATGAACAAATCCATTAACAATCAAGTGATCCTCCACTACATTCCTATAATGCCAAAAACAATTAGCGCACTCTTTACAAGGGCATAATATTTTATTTCCTTGGGAAGCTCGTTCAAACGCCTTATCAAGAAAATTATTCACTCCTTGTATGTACTCATCAGTTGACCTTCGGAGGCTCATCCACTTTTTATCTTCGTTATCCATGAAATTAGTTGTATCCTATATAACACCAAAATAACTAGTATAAATTTGGTTTATGTACTTATAATCAAAAATAACTAGCCAATAAGAAAGAATAGAAAAAAGCCAGATATTCTCAAAATTATATGAGTTTCATTGTTGTGAAATTTAACAGTCACCAAAATCGTCACACAATCCACTATGTAAGGCAAATTTCATCAATAACAAACATGGTAACAAATAGTGGCTATTAGATTTAGCAAGAAAGGTGAATTTTTTTAAGTTAATGACGTGCCACAATCTTATAAGTGTACCATAATAGGTAATGCAAAATACTTTAAAATTAAGATTAGCAGAAGAATGTTAAAAGATTAGCATTATATGATTCTGATATCCAAGAAAAGAAAAGGCAACAATGATCGACTTTCACTTATAACTAGCAACATGTATTCCGAAGTTTAACATTCATATCATATTTAGTGAAAGGGCAGTATACCATTCTGTTAAAGCTGGGCAGCATGAAAACAATGAAAGTAGAACTACGCAGCATTTCAACGAAGAGAAGACATAGAAAGAAGAACCAAAGGTAAAAAAAATCGCCAGCATTTCGCTGCTATTTGGACACTGAAACAGTGAAAAAACGAAGAAGAAGAAGAAGAAGAAGAAGAAGAAGAAGAAGAAGAAGAAGAAGAAGAAGAAGAAGAAGAAGAAGAAGAAGAAGAAGAAATCATCACATACCTGTTGCCGCTGAATCTCTATTGAAGTTGGAAAGGGAACCCTAGTCGTTGTTGCTGCTGGTCGTGCTTTCTGGTCATTCAGGTTATCAACATATATCGTCTGGACATATCTTTCAGATGAATCCTGCTTGATGAAGGATTAATTGCCTTAAGCTGGTGCAATGAGATAACTACCTACAAATTTCATGGAAAAGGTGTGAAATGCTAGTATAAATAACGATTCGTCAAATGAAAACAAATTATCTACAATAATAATGACAAATGAAAATTAATAGACCTGTTTACCACATATACATGTACACATACTCATTATCTAAATGAACGAACAGTTAACGAATAAGACATGCATACTCAAAAGAAATATGAGCTTAGATTTCCAAACAAGTAAGTTGAATTGACAGGTTCTGCTGGAATTTTTAAATATCCAGTTGCTGAGCAAATTATGGAGGATGGGAATGTCAACAGATGTTGAAAGAGCTACGCAAAAAGAAACGTCAGAAATTCTTAATTTTTGTTGCACTCTCTGCTCTATTTCAAATTGCAATCACTCTCTTCTCTTCATTGTACATAATGAAAGTCAGAATTCCCAAGTTTCACGTCCGATCAGCTACATTTGATGTGTTGTCGAAAAATGTAGAAAATGCTTCATTCAACATTACAATGAATGTTGAATTTGGTGTCAAGAACACCAATTTTGGACCTTACAAGTACAGGGACAGCAATGTTTATTTTTTCTACAATGGTGTGAATATTGGAGAAGCCTTTGTTTCCCATGGTAAAGCTGGTTTTAAGTCAACCAAGAAATTTAATGTTGTTGTGAATCTGTCAAATTTTGCAAAGCCTGTTCTATAAATAACTCTATGCTTAAACTACTATGCTTAAGTTCAAAGCTTGGTCAAAGATAGTGTATATACACTGTTATATATACACCTCATATACATTATTAACACTGCTATATGACAGTGTATATATCTTATGTGCGATACAAACTTTGCACGGAAGAGCTTATCACTGCAGCTTCCCCAGTTAGATTTTACAGGCATGTGCGGTTCATACTTTCACAGTACTCACCTTTGGATTATTATATGTGTAGTAACTGTGGTACATTTCAACTACTTACCTATAGTTGAGGTGCTGTCTAAATATGAATGCACATCTAGCCAGTTCAATTCATATATAGTAATGGATTCACAAGATTATCTCTAATATTTTCTATTCCAGCTAGCATACCTATCAAGATACATCAAATTTATAGTGCCTACACATTTGTTTATCCATCCAAAAGGAATTCTTGTGAGTTAACACAACATGTATGAGCAGATATGCTTCTACTTGTGATCCTAAGAGAAAGACTGTCTCTCATATTGCTAATGAAATGAAAATAGTGCAGATTAAAGTTCCCACAAAATGCAGAGTTTTGGAGTACAATCTTTTCTCAATCAGTTCATGGGGAAGATCAGCAGTCATGAAAGCAATAAGCAGAAAAAACTTGTTCCAGGCTCTTGAAGTTGTCCCAAAGATCACCACCCATCCTCTCAGGACTCTACAGAAATCTAGTTATATATGCATAAGGCAATCTAAGTTAGCAAACACTATTGTCAAACAATTACAAAAATCATAAACAACAATTAGTCAAACAACTCATAAATTAAAATAATGTACCCAACCAATCTTGGTAATTGACTATATCTTTGCCTTATATCTTTTCTTTATGAAGGCAACACATTTATCTTTACAGAGAGAAGCATTTCTTATTTTTCAAGATGCACAATAATACTATAAATCCGCGAATCTGAATTGAAATCAAGCAGTTAAGCAGAAACAAATAAAATCAAACAAAGAACGATTCAAGAGTCACGAAGCTTCACACTTATTTATCTTATTCCTCCCTCTAACTGGAACTAACTCAAACTCAAAACAATGGAAGAAACCTACTATCCACAAGATTAATTGTGCAATAATTAAGAACTAATAACAGTTTTATTTACAGAATTTCAGTCAAACAAAGAACAAATCAGTACATAGCACCAAGATTTAACCTTAATAAAGCAAGAGATGAAAATTGACCTCAAAAACGGAATCAGAGATGTGAACGAGAACTCGACGAACAATGACGACCTCAGAAATGAACTTCAGACAAAATCCATGAAGAATCGAAACATATACAATTATTGTCAAAGCACATCAACATATTTTGGGAAGCTTGAAATCAACCTATTATGGCCATATTTCAAATCTGAGATAACAAACATGATTCGAGGAATGCAAATCACTTTTTAAACCAAGAAAGAAGAAAATATATAATCATACAACTCAGTACATTATAAATCTATAAGAACACATACCTTATACTTGGACAAGGAGAAGGAAGTAAACCCAACTAGAAGTAAAAACTTGGAGAGAAATCAGACACGCAACGATTGAGCAGCAACGATTGAGCAGCAACGATTTTGACTTTGAGACCTCAGTGAGCTTAAGTTGTTAAGCGTTGGAGAGAAGAGGGGAAGCTAATTGTCTATGTTAGGCGTGAAGGAGAGAAGGGGATTTGGTGTGAGAAGGGATTTAGGGGTATCTGATACCTAGCCCTTGGATGTATCGATAATTTTAGTGGGCAAAGTGTAATAAAATATTTTAACCAAATATTTATATTATTTTATTAAAATTAGTTAAAGTTAAAAATAAAAGAAATATGGGTTATTTAATTTGGGCGGGTTTCGCGAAATATAGGAGGGAAAACACGGAGGGAAACAAGACCGTGCCAATAGCATTTTTATCAAAACAACCGTTCCAAAAAAACTCTTTATAAAAGCGTTCCAAACAAAAGGGGTTGTGGTAACGGTTTTGTCACAACTGCAACGGTTTTATATCTGTAGTGTGCCGATATCACCTAAAATCTATTGGAACGGTTGTAACCGTCACAATATGTTGTCTATGGCAACGGTTCGTGAAACGTTCCATAAACAACTGTTCCCATAGCTTCAATTTCTAAGCTTATGAAGATTTTCAACTGTCATCTGACTTGAGCTAGTAGTAACTGGGTCTAAATTGACATGGGTTCATACTTTGTCACATGAAATTGAATAATGTGAATTAATTAACTAAGATTCAACCATATCAAATTGCCCTTTCTGAGTTTTGGTTGATTGATGCATCTTGTTTGATTTTTATGTGCCTCTATGTACAAAACATGTTGAAAACTGATTGAGTTTTAGTAGTTCTTGTTAGCATGAATATTTGATCAATACTCATTAAGCTGTAGGGGATTGGTTATAGCTGTTAGTACTAAGTTCCATGAAAGTGGCTAGTTTTGAAATAGACTGAAACTGAAAATCACAAAAAAATAGGCTATAAGTTCAATAATTGACCTAAGAGTGGTCAACTTTGCAAAGGTTGACCAACTCTATAAGGTCCAAACACACCAACCCACTTCAAAAGGGGCTGGTTGTGCAAAAACTGGTTAAGCTTGCAAATGCAAGCTCACCAAGGCTCATTTGAGCCCTGAACTTTAGGTGGCTAGGTTTGCAAAGAACTTAGCCCAGCCTATGTTCAGCAATTGGGCTTCAATTGCCCAGGCTAAGTCTCAACTTGAGACTGGCCATTAGTTTAATAATCTGAATGCTTTAATTAAGCAGGCTAGTCCTGCAAATTAGTTTAATTAACTTAAAATGAACAAAAATAGGTTATTAGGCAATAATTGACCTAAGATTGATCAACTTTGCAAAGGTTGATCATCTCTATAAGGTCCCAACACACCAATCCACCTTAAAAAGGGGCTGGTTGTGCAAAAATGTCTAAGTTTGCAAACGCAGACTTGCCCAGGCTCTTTTTGAGCCCTGAACATTAAAGTGGCCAGGCCTGCAAAGGCTTTGGGCCCAACTATGTTCAGTAATTGGGATTAATTACCCAAGCCAAGTCTCAACTTGAGACTAGCTAAGCTTTAAATAGGTTAATTTTAAGAAACAGGCACGCTAGTCCTGCAACTAGTTTAAAAATGAAAGAAGAAGGTCTTAATTAACTGAAATAGATTCAGAAGTGGTTAAAATTGAAATAAGTCCTTAAGTCAAAAGTGGCCAGTCCTTAAATACCAATGCAAGGGCTGGCTATTAGTTAAATAAGTCCCAAAAAGAGCTGAAACTTGACCTAGGCAGTCAAGTAAATCAGCAGTGGCATTCAGGGCATAATTGGAAACCAAATAGGTAAAATAGTGAATAGGGTGAAACATAAGAGGGTAAAGGAGTCATTTGTACCCCTGATTTCTGCAATTTGGCAGAGATTTAAGGGTATAATGGTCTCCCTAAAATGGGAAATCTGTAAAAATCTTCATCCCTTAGGGCTACATTGGTAAAAGACCCATAAAAAGAATCTTTGGAACCTTCCAGCACATGCTGGAAGGGTTTCTGGTAACAGAATTGGGGGCTTAAGTGAAAACTTAATAATTTTAGGAGGGGGAGAAGTGGGATTTAATCCCATACTTTCTCCCCAAGTTTCAGCCCTTGGCTTTAGCTATAAATACACCCTAAAAAGGGCTGAAAGAGGGTTCGAAATTTAGCAATTCTGAATACATCTAGGCTGGTTTTATTGAATACAAAGCTTGAGAGTAAAAATAATAGCGTAAAAATAGCAGTATTTTTCTGGGATTTTTGGAGTTGAAGATATATTGGTGTTCAATCTGGTTCGTTGATTTTGCTTGTTGGGTCATCTGTTGGGGTTATTATTTGTTTGCTGTTGCTGTGTTGCTGTGCTCGTCTTGCATCCAAATCTACCCTGTTGCATTGCCTTGAGTCCCTGCTGTGCTGTTGATTTTCCATCTTCCATTCCTTTCAAAACCAGGTACCTCTCTTTCATACGAAGTTGTAAAGATGAATTGTGGAAATAGAAATGAAGACCAGATTTGATTATATGTTGTTGTGTAGATTTTAGTTTAATTTTGTAACTTGTTTGTTGTAGTAGTTTGTAGTAAGAAGAAAAAACAATGTAATAGTAGTAATGGTAGTAGCAGCATAGTATAGTAATAGTTATAAATCACCTAGCTAAATAGGTAAAAACTATAAAACAAGGTTGAATAACTCTAATATGAATCGACAATAGCAAATCCAGCCAACTCACGTAGGTAATAAGATTTAAAAGTTGATATCTGGATTCGAGTAAGTTTAAAAGGGAAACAACTTAATTGAAGCAATAACTAAGGTGAAACTGGCTTTGGTAGCATTAGATAAGCTTGGCTCGTAGTAGAATCAGTAGTTTTAAATTGGTGATTAGTCTATTCGTAGACAAAGGCTCAGATGTGTTTAAGTTTAACAAAGGGAAACAAGTAGATATTGAAACAATTTAAGTAAGACAGATCTGTAATGATATAAGGTTTAGCCCATAATGAAACCTGTGATATAATTAAGCATCAGTGAATAACTTATTTAAATTCTTTTAGATATTGCAATTAGTTAGCCAAATCATTCTTATTTGATCAATGCCAATAGATAGTTAAGCTTGTGCTCTTAGATTTTTCTATTTCGGACCAGCAAACAATTAGACAGTAGTATAAAACTTTAGTTGTAAATCGGATTGGAAACAGTCAGTATTTTGTGTATCAACTTTTCATTATCTGATTAATAAAAATAATATGACTTCATTTCTTAATCCTGTTTGATTGCACTATTTTTGGTTCTTTGTACTTATTTTTCATAGCTATTTATTACCAATTGGTTTGGGCTTAATATGCAAATGAGTTCGAATTGTAGTATGAAGTCAATGAGGCCAGTGAATGTAAGACTAAAAAACCTGGGCCTCGGATATTTGGACGGCTAGAACGCGGGTTTGATGAAGAGAAGACCAGGCCCAATTAAATAACAAATTCAACGGGCCTGGAATATTTATTAAAAAATCGTTTAAGGAAAAAACAATGTATAGCAAACATAGTTGAACAAATAGGATTGGACTTTAATAAATAATTGGGATGAGCCTCGCCCAACTTCAAACACCGGGGCCCCCATTTAGTAATAAGATAACATTGTAGAATCGGAGAGGCTAATAGCGAATTCCATAGCCTCTCCCAAAAGTTAAAAGCCGATAGACGTTATTTAGGGCACGATGTTAATGTACTTTCCATTGAACGAGTGTGCACTTGGTGCTACTCAAATCCAAATCTCGGCAAAGCCGAAATACACCAAAAGTCATAGGCGTACTGGTTGCGGTATGACTCGAGGCGTGTTTTCGCGATGTCACAAATTCCTTAAAAATAATACCTAATGTAAAAAGCATTACATGTTGTTTAAAATCCATAATTGAGTCAAACAAGAGTCGAGAACGACAATTGAGCGACCGTGCTAAAACCACGGAACCCGGGAATGCCTAACACCTTCTCCCGGGTTAACAGAGTTCCTTATCCGGATCTTTGTTTTGCAGACATTTTTAAGAGCCAAAATTCCTCGTATTCGGGATTAATCGGTGACTTGGGACACCATTATCATTCCCAAGTGGCGACTCTGATTAATCTCAATAAAATCCCGAACCGATTGTCCTTTAATTGGAAAAACTCCTTCCCTTACGTTATTTTATCCGTTTCGGATATTTGAGCGTCGGGGTATACCCTACGAGCGTATTTATATGCTTAAATGGGGTAGTAAAAAGGGAGGTGTGACAGTAATTATTAAAGGAAAAAGAATTAAATGACCTTGGTATCGGGTTCGTATTTTAGTTTTGACGCTCGGTACAAGTCTTAAATATTATATATGTGCTTTCTGCAAAGTTTGGTAACATTTGGATGTCGTTTGATATGTTTTGGACCTTGAGTTCTAAATTTGAAAGTTTTGAAAACTATAAGAATGATAATCATTAACTTGAGGCTTGATTTGATGAAAACAATGCTATATTGGCGATGTGATCGCACGAGCAAGTTTGTAATGTGTATATGATGTTGTGTATATGTTTGGTTGGGAGCCCGGGGGGCTCGGGTAAAGATTTGATAGTCCGTTGGTGCAATTTCTGAAAAATAACACAGCTGGTTTTTCACCCAGCTGGTGTCTTCGCAAATGCGAAGAATTTATCGCAAATGTTAAGGTGACAGGTCAAGGCTGGGTTCGCAAATGCGAACTATTGATCGCAAATGCGAAGGGGGTCCAGGTATGCGCGGGTTCGCAAATGCGAACTTAACCTCGCAAATACAAGGCCTTCACTTATTCGCCTGGGTTCGCAAATGCGAACACTTTGTCGCAAAATGCGAAGACCCAGTGATCCAGGCCCAGATCGCAAATGCGAACGTTTTCTCGCAATTGCGAGAGCATCAGACCCCAGACCTGTAGTGTTCGCAATTGCGATACCCGCAGCTGTGCAATTTTATACTTAAACGAATTTTTCAGCTCATTCTTCATTCTTTCAAAAACCCACACACAACACACGAACCCTCAAGGCAACATTCACTCCAAAGCAATTGTAAGTCACTTTTTACTTAATTCTTTCAATTCCTAATAACATTAAACATGTTTTTCAATAGAAATCAAAGGTTTTCATGGTAGAAATTCTTATTTTTGGGTAGAACCTAGGGTTTTCATGAATTGGGTAATTGGACCTCGAATTGAGGTCCGATATTGAAACAAATCATATATTTGAACTCGTAGAGGAATGGGTAACCGGATTTTGGTCCGAACCCCGAGTTCCGACGACGTGAGCCAGGGGCGTTTTGGGAAATTTTGGGGTAAACTTTGAGAAAACCATTTTTAAGCATTCAAACTAAGTTATTGAGTATTTATTAATGTAATGGAATCGATTGTGATTAGATTCGAGCTAGTTGAAAGTGGAAATTCGGGGGAAAAGCTATAATTGAAGAATAATTTGGACTTCAAGGCTAGAGGTAAGTGCTTGTTCTATCCTAGCTTGAGGGAATAGGATTATGTTCTATGTGCTATGTGATCGAGTGCGGTGAATGGGCTGTGGTGACGAGCATCCATACACTGGCGTCTTGTATGACCGTGAGTCATTGTTTGCCCTTGCCGGAATTTTGTTGTGATGATTATTGTGTCCCTTGCTGGGACGGTTCATGATTATTGTTTTCTTTCTCTACCCTTAACTGTGATTGTTATTTGGGTGAGAAAGAGTGATAAAAGCACGAAGGGTGATGCCGTGCCTTGTTTTACTGTTATTGCACGAAGGTTAATGCCGTTCCTTGTTATTGATTATGCACGAATGATCATGCCGTGCCTTGTGATATTGATTATGCACGAAGGGTAATGCCGTGCCTTGTTATTGAACCATTCACGAAGGATCATGCCGTTCCATGGATGTGAGGGTGAGAGTAAAAGCACGAAGGGTGATGCCGTGCACTTTATTTGCTTATTTGGTGAGGATGAGAGTAAATGCACGAAGGGTGATGGCGTGTAACTATTTGCTATTCCTTGACTTGATATTACCTGTTTCCTGTATACTTTGGCTTCCTTTGTTGATTTCATAAATGTTGTTAACTGTTGAGCTTCCCTCTTATGAGATTTCTTGTTGGTTTTGTTTACATGATATTTCTTGTTATCTTGTGGTGTACATATATATATATATATATATATATATATATATATATATATATATATATATATATATATATATATATATATATATATATATATATATATATATATATATATATATATATATATATATATATATATATTATATGTGTGTGTCTGGTCCTAGGCTTGTCACTACTTCGCCGGGATAGGCCACGCACTTACCAGCACATGGGGTCGGATTGTGCTTATACTGCCTTTTTGTGCGTTTTTGCACAGGTCCAGGTTTTGATCAGGAGTAGCAGCAGTAGAGCCTTGCGTGGGAGTTGAGCATTTCGAGACCGAGGTAGCTTGCAGGCGTCCGTAGGCCCGACGTCTCTTCCACTTATTTATATTGCTAGCTGTAGTCCCCTTGTTCCAAGACAAACAGATTTGTGTTATTTTTCTTCAGACCTTTATGTGTAGTATTCAGTAGTAGTTCGTGAGTTGGTGACTCCACGTCTTGGGTAGAGGATTTCAGTATTGTTTTACCTTGAAACTGCTTATCTCCATTTTGATAAAGTCTTCCGCACTTATTTAATTAAGGTTATGGTTCTTGTTGATAAATTTGAGGATGCAATATTGCTAAAAACAGGATAGCGTGAATAAAGTGGCTTGCCTAGCTACTACGAGTAGGCGCCATCACGATCCCGATGTTGGGGAAAAATTCGGGTTGTGACAATAATGCTGAGTCCTTTGAAAATATATATCTGTATAAAAAGGAATGTATTCGATTGGTGAAGGATCCAAACAACCTCGAGAATAAACAAAAGAAATTACATTTAATCAGGAGGATCCCAAACATAGTAAACGTCAAAGAACGTCTACTTTATTTAGACCATATTATGTGACTTTCTTATTGGGAAATGAGCCTCGAACATGACAGTCAATAGTGAAATAGAATCCATATTGAAAAACCATACATTGGAATTGGTTGATCTTCCTTCTGGAAATGAACCTTCGGGTTCTAAATGGATTTTTTAGAGGAAAATAAAAGATGGTGGCACTATTGATAAATATAAGGCAAGACTTGTAGTCGAAGGGTATAGACAAAGAGAAGGTCTTGACTATTTGATACATACTCTCCAGTTACAAGAATTACGTTCATACGAATGATAGTTGCATTAGCTGCAATTTATGATCTTGAAATTCATCAAATGGATGTTAATACGGCCTTCTTGAATTGAGATTTGGAGGAAAAAATCTACATGAAATAACCTGAACGGTTTGTGATTCCAGGTAAAGAAAAGAAGGTATATAGACTTGTTAAGTCCCTTTTCGAACTAAAACAAGCACCCAAACAATGGCATGCGAAATGTGACCAAACAATATTGTCAAATGATTTTAAGATAAATGAATGTAATAAATGTGTGTGCATTAAAAATGTTCCAAATCACATAGTCATTGTTTGTTTAAATGTGGCTGATAATGAGTAATGGTATTGCCAACATAAATGCAACTAAGCGTATGCTAACTAGCAAGTTTAACATTAATGACTTGGGAGTTGCTGATTTAATTCTAGGGATTAAGATCCATAAGACTCCTCAGGGTCTGGCATTGTCACAATCTCATTATATTAAGACAGTGCTTGCAAAATTCAAGCTCTTAGGGTGTAAAGTTGCAAAGATCAATTGACGTGAATCTTGCATTAGCAAAGAACAACAGCTAAAGCATATCACAATTAGATTATGCTCGTGTGTTGGGATGTTTGATGTATATCATGAATTGTACATGACCAAACATAGCTTGGGTTATAAGTAAACTAAGTCGATACACGATAAATCCAGTTCAATCTCAATGGATGGCAATGAAACGATTTTTGGGATATTTAGTGTCACACCTCCTTTTTTCTATACCCTTGAAAGGGAGTATAAAGGGAGTTTTTTCCAACTTAAAGTGATAATAGAAACAAAATTTATTTATTTAAGATAAAATACATAAAGACCCCATTTAACAACAACAACAACAACTACCCAGTATAGTCCCACAAGGTGGGGTCTGGAAAGACCCCATTTAACTTGTTTTGAAAAGTCATTTACACACCTAAACTTTACAGATGTCCTAACACCCCACTATTGTTTGAAGAACTGTATTTATTTACTCCCTCCTAAGCCCTGGCCCAGCTATATTAATTTGAGTGGGAAACACGCGCTAGCTCTTTTAGAGACGGTCTTTTTTACTTTTTCTAAAGTAGACTACTAGTACTAATTAATTTTCTTATAACACTTTCTTAATTCTTTTGTATATGTCTTGTCCATGCAGGTAATTGTTGCTGGAAATTCTAGCGATTCAATAAACCCTTTACGCCAAAAGCATATTTGAGTCGTTACTGGAAGAAACAGATTACAAATCAATTATCAAAACCTTGGTTTCTTCTCAAAAAATAATAAAGCATCGCCATTAAATGCTGCACAATTTGCAACTTACTCAAGATTAGCAGGGGATCAAGAATCATTTTCACCCAGCCACGTAATTAACATGGACTGCACTCAACAAACTGTCTTTCCTCTATCTAATTTTTATAGCATATTATATATTTTCTTGTCATCTTTCTATCTTTTTACATTCCCCACTGAAAATTCAGAAGAAAAAAAAAAGCATTACATGAAAACCATGAAAAAAACCACTGTCCAATTCAATGAATAATTTCACTCAGCAGTTAAAAATTCCTAAATTGAAGAACCCTAATGCCCAACCATTGAAAATTCTTGTTGCCTCGCCAAAATCAATTTACCCGAACAAAATTGAAGTGGTCGGTTGTAAAATCCTTCGATTTCATTGTTATTTTAAATTCCTAACGAGTTGGAGGAAGACCCGTTCAATGCCGAAGTTCTTTGAAGAATCAAGCTTAGACATTGAAGTTGAATTATCTGCAAAATATTAGTATGTTTGAAGGAGAAAGATTAACCTTTACTTTCAAAGATCAAAACTTCAAAGAGCAATTTGATACAATTTCGGTAGAATTTAGATGAAGAAGAAATCAGGATTCTTCAATTGGGTTTGATAAAATATTGGGGAAGAATGGATTTTAGTGTTGGCTGGGGTTATATTGAAGTTAAAAATTTAATTTTTTTTCTTTTTTTGGGTGTTTTTAACGATTAAAATAGAGCAAAGACGCGCTCAATTGCGTTGCCAAACACGCGCGGCTGGCCAAGCCTTAAGAGGGAGTAAATAAATACAGCTCTTCAAATAATAGTGGGGTGTTAGGATACCCGTAAAGTTTAGGTGTATAAATGACTTTTCAGGACAAGTTGAATGGGGTCTTTATGCATTTTCTCTTTATATAATGATTCAAGAGTTCCACTTGGGATGATTTAGTGTGTCCCAAGTCACTGATTTCAAATCCCGAATCGAGAAAAGATTGACTCTATTTTACAGTCCGCAAACACATAAATCCGGGTAAGGAATTCTGTTAGCCCAAGAGAACGTGTTAGGTATTTCCGGATTTCGTGGTTCTAGCACAGTCGCTCAACTGTTATAATTGGCCTATTTTCTGATTTTAATACATGTTTTAGCCTATGGTTCCATTTTAACTTTATAACCGCTTTTATTTAATTATTTTTTAAAGAAAAATTGCAACCTCATTTAAAATATGTCTCGAACTACGTCACATAAATGCACCCGCGGCCTCGACATATTTTATCTAACATTATTGGGATTTGAATTTGGGTCACATAAATGTGAACCCGAGTTTAGGAAGGTAAATTATTAAAATAACGCGCCTACAGATACTATGCATTTGTAACTTTGCGAGGTCTATGAAAAATTCAACTAAATAGTGTACCTCGAATTCTAAGGGTTAAAATTAATTAAGCGAGGGGCACTGGTTATCCAATTGTATTTGGTGGCACACTTCGAGTGTAATTAAGAACAAATTTATTATTAATGAGAAACTTTGGTCGAAGTTGCACGAACGCATACTCCGATTTTAGGACAAATATCAATCTATCTAAGCCATGCCAAAGGCTAAAATTCTTCTTTCAATTGAAACTTCCCAGCAAAGAAGGACATAAGGATCAATGTGTAACTCCAAAAATCTACATACCTTCATACTTGTTTCCATGAATCAAACAATATCCATGACATGAATAACTAATCTCAATCAATTTACATTTTCCAAACTAATGTTTTGCTTGAAACACATTTTTTAAAGGGAGGTTAATCTATATCATCCAACAGTGGCTAGGGAGCCTGACAAAGCCAGAAATGTACTGTACAAGAAAGCATAGAACACCAAGGACTGCAAACTAATAGAAATGATCAGCTCTCAAGACAGTAAAGCCAAGAGGATCTGCAGTCCAGAACATGATTCTAAGGGCAAAGTCACGTGAATTCTAAAGCATAGAATACTGATCTGTATGCAAGCTTAACAATTACAGGAGAAATCAATAGCGACGTGCCAATTTGAACAAATAATCAGGACATAAAGAGGTGAAATGCAAACTGACTAGTTCACGGCCAAGTGCAGCTCCATTACTCCAACGACCACTAGTATTTTTTTGCTCATTAGTCCCTAGGTATTTTTTTATGTTAAGTTCTTAGGGTCTTTTTATTTATTTGTTTTTTATCCCAAAGAAGAGTCTAAAATGGTCCTTAGACTACACAATACGTTTTAAAATAAGATAGAAATACTACACAATGGTAAGCTAATCCTAATTAGTTAAACTAAACATGAAACTATTTTTGTATTTTTATTGTATAAAGATAAAAATAAGGTACTATTTTTGTGTATTATTTTAAAAAAAATTATGAAAAATACATAAACTAATATATTTTTTATAACTTTTATTTTTCTTGAAATAAAATAAAGTATAAGAGTCAAAACGAGTTAAAATAGCTATATTAGGCTTAAATCAAATATTTACGTGCTAAAATATAGAAAATCTTGGGGATGGTAAAAAAATCACATGTCTAGCCCCTCCTTGACAGGAAAGACGAAATATTTTTAAATAAAGAACGACTACACATGTTTTTTGACCTTTATTTTAGGAGACTGAAACTAAGAGAAAAGGAGAATGTGACCGAGCTCTGGTATCTGAGTTGCCTACATATCCTTGGCTATAAGGGAATCAGGCCACGTGTAGTTCAAAAATGAGTGAGATGATGAAGTATGATGAGGTGGAGAGCCGATCGAGGTGCCGTTCTGTAACGACCCGACCGTTCGTTTTAGAAAATTATGCCCCAATCCCTAATTTAACTATTTCCCTAAGTACAATTCTGCTATTGTGGTTTGCCGGGAGAGTCGGCCCTGAAATTTGAAGTATTTTGGGACACTTAGTCCCTAAATGAGAGCTTTAAAGCTAGAAAATAGTCCGTAGCCGGAACAGTGTTAAGACGATCTTGGAACGGAAATCCGATGGTTCCATTAGCTCCGTTAGGTGATTTTGGGGTTGGGAGCGCGTTCGGAATGTATTTTGGAGGTCCGTAGCTCAATTAGGCTTGAAATGCCGAAGGTTGAAATTTTGGCGAATCCGAACGATAGGTGAGATTTTGATCCGGGGGTCGGAATGGAATTCCGACAATTTCTGTAGCTTCGTTATGTGATTTTGGGTATGTCCGCAAAATTTTAGGTGATTTGGACGTCGTTTGGTCGGGTTTTAGATCGTATGCGCAATTCGGAAAGTTTTAAGAAATTTAGGCTTGAATTCGATATGAATTATGGGTTTTGATGTTGTTAGAAGTGTTTTTATGATTGGAGCAAGTTCGTATCGTGTTTTGGAATATGTTTGTGGTTTTCGTTGGGGTCCCGGGGGCCTCGGGATGAATTCGAACCATCAAACGGGCATTTGAAACTTGGAAAATCTGCAGAAAATGCAGCAGCAGTGCAGCAGAAATTTGACCTACGCGTTATCGAGGCACGTGCCGCGTTCGCGTAGGCCTGGTCAGGTTGGTCATCGCAGTCGCGTAAGGGAGATTGCGTTCGCGTAGTTATGGCCTGGGACGTATCGCGTTCGCGTCCAGGTGGACCGCGTCCGCGAAGAGTAAAGTGGGCGGCTTGGGATTTTATTCATCGCGAACGCGTGTGGATAGCCGCGTTCGCGAGGGGTCGGTTTGGCAATACATCGCGGACGCGTGGGATGGCATCGCGTTCGCGAAGAAGAAGCTGGGTGAGTCATCGCGGACGCGTGAAGCCCATCGCGAACGCGATGAGCAATGGGGTCTGGCAGTGAGCTTAAGTTCAGGAACATAACACCCGCGAACCCCATACACAAAAACGCCATTTTTGAGCTCCAAGAGAGGATTTTAAAGGGGAAACGCTGGGATATCATCGGGAAATCACCGGGGGTAAGTTTCTTGACCTTAATTCGTTGGTTTATCATGAAATCCGTGATTATTTCACTGAAATTGGAAGATTAAAGATGGGTTTGAGCCCTAGGCCTAAATGTTAGAAAATCTTTGATTTGAATGGGCAAACGGAGTCCGATTTCAATAAATTTTATATGCACGGACTCGTATTGAGATAAGGAACCCAAAAATATAATTTTTGTGATTTTTCGATAAGTGTACCGAAAGTCGGGTTTTGGCAACTTGTGGGTTTTGGTGCATTTTGAGTTATTTTGATTGGGTAATGCCCAATTGGCCTATTTTGATGTGATTCTATTGATTTTTATTAGATACTACACTTGTGGAGGCCAACATTCACGGCAAGAGGGTTATTGCTTAGCGGTTTTGTACCGGAATTGAGGTAAGTGGCTTGTCTAACCTCGTGTGGGGGAATTTTCACCCCTAGGATATTATGTGATAATTTAAATGCCTTGTACGCGAGGTGACGGGCGTGTACATGCGCTGGTCGTTGAACACATACTTTATTTAAAAATGTTCGATGAGTGATATTTCTGTCTTTAGCTGTTAATTTGATATTTTATCGGTAGTAGTTAGAAAAGCATGATTAGCTAGTACCTGACTGTCTAGTTGCCTAATCGTCTTATTTTTGATAATTATTGGTACTATTTTTTTTTCGGTGAAGTTATAGTTAAGCATAATTTACTCTCTCTGTGTATTCCTTTATTTGTTGTGCTTGTGGACTGCGGGTTCGATTCCCGGAGACCCAGGGCTGTGGGTTCGATTCCCAGAGACCCGGAGTGATATTGGTAGGGACTACGGGTTCGATTCCCGAGATCCTGAGTTATTGGTAGGGACTGCGGGTTCGATTCCCGAGATCCTGAGTTATTGGTAGGGACTACGGGTTCGATTCCCGAGATCCTGAGTTATTGGTAGGGACTACGGGTTCGATTCTCGAGATCCTGAGTTATTGGTAGGGACTGCGGGTTCGATTCCCGGAGATCCCGAGTTATTGATTATTTATTGAGACATGGGCTGCGGGTTCGATTCCCGGAGACCCAGAGGTACTGTCAATGGGACTGTGGGTTCGATTCCCACAGGTCCTGGACTGGTTTTATTGAGTTGACTATTTGTTGTTAGCTTAATTGTAGACGATTGCGGTAATCATTTATTGTTGTTAATTTCGGAAATTATTATCATTTAAACTGCTTATTATTGTTATTATCATTATATTATTGCTTCTCAGTAGGGCCCTGACCTTCCTCGTCACTACTCCATCGAGGTTAGGCTTGGCACTTACTGAGTACCGCCGTGGTGTACTCATGCTACTCTTCTGCACACTTTTGTTGTGCAGATCCAGGTACATCGGGACAGGCTCATATTAGGTGATTCAGCAGCATTTTGGGAGACCTCGAGGTATGATCTGCTACGTCCGCGGATCCGGAGGCCTTCCTTCTATTCTGATAGTATTATATTAGTAGATGTTTTCTCTCATGTCGTTGTTAGATACTCTTCAACATAGAGCCACAGTTGTATACTCTCTTTTAGTCCGTGTTGCCCGTGGGATTCCGGGTCTTGGTGGTGTTTTATACAGTGTGTTGACGAGTGTATGTGCCAAGCGGCACAGATTACATTCCTATGTATATTGTTTTTCCGATATTTCTTGTTTAACGTTCATAACTTGTATATTCCGCAACGTGTTAGGCTTACCTAGTCGTGGAGACTGGGTGCCATCATGACATGTTCATGATTGGTGAACTAGGGTCATGACAAGTTGGTATCAAAGCTCTAGGTTCGTAGGAGTCACGAGACGCAGACCGGTTACTTAGATTCTCGCTGATCGATACGGAGACGTCTGTATTTATCTACGGGGGGCGATGTAACTGTTTAGGAAACTCTTCAATTCTTTGAATTCCTTATCGTGCGCCATTTATTCGGTTAGAGCCTATGTCATATGTTCTTTTGCATCCACTCGTGTATTGAAATTGCGCACTCGGTATCAAGTATGCGCCGACGGTTCGTGATGCTGCAGAGGGATTTCAAGGGAGTCAAGAATTTACTCAACCATTGTTACCGCGTGTCATCCATATCGATAATGCAAGAGAATTGAGAGATCTTCAATTGTGCACGTGGGGGTGCACTAGATTCCGACATTCGATTGATAAGTACGGTCTTGAGAAGGCTTACTTAACTACCAAATCGTCACAACAATGGTAAAAATCACAAGGTGGATGTAGATCTAAAGATAGTTGGTGGTAATAAAGACTATATGGTTCACATGAGATATCTATTTACCGAAGGATTTCAGCCAGCAAAGATACTGGGGGATATGAGTTTAACTGTCTTAAGAAGGACATGTGCCAAACGAATGTCTTGGGCTGTCTTATGATGAAGACGTACAAATGGTAAAGGCTATTGTCATGGATTAGCAAGATGTATCTTAAGGCTTCGTGCCAAGTGAAAGGATTTCACTATCAACGATCAAATTATGGGTCATGTGTCATATCATATTTGGCCTGTGATGTATTTAGGTGCTATTCAACAAAAAGTTCTTGAAAACTTGCGGATGGGCAAGAGTTGAGACTCGTATGGTATGATGTTGGGACTTTGGATGTTCCTGTGTCCCTAATAAACTCTACATTTTATCATCAGCAGGGAAATATTCGACAAAGGCTACATGGTGCTTCGTAGGCGTGTGTGAATCATAGTATGTTTTAAGATGTTGTTGGCAGAGAATGCTCGGTGCATGGAGCGAGAAGATGTTTGGTTGTATTGGGATGAGGTCATACCCTATGATGTTAGAGTGCTAATAGAGCACATGTGGTTATATTCGTTGGATCAAGTGAGTTGCAGTTGAATAATAGTAAATGACTCGAGAGAATGGTTCTAATGTGTTCGAGAGTCATGTAATAGTGGCTTTGGGCTAAGTGGGAGAGTCCCACCGCTTATGATTTGGGTCGCACGGCTAATTACCTGCGTGAATTCTGGATACTAGCGTATTAATGGGTTATTGCAGCCACGGGAAAAGGACCATGTGTGGTAATTTGAGTATATGTATTGTTGAATGCATGTTATGGTTAGCCTTACTGGCTCATGTTCAAACTTGAGGGAAAATTTACGATTTATGCCTCGTATAGGTGCAGGCTTCGCGGGAAGTGATTCCGCTGGGTGCTTTATCGAGAGGGTATTCATATGTTATAAAGAAATTCGGTAGAGTTGGTTGCGTACTGGGGCAAGTTAGAACCGGATGGTTCTCAATAGCGGTCCTAGTGAATTCAAGAGGTAAAGTGTGGTGCTTGATAATTTTGAATCATATAAGTACAGTTGAGGATCAAGCCTTTAAAGCAACTTAGGAAGAAAGTACAAAAACAATCTATGATGTTATGACTTGTGGCGTAGCATTTGAGAGACATGAAATGGTCGTCATTTTGAGACAGCATGGCCTCGTGATTTAAGGTTACTCGGGGTGAGTGCGGTTGAAATAAGTTAGGTATTGAAGGGAGATATTTACATTATAGGGCAATCCAGGATAAACTCGAAGAAAGTAGATTGATTAGCCAAAGTTGAGTTGGCATATTGGTGCCAATGATCGGTTCATGTAATGTGATCAAATTATGCATGTGATTTGTGGCGGCGCATTTGAGGCTTGTCGGCCACAATGTTTGATGGTATTCTGAAGTATTCTTCTGTTAGGGCCTGCTATGAGTAGGCAGATCTCGGAAAGGGTTATGGTGACTTGGACCACTACTTAGAGATTGACATATACAACGGTAATGAGAACTCGCCTGTGTGTTGCTATAGTTCTCCTGAAGTGAGTTAAATGGGAAGTATTATGTGATGAAGTATTAGCCTATCGTCAGTTCTAGAGCTATGATGGAAATTGTGTCTATCGTATATCGGCACGTGATGTGCGGTGAGTAGTATGAAATTTGAAGTAAGGACCAAGGTCATAGTTTGGTCAATGAATGTGATGTAAAGAGCTCGAATGAGCAGGAATGGAGTTTCAGTGTTTTGAGTAAGATGGGTATTAACATCAGTATCATTTGAAGTCGGTGTCCTGTGAGAAAGGCTTTGCATCCCGGTTAGGGACTCCTGATCGCTTTTCAGTGTTAGTGCAGACGGTGGGTTGAATGTGCAGGCCCGTTTAATTATTCAGAAGATGGTGTGAGCTTGCCCCACAAGAAGATTGTATAGTTGTGACATGTACTCACTTAATTGGTTAGAAATTTAAACCAGTATGAGGATTTTGGTGATATTATCCATTTGAGAATTTATGCCCGGAAGGAACTCTGCTTATTGGGTTATAGACCTGTAAAATACTATTGACTTAGCTTGGCACGACTAGGATAGACTTAAGGTCGGTGGATAGATTTAAATGTGAAAGTGAGCCTTGCATTAGGCCGGTTATGTTTCTTCCAGCAATGCGCCCTTTAGGGAGGGATAGTTGCGGTCCTATTTTTGCGGTTAGTTAATTCATGTAAGGATATATTGCACCGTATGAGTGTGAGACAGCTTGGTAAGTTCCTTATGTGTTGGGGTTCCGCTCAGCGGTGATGTTATATGAGCATGATGGCTCTTGAGACTCAGATCTTATATCGCACCTCAGTTGTGCTTGGGTTTGTAGCCTATAGCGCTATATGTTCCATTGTGTCTGATATCATGCACCTTAGTGTGCTTATGATCGATATTCAGTATTTTGATGTGACGAGCTATTCAGCTCGACATATGACTCCTTGTGTGAGTTTTATATTGTTGGGGTAGGATGGCACGCCGCCATGGTTATATTATCGGGATCGGGTGGCACGCCGCCATGGTTATATTTTTGGGATCGGGTGGCACGCCGCCATGGTTATATTGTTGGGACCGGGTGGCACGCCGCCATGGTTATATTGTTGGGACCGGGTGGCACGCCGCCATGGTTATATTGTTGGGATCGGGTTGCACACCGCAACAGTGTGATGTTTAGTGTCTATAACTGCTTTCATGTGTTCTGTTTCCTAATTTTCTGAGGAGGTCCATGATAGTGTGAGAGTTGAATAGTTCTCTCTAGTGTTCGCCTTCTTTTTGGTACCACGTACGAATTAATAGCCTACTAGCACATTGTGTCATCTTGTGGGACTTCTGATTATGTCTGATGTGGCTTATCGCCTGAGCAGTTCGTACTGGGTGAGATTAGATTATGTGATTTGGGGTCAGTGCAAACTGATTATATGAAGTATATTATAGAGGAAAGGATCATCCTCTAGTTTAGGACAAGGTAATGGATCTTGTCAGGAGTATATATCCAATGAATTGTTGATTCAGTAGTTGGTTATGGATATCGGCACATCTCTTCCGTCGTGTCGGTATTGTAAAAGTTGGAACGAGACCTATGTAGATCGTGAGGTGCAATGGGAGCATCTGATTCGTTGAATTTTTGGCTAATTTGATCATAAAATATTATCGTGGTCCTGTGGATTTTGTGTTGTAAGGTAAGAATCCAGCAAGGTTATGCAGTCATGTTTGAGGACGGCGTTTGAGGAATATTGAGTGATCTCTTGATGAAAACAAGCATGACACAGAATTTCCGGATGTTGGAATTAGGCTCTAAGACTTAATTGTTTAAACAAGAGAGAATACTTTCAGATATATCAGGCTAATGTGCTCAGCTGAGTCCTAGATTTATTGGCCCTTTTGAGATTTTGAGGCATGTTGGGGAGGTTGCTTATGAGTTGGCCTTACCTCCCAGCCTAGCCGGAGTCCATCCCGTATTTCATGTCTCTATGCTCCGGAGATACCATAGTGACCGTCACATGTGTTGGATTTTGTCACGCCCTAAATCGAGGAACATGACCGGCGCCTGACCGGGTTGCCCCAGTCAAGCGGACCTGGGTGCCTTTCATTCCCACGCGTTACCCCTGTGTTGATTGTTTCTCATTAACCAAATATATTACTAATCATAATTGATTTCACATTAAACAAATAAAACGATACGAGTGATTCATTAACAAGATTTCAATTTTTACAACGCCCGACATAACACCATATATATACATAAGACTGGAGTCCCACGGTTTACATGTCTACAGAGCCTCTAGGATACAAAAAGAGAAATACAATACTTGCCGGTAACAAGGCTCCGGCTATACCTTACAAAACCAAAATGAAATCTAAATCGAAGTGGCATGAACCACACAAGGCCCCGAGGAAGAAAGGGGCTCACCAAAACGGGCAGTGGAAGGAGAAGGATACTACTGCCGATGAGCTGAAGTGCCTGCTACCGATCCACCTACAATCATGACACGAATGTAGCGCCCCCGGCAAAAGGGACGTCAGTACACTTAAATTGTACTGGTATGTATGGACAAACTTTGTCCCAAGTAAACTCAAGCCATTAAATTACATCAACAATTAATTAAGCCAGCCAACCATGTTTCTACATTTTTCTTATTTCAAATAATTCTCAACACAAAACACTTTCTACAATCAACCAATTTAACAATAACCAATCAATCACATAAAGCACAAGTAGTCAAACAAAGGGGCAATCAGTGCCCCACAGGTTGCAAACTCTTCTGCTGTCTCCTTTCACAATTTCACATTATTGATTTTTGTATCAATTTTCAATAGCGATTTCGATCGCTTTCCATCCTTATTGCCCCTGACCACCCTTATTACCTCGGCCACCCTTATCACCCCAACCCACGCCTTATTTCACCACGTTGCGGCGCGCAACACGACCCCGCCTTACAGTTGAAAACACAACAATTTCAAACAGCAGATAAGGTACTACACACAATTTCAACAAGTTCAAATAAGAAACTTACACATTGGTTCATGTTCTCAATTTATTCTCAATGCAATATCACAACCATGTTACAATATTTCCACAATTCAAGTGTTTCATCTCTTTCCACAATAAACCAATTCTCAAGTGTTTCGTTTGTTTTCCACAAGGTGCCATATAGGCCATCATAGTCATTATTCACAATTATTTTGCCAAATTAAACTCTTATTTTACATCACTCATAGCTCAACAACAAACTTTGAATATTCAACAACAACATCAAGAATTTCACCATTTGTCAATTTAACACGAAACAAACAAACTTCACACATATAGGCGATTTCACAAGAATCAAAATTAGCCATACATACCTGGTGATGCTTTAACTTCCTACTTTATGCTTACCCAAGATATCCTACTCTTGCCAACCTTGTTCTTGAAGACTCTTACTTCTACTCACTTCTTTTACTAGAAATCAAGTTTAATAATCATGCATGAGTGTAAAAATTCTATTTTCAAAAGCTATTATATGCAAACCTCTATTTACCCAATTAAAACTGAAAATCAAAGAAAATAGTTAGGGTTTTTACCTTGAAAATATTGGGGAAGTTGAATCCTTGCCCTAGAATCCCTTGGAATTAAGTAGTTGAAACAATCCTTGAAGATGAAGAACTTCTCTCTCTAAAAACCCTCTCTTCTCTCTCTAATTTTTGGTAAGATAATATGATAAAATGAAGAAGAAGTGTGTTATATTAAAGAAGAGATCGGGTCAAAATGTCACAAAATCTAGGCCGGGGTCGAATATGCGGTCACTATGCGACCGCAGAATCAACATGCGGTCCGCATAGTGACCGCAGAATGGCTCAAAAAATTACGCAGGTTCTGTTAAGACATGCGGTCACTATGCGGACCGCATGTTGATTCTGCGGTCGCAAAAGTGCACCGCAGATTGACATGCGATCGCATATCGACCGCACTTTTGGCACGATTTTGGGCAACTCTCTGGAACGATTTGCGGTCAGAATGCGGTCCGCATGTCAGGTTTGCGGTCGCATTCTTGACCGCATATTTGACATTTTTCTGGAAAAATTATTTCTCTATATTTTCGAAGCTTAAATCACTACCAAGGGTCCGAACAGCGGCTCGCAAGCTCGCCGCGAAGAATTCTACGCATTCCTAACACATCATTCGGACCATGACACCACATCTACTAGGTTTTATGCACAAAAATTTTACGGGGCCTTACATATTTCACTTCTGTTCAGCTAGACAAGGATCTGTCTTATGTTGAGGAGCCAGTAGCCATTCTAGACCGGCAGGTCAGAAAGCTAAGGTCAAAGAACATCGCTTCGGTAGAGGTTCAGTGACGGGGCCAGTCGGTCGAGGAGGCGACATGGGAGACTGAGCGGGATATGCGCAGCCAGTACCCTCATTTTTTCACTACTCCGGGTATGTTTTCTATGCTCGTTCGAGGACGAACGAATCTTTTAAGTGTGGGAAGATGTAACGACCCGACCGTTCGTTTTAGAAAATTATGCCCCAATCCCTAATTTAACTATTTCTCTAAGTACAATTCTGCTATTGTGGTTTGCGGGGAGAGTCGGCCCTGAAATTTGAAGTATTTTGGGACACTTAGTCCCTAATTGAGAGCTTTAAAGCTAGAAAATAGTCCGTAGCCGGAACAGTGTTAAGACGATCTCGGAACGGAAATCCGATGGTTGCATTAGCTCCGTTAGGTGATTTTGGGGTTGGGAGCGCGTTCGGAATGTATTTTGGAGGTCCGTAGCTCAATTAGGCTTGAAATGCCGAAGGTTGAAATTTTTGCGAATCCGAACGATAGGTGAGATTTTGATCTGGGGGTCGGAATGGAATTCCGACAATTTCTGTAGCTTCGTTATGTGATTTTGGGTATGTCCGCAAATTTTTAGGTCATTTGGACGTCGTTTGGTCGGGTTTTAGATCGTATGTGCAATTCGGAAAGTTTTAAGAAATTTAGGCTTGAATTCGATATGAATTATGGGTTTTGATGTTGTTAGAAGTGTTTTTATGATTGGAGCAAGTTCGTATCGTGTTTTGGAATATGTTTGTGGTTTTCGTTGGGGTCCCGGGGGCCTCGGGATGAATTCGAACCATCAAACGGGCATTTGAAACTTGGAAAATCTGCAGAAAATGCAGCAGCAGTGCAGCCGAAATTTGACCTACGCGTTCGCGAGGCACGTGCCGCGTTCGCGTAGGCCTGGTCAGGTTGGTCATCGCGGTCGCGTAAGGGAGATCGCGTTCACGTAGTTATGGCCTGGGACGTATCGCGTTCGCATCCAGGTGGACCGCGTCCGCGAAGAGTAAAGTGGTCGGCTTGGGATTTTATTCATCGCGAACGCGTGTGGATAGCCGCGTTCGCGAGGGGTCGGTTTGGCAATACATCGCGGACGCGTGGGATGGCATCGCGTTCGCGAAGAAGAAGCTGGGCGAGTCATCGCGGACGCGTGAAGCCCATCGCGAACGCGATGAGTAATGGGGTCTGGCAGTGAGCTTAAGTTCAGAACATAACACCCGCGAACCCCATACACAAAAACGCTATTTTTGAGCTCCAAGAGAGGATTTTGAAGGGGAAACGCTGGGATATCATCGGGAAATCACCGGGGGTAAGTTTCTTGACCTTAATTCGTTGGTTTATCATGAAATCCGTGATTATTTCACCGAAATTGGAAGATTAAAGATGGGTTTGAGCCCTAGGCCTAAATGTTAGAAAATCTTTGATTTGAATGGGCAAACGGAGTCCGATTTCGATAAATTTTATATGCACGGACTCGTATTGAGATAAGCAACCCGAAAATATAATTTTTGTGATTTTTCGATAAGTGTACCGAAAGTCGGGTTCTGGCAACTTGTGGGTTTTGGTGCATTTTGAGTTATTTTGATTGGGTAATGCCCAATTGGCCTATTTGATGTGATTCTATTGATTTTTATCAGATACTACACTTGTGGAGGCCGACATTCGCGGCAAGAGGGTTATTGCTTAGTGGTTTTGTACCGGAATTGAGGTAAGTGGCTTGTCTAACCTCGTGTGGGGGAATTTTCACCCCTAGGATATTATGTGATAATTTAAATGCCTTGTACGCGAGGTGACGGGCGTGTGCATGCACTGTTACATGCGCTGGTCGTTGAAAAGATACTTTATTTAAAAATGTTCAATGAGTGATATTTCTATCTTTAGCTGTTAATTTGATATTTTATCGGTAGTAGTTAGAAAAGCATGATTAGGTAGTACCTGACTGTCTAGTTGCCTAATTGTCTTATTTTTGATAATTATTAGTACTATTTTTTTTTCGGTGAAGTTATAGTTAAGCATAATTTACTCTCTCTATGTATTCCTTTATTTGTTGTGCTTGTGGACTGCGGGTTCGATTCCCGGAGACCCAGGGCTGTGGGTTCGATTCCCAAAGACCCGGCATGATATTGGTAGGGACTACGGGTTCGATTCTCGAGATCCCGAGTTATTGGTAGGGACTACGGGTTCGATTCCCGAGATCCTGAGTTATTGGTAGGGACTACGGGTTCGATTCCCGAGATCCTGAGTTATTGGTAGGGACTACGGGTTCGATTCCCAAGATCCTGAGTTATTGGTAGGGACTGCGGGTTCGATTCCCGGAGATCCTGAGTTATTGATTATTTATTGAGACATGGGCTGCGGGTTCGATTCCCGGAGACCCAGAGGTACTGTCAATGGGACCGTGGGTTCGATTCCCACAGGTCCTGGACTTGTTTTATTGAGTTGGTTATTTGTTGTTAGCTTAATTGTAGACGGTTGCAGAAATCATTTATTGTTGTTAATTTCGGAAATTATTATCATTTAAACTGCTTATTATTGTTATTATCACTATATTATTGCTTCTCAGTAGGGCCCTGACCTTCCTCGTCACTACTCCATCGAGGTTAGGCTTGGCACTTACCGAGTACCGCCGTGGTGTACTCATGCTACTCTTCTGCACACTTTTGTTGTGCAGATCCAGGTACATCGGGACAGGCTCATATTAGGTGATTCAGCAACATTTTGGAAGACCTCGAGGTATGATCTGCTACGTCCGCGGATCCGGAGGCCTTCCTTCTATTCTGATAGTATTAGTAGATGCTTTTCTCTCATGTCTTTGTTAGATACTCTTCACACATAGAGCTACAGTTGCATACTCTCTTTTAGTCTGTGTTGCCCGTGGGATTCTGGGTCTTGGTGGTGTTTTATACAATGTGTTGACGAGTGTATGTTCCAAGCGGCACGGATTACATTCCTATGTATATTGTTTTTCCGCTATTTCTTGTTTAACGTTCATAACTTGTATATTCCGCAACGTGTTAGGCGTACCTAGTCGTGGAGACTGGGTGCCATCACGACATGTTCACGATTGGTGAACTAGGGTCGTGACACGTTCCGTCGAGGTTCCGGTCTGCGGTCTTGTTATTACATCAAAATCAAAAGAAATGAAAAATACTAACTAAGCCTATCAACTATGAGTTATAAGATTCCTATCTATAAGTCTTCTGAATCTTGATCTTGAGTCTTGAATGGTTCTTCATGTAGACTTTAAATTTGAACCTTGACGCTTGCTAGTTGCAGGTGCTAGTTCATTCTTCTTCAGATTTTCGGATCAAGACCATACATGTAGTGCTTGTGACCTCAACTTAAGAAACCCACGTCTTTCATCAACTTCTGCATTTGGATTAACTTCATGCCTTTCTCTTTTTTCCTTTATTATAACTCACTTTTGTTGATCATTTCAGACTGTTGACTCGCATTCTTGTCGCGAGCTTTTATTTGTTGCTGACTTGAATTGTAATATGAGATGCTTTCATTTCCTTCAGGTGGATGCCTAATTGCCAAAAACTTAAACTGTAATCATGTGCTCTCCAGGTGGGCGCCTGACTGCTGAACTTGAACTGTATTCCCCTACTCTACGGGTGGGTGCCTAACTGCTGAACTTTAATTGTATTCACGTGCTCTCCAGATGGGCGCCTAACTGCTAAACTTGATCTGTATTCACATGCTATCCAGGTGGGCGCCTGATTTTTGAAGCTCGAATTGTATTCCCTTTCTCTACAGGTGGGCGCCTGATTGTTGAAACATGAATTGTATTCCCTTTCCCTCCATGTGGGCGCCTGATTGATGAAACTTAAATTGTATTCCCCTGCTCTCCAGGTGGGCGCCTGATTGCTGAAACTTGAACTGTATTCGCCTGCGCTCTAGGTGGGTGCCTGATTGCTAAAATTTGAATTGTATTCCCTTGGTCTCCAGGTGGGCGCCTGATTGTTGAAACTCAAACTGTATTCCGTTGATCTCCAGGTGGGTGCCTGATTGCTGAAACTTGAATTATATTCCCTTGCTCTCCAGGTGGGCGCCTGATTGCTGAAACTTGAATTGTATTCCCTTGATTTCCAGATGGGTGCCTGATTGCTGAAACTTGAATTGTATTCCCTGGCTCTCCAGGTGGGCGCCTGATTGTTGAAACTTGAATTGTATTCTCTTACTCTCCAGGTGAGCACCTGCTTATTGAAACTTGAATTCCTTCTCCCTGTTCTCCAAGTGGGTACCCGATTTCAACAAAAATAGACAAAACGAAAAAAACATTCTGCCCCAGTTTGGTAGCTGGGCACATAGGTGAGTGTTAAACTGAATCATTTTACCAAATATTACTTAGAATTTTAAAGTTAGGTCCTATTATCCAGGGGGTCCTGACAACTCTTTAATTAAACGACAATTATAAGTCTAAGTTATATCTTCTAAAGGTGTGATTTTTGCTAAATCTTGTTATCTAAGAGGGTCTTAAACTACTCCCCATTATCCAGGAGGGTCCCGACAATTCTTAATTAAACAATAATTTTAAATCTAAGTTATATCTTCTAAAGGTATTATTTTCGCTCTATCTTGTTATCTAACTGCAATCTTAAAGCTAGGTCCCATTATTCAGGAGGGTCCTGAAAACTCCTAATTGAATCATATCTTAAACATGCAGACTTTGAAACCAACTTATATTCCATTGTGGTACATTTATGCTAGATTATGCTACTCATGATTGTTTTGAATTTTAAACTAGGTCCCATTTTCCAGGAGGGTCATGAAAACTCTTAATTGAATCCTATCTTAAACATGCAAACTTTGACGCCAACATATATTCCTTTGGGATATATTTATGCTAAATTATGCTACTCATAATTATTTTGAAATATAAAGTAGGTCCCATTTTCCAGGAGGGTCTTGAAAATTTATGGTCATACGTGTCTGGTGCTTTCCTTTCCATAGGGTTGGTTTCTCTGAAACAACCAAAATTTTCTACCTCTGTTTCAAATTAAAGATAAATCTTGTTAGTTTAAAAATATGATGGTTGGTTTGTGGCCTTGACTTTGAGGGTGATTGCTCCTTCACTTCCCACGATAACTAATTTTCACTCGAAGACCTTGATTTTTTATTGACTAACCACTTTTTTGTCATATGTATCACTGAAAATACCTCTTCTCCTTTCAGACCTCATATCCTCTATTTGTTGTATTGCTCATAAATTGGCATTCACCAAACCTTTGTGTTTCACAAAAATCCTAAAGCATATCAATTGTCACCCACTCAGTGTGTATACTGTTCTTTCTAGACTTAAATCATTGGCCTTGGCTTTAAGGTCTATTGCTCCTTCACTTCCCATGATAACTTTGATTTCCATTCGATGACCTTGCTTGTTTACTGAATACCCACTTTCTCTGTCATCCTTATCACAGAAATTGCCTCTTCTCCGTTCAGACCCAATATCCTCTATTTGTTGCATTTCTCATGAACTGGCATCTACCCAACCTTCACATAAATCCCAAAGTATGTCCATTGCCCCAATTCCTTGTATATGTTGTTCTTTCTTGACTTAAACCACTGGCCTTGGCCTTGAGTTCGATTTCTCCTTCACTTGTCATGATAATTAATTTCCATTTGAATACCTTTCTTGTTCCTTGACTAAACACTTCCTTTGTCACCCTTAAAAGAGAAAATACCTCTTCCCAATATTTACCAACCGTTGTGCCTCACATGAGCCCCAAAGCACCACACTTGTCACCCTCTCATTTTGTATGTTGTTCTTTCTTGACTTAAACCACTGACCTTGGCCTAGAGGTCTATTACTCCATCACTTCCCATGATAACTTTGATTTATTCTTGGAAGATCTTGGTTGTTATTGGTTAACCACTTTCTTTGTCAATCTTATTACAGAAAATACCTCTTATCAGTTCAAACACAATATCCACTATCTATTGCATTGCTCATAAACCAACATTTACCAACCTTTATGTTTCACATGAATCTCAAAGCACGTCAAATGCCACACAATCAGTGCATATGTTTTTCCTTTTTGACTTAAACAACTGGCCCTGGCCTTGAGGTCTGTTGCTCTATCGCTAGCCATGGTAACATAGATTTCTTCTTGGAAGATCTTGCTTGACACTGGTTTACCACCCTTTTTCTCAATATTATCACAGAAAATATCTTTGATCAGTTCACCCTAGCCTTCCTTCTATTGCATTATCCATGAATTGATATATACCAAGCCTTTGTATTTTACACGAATCCCAAAGCACGTCAATACTCAATGTGTATGTTTTTCTTTCTTGACTTAAACCACTAGCCTTGGCCTTGAGGTCGCTTTCTCCTTCACTTGCCATGATAACTTTGATTTCTGCTTGGAAGACCTTGCTTGTCACTGTCAACCACTTTCTTTGTCAATCTTATCGTAGAAAATACCTTTGATATGATCACCATATCCCTCCATCTATTACATTGTCCATAAATTGATATATACCAGGCCTTTGTATTTCACACGAATCACAAAGCATGTTGATTGTTGCCAGCTCAGTGCGCTTGTTGTTCTTTCCGGACTTATGACGCTTTGATAAGCTAACCAGATCATGTTTTGTATAATTTGAAAGCAGGTGGTAAATTTTGAAGTCAGTTCTCACTTGTTATGACTAAACAAACTCAGGAAGAGGAAGTAAACAAGACAAAAGGAACAGAGTATGGTACAATAGAAAGAGATGATTCCTAATAAGAAAACTACAAAGTAGAAACCTATCGTATGTGGATACCAACTCTAATGATCATGACATGCACTTATGGCCTATTCTGTTAAGCAAGTCTGATGTTCAGCTCTTGTCGTGCCTTTTTGCCTTGAAACTAGGCTTCAATGCTTCGCTTAATCTGATTCACAATCCTTATTCGACTTGTAGTGCTTGAAGGATTTTCACCATCAAGCCTCTCTCATTTTGGTCTTTCTCTCAACTCATTGTAGCCTTTTGGTGCCCGTGAAGGTTTTTTCCAATACGACTCTCATTTTTTATTTCTCCCATCTTTTATTGTCTTGCGGTACCCGTGAGGACTTTCATCAATAAGACTCTTTCATTTCCCTTGTTTATACTAGAGTGTTACCCCAAATATGATTCACCTCTACTTGCTCGCCTTGGCATCTCTCGAAAACTGGTTGAAATGTCTTTATCTGGATCGTAATGTGAGCGTTTGGTTGGGGTTAGAAAGAAAAGGTATCAAAAGGCTCAAAACAATTCAAATGGATTCATAATTACAACTTTCGGAATCAAATCTTTTGCACAACCACAACTTCTACCCTAGTTTATTTTCTTGGGGACTTTTGGATTTTTATTTTGATGGGACCGAACCATGAGGCTGCCTACGTATCCTTAAAAGGAATTATGTCGAACGTAGTTCATGTCATAGGAATTGCTTTATTGTTGTGGTTTTCTTTTTTCTTTTTTTCCTTGTTCTCTTCTTTTCTTTTCTTTCTTCCTTTTCTCTTTTTGTTGTTTTGTTGTTCTTTTCTTTTCTTCTTCCCTTTTTTCTCTCTCTCTTTTCATTCTTTTCTTTTCTCATTTTCCTTTACTTATCTTTCACGCTTGCGTTCCCAAACTTTTCTACTGATTCCAAAACAGGGGTATGAAAGAAAATAAATAAGGCTCAAAAGGGTAACAAAGGATAAAATGTTTAGATAGCAAAACAAAATGCCTTCGTTAGTCTAATCTTCAAAACATGCCAAGTACAAACAACACAGTTGAACAAACCAACATTCATAATATTTTTTGATTGTACTAGACTTGATAACCATATCCACACATTCTCCTTCTACATCTGTTGAATACGAATCACCATTAGACAACACTATCACTCCCCTTACCACGAATGACCCTTGTCAATTTGGGGAAACTTGCCTTTAGCTTCAACCCGATGTGGCATAATGCATTTCAATAGGGTTCTTTATATTCTATCTGCCCTAGTTTCACACAATTCGGGATCAAAGTGATCTCAAAATGCCTTCATCTATTTCCCTCAAATGTCCCTACATCTTTAAAGTTATTTCATTGCCTCATGACAAAACTGAATTTTTAAAACCAGACTGAGAATTTTTATGCAAGTCATATCACTAGAAACGACGTTAGACAAAAGACAAAATGAAAGGATAGAAGAGAATTAAACAAAGAATATGACTAGAAATAACAAAAGATAGAAAATCGCATTAGACAGACGGTGAAACCGTTCGAATAAAAAAACAAGTAAAACAAATTGGGGTACAACTATGGAACAAAACTAGGTAACACTAAATGCGTTTCTACAGCTAAAGGAACTAGGCAAAATAAAAGGATAGAAGGGTTTAAGTCACAAGACAATATCCGGATTACAACCCTGAAATAACCCGGACAAAAGAAATGACTACAAAATAAACCACCCAAAACTCCTCCCTAGCTAACCAAGAAAAGAGTGTCCTTCCAATCACCAAACTCAACATCTTAGCTGCTGACTTCTGCATCAACGATACTAGGACCTTCATAGGACTTCATCACATTCTTCTTAACATCAACCTCTGATAACACTGAAAGCTTTGTAGCATGTGGACCTCTAAGGATCTCAGAAGAATTGTCATATTCCTTTTCAAAATGAATCATACCCACCATATGCACAGGCAATGGACTTTGGCTAGTGTCTGCTGCATCTAGATTTTGCACGACAATGTCACCTGTATCAATAAGATTTTGAATTGATTTCTTCAGATTCCAAAACTTCTTTATGTCATGCCTCGGTCATCTGAGAAATATGCGCACCTTTGAGAAAAACCAAACTTCTTTGGAAGAGGGTTTGGCATTTTTATCTGAACTGGCTTTAACATCTCCAATTTTCTTAGCGTTTGGAACAGACTGGCATATGACTCTCCCAATGAACTGAAGGTTTTCTTCTTCTGCAACCTCTCATTCTTGAATGATTTATTGGGCCCAAAACCTGATCTAATGGAGTTTCGATAGGCTCGTGGGGGTGGATAGGCATTTTGTGGAGCTGGGTACATGGAAAATGATGTACGACTTTGGGAGTTCTGTGGAGAGAAGTAAAATTAGGGAGGGTCATCTAGTGCGTGAGGATATCCACGGGGCCGATGTCGAGGATGAAAGTGTTGAGCAGGCATGCCCAATGCATTATCTTTTCTATTTCTCGTTCTTCCTCCAGAACTTACTTGGATGTTCTGAATGTCTTTCGTAATATCTTTCAATGTCAACAACTCATGATTTTGCCTGACTTGATTCCCTCTTCTACCGTATCCCTTATTTTTAACACATCATTGAAAGTCATTCCTAAGGCCGGGATCAAATGACTAAAGTAGGTGGGCCCCTGGGCTTGTAGGAAAAGCTCAACCATTTGTTCTTCACCAATCGGAGTACTGACTCGAGTAGCCTGCTTCCTCTATCTGAGCCCAAACTCTCTAAAGTTTTCCCCTGACTTCTTTTCCATTCTATATAGGGAGGAGCGGTCTGAGGTAACGCCTAATTTGTATTAAAAGTATCGAACAAAATCTTGAGCCATGTCACCCAATGTAGGCCATTTACCGACATCTTAATGAGTATGCCAGTCCAAAGCTAGTAAATAATGCCGCGCCCTTGTCGGATCCTCTATAAATACACTGATTTTAAAGGACCTGACACGCACCTAGTAATATTTTTGGAGTGTCTAAGCAACATAGCTATTAAGGCCGTCAATTTTTGCCCAAGCATTAATGACTCACTCAACTCGCCCAAGATTGGGCTAATTATTAACCTGTTCAAGGTAAGGTTGGTTATTGACCCGCCTATTTATTGGGTGATTTGCATCTATACCTGTTTTTGTGCCACATTTTAACTTGTGCCTGTTTTGCAAATAAAATTGCAAGTATACCAGCTTTTCACATAACTTCAGCACACGGGGCTGAAGTAGCAAAAGCAATCACGCAAAACTTCAGCATTTTAGTAGCCGGGCCTGAAGTTCAACTCTAGAGCTGAAGTTTTTATTTTATAGCTGGCGAACTTCAGCTCTAGTGCTGAAGTTTTTCTTTTGTAACTGGAAAACTTTAGTGCTGAAGTTTTTGTCTTTGTAACCGGAAAACTTCAGCCCTAGAGCTGAAGTTTTTTCTTTGTAACCGGAAAACTTCAGCTTTAGAGCTGAAGTTTGCCAGTTATGAAATAAAAACTATAGCTCTAGAACTGAAGTTTTTATGTTGTAACTGGGAAACTTCAACTCTAGAACCAAAGTTACTATGTTGTAACTAGATAACTTTAGCCCTAGAACTGTAACAAACACAAACAATTCTAACGAACTAAATGATATAATTCAACAACTAACAAAAACTAGAGAAAATAACCTGAAAATTGTAACCTAATTAATTGTGGTAGTATACATAAAAGATGGAGTAAAGCAATACTAATGCACGTACAATTGATGAATAGAGATGAAATAGGATCCAAGGAAGTAGTAGGATTATAATCTGCTTTCCTCGCATGGGCCAGTAAACTTAGAAACCTACACTAGTGAGCATATTCTTACTTGTTAGATGCTTGTTACTTGTAAGGAGAAGAAGAGGAGGACGAAAACCGGAGGAGAAAGGGAAGTTAAAGTTTTTTAAAAAGTGGGCACGAGTGCAAACAGAAAGATAAATCGTCTATAGTTTAAAAAGGGGGGCCCAAATAGGACGCCCCGTGTAATTTTTACCTATTTATTTAATCATCTCATCTTGATCCAATCATTCTCAAGTCATTTAAATGTTGGGCTGATTTTTTAGCCCAAACTGATCATGAGTGATTTTACTAAAATATCTTTAAGATAATTTTTTTTTGCGTGATATATGATATATGACCATAACAAAAGAAAAAAAATCTCTTATTTAGTAATTATACAAATTCACAGGAAAATAATACATATTACTAATTAGAACTTGGTTAGAGTTGGGCGAGTTGGGCAATGATCCAAATTTTAGCTCATTTTGACTCATCTCATCTCAATCCAAATAACTCTTGGAAGGTTAATGACCCGCCCATTTTGAGTTTTGACCCCTTCAAAATGGGCAAAACCCGTCCATTTGATAAAATCATCTAGAAGCAGACAACTTACTGTAACATATTAAATCACGTTGATAACGTTAAATTCTTTACACTAACTTAAATCTTTAATTGGAATTCATTTTGGTTTCTTCTTTTATTATGTAGGTTATTGCACTTTTGGCTCGACCAGAGAAATCATCAAAAGTAAGAAAATATTGGAATTGGTACCATTACATCACCGAGAGAGTTTTAATAATGTTGGCAACAGTAAATGTTTTCTATGGAATCCATTTAGGAAATCCAGGAAGTTCTTGGAAAGCTGGTTTTGCTGTTGTTTTGGTTATATTTCTCATCACTGATGCTATGCTTGAGATCAGGATGTGGAAGAGAAAATAGAAATTTATGTTTCATTCATGTAATAATTTTGTTTATTTTTCTTGTTTTTGAATATTTTTGCTTCGTATTTTTTCTACACTACATTAAATAAAACCAACAACCCATTTTTAAGAATTTTAAGTTCTAAATATTCAATATTTACACAATCGATGTAATTTGTTACTTTTTTCAATTATAGAAAATCATATTTGATTTATGAGAATCTAAAGAAAACGTATATTAATATTATATTAATTGCTGTTGAGTTTTTAAGCTAAAATAAGCTTAAAAGAGAGTGAATGAGAATGGAGGAAAATAAAAATGTTACGTTTCCCTCCTTGACAATTAGACATTCTTCCATATTGGAAGTTGAAAAGGTTTTTGATAATTGTAATTGCTCTTGTTCTAGCTCTTAAAGAGTTAAGAAGAAGGCAAGACTCGCGTCGTTGCACGCTCGATTTGGATTTGGTCAAATGATTATATTGATTGATTAATTTTTTGGAGCAAATATATTTGTTAATATTAAATGTTAAAACATCCATCTTTTTAGAAAAATTGAAAATTAATATTAAATTCAACGAAATATTAGTCATTTTACGAAAAATTAAGTTTCCTCCTCGTTATGAATTCTCAATTTATTGTACGTCATGGCCGTTTTACATAAATAGCCATTCTGAAGAGATATACCTCTTCAATTAAGCTCAACATATTGGCTATAAATAGTCGTCCATTATCTCAGGGTTTCCATACGAATTTTTGAGTTCTCCTCATTAATTCTATATTGTTCTAACTATAATGAAAGCAACAGTAAGTGTGATTTGCTACCGATCTTTGTGTTCATTGAAATACTAGGGTTTGAAGTACCGCTACACCGGTGTGTAATTTGTTTAATCCTGGGAGGAAATAACCCACAACCTTGGGTACTAGGAGGGGATTAAATTCCTTAAGAAAACACTGCTCGGATTAAATTTTGCTTTGTTTATATTTCTGTTTATATATTATTTTATCTTCTCCAAAATTCTTTTACAAATATAGTTTACTAACAAGCTTAAGGAATTTAATTTTTTCTGTATTTGTGTTATATTCACTGTTTATGGATACGAAAACCTTTGTGGTTTTCTATTCCATTGGAGATTAAAATCTACGTGATTTTAATATTTGTTTGTGTCATTCTTTTACAGAAATAACGAATGACAACGGGAACTAGACTGTTCCTATAGTGACTGCCAATGCATCGACAAGCCGAACAACACCGGCATTGGCACCGGCAGAAAAATCTGGAAAAACTTTCAGAATTAATCTCAAGCGGTGGTAGTAAAAGATGTTCTTCTACTTGGCGACTTTATAGAAGTTCATTAAGGAAGATGTTGATGTTCTTCCCGATGAAACTCTTTCGAATGAACGCTTTCTCATGACTGAGGAATGAAAGCATTCTAATTTTCTATGCAAAAATTCTATTTTTAGCGAACTAGTGGACGATGTGTATAACGTTTACAATAATGTGGAGACGTCAAAAGAACTGTGGATTGCGCTTGAAAGGAAATATAAAACTGAAGATGTCAGGTTGAAAAAATGTGTTGCTGCTAAATTTTTGGATTACAACATGGTAGATAGCGAGTGTGTTATTACCCAAGTCCAAGAATCACAAGTGATTATTTACGATCTCCTTGCTTAAGGTTTAAATCAAATTAATACTGATGTTGAAAGTAGTAATTTTAGTATTTTTACTAATAGAATATTTATTGAAGGTCTTGTCATCAATGAAGCATTCCAAGTTGCAGTGATGATTGAGAAGTTTCCTCCTTTGTGGAAGGAATTCAAAAAGTACTTGAAACACAAATGCAAGGAGATGTAGCTTGAAGATATCATTGTTCGATTGAGAATCGAAGAGGACAATAAAGATGCTGAAAAGAGAGGCAGTGGAAACTGAACAATAATGGGAGCGAACATTATTGGGGATACTCCTAAAAATAAGAGAAAAATGAGGTAGGTTTCTGGACCGGAAAACGACCCAAGCAAAAAGCAATTCAACAAAAATTACTACGACTGTGGGAAAACTGGACATAAATCTACAGATTATCATGCTCCAAAGAAAGTCAGAAGAAGGGTCAAGCAAACATGGTTGAAAAGCACGAAGATGTTGAGACTTATGTGTTATGCTTTCTGAATGCAACTTGGTGGGAAATGCTAAGGAGTGGTGGATTGATTCTGGAGCCACTCACCATGTTTGTGCCATTAGAGAATTGTTTGCTACATATGCTCTCGTTGGAACCGAAGAGATGCTTTCTATGGGAAATTCTGCAAATGGCCAAAATTGAAGGATGCGGAAAGATATTTTGAGAATGGCTTATGGCAAGGTGGTAACTCTGAACAACGTCCTTCATGTTTATGAGATTAGGAAGAACATAATCTCTGCTGGATTTCTTGTTAAGAATGAGTTTAAGTGTGTTTTTACATCTGATAATGTTGTAATAAGTAAGAATGAAATGTTTGTTGGAAATAGTTTCCTCACCGAGGGCCTTTTCAAGCTGAATGTAATGATCATTGAGAATACTAAAATTTCAGTTTTTTCTTACTTGCTTGAGTTAAATGATTTATGGCATATACGTTTGGGTCATGTCAATTATAAAACCTTTTGGAACATAATTAACTTGGAAGTATTCCCAATTTTTGAATGCGGCAAATCAAAATGTCAAATATGTGTGAATCTAAGTATGTTAAACAACCTTATAAGCCAGTTAAAAGGAATTCAAATTCTTTATACTTAATTTATACAGTTATTTACGACACAAGGTCAATACCATCTCGCGGTGGAAAGAAATATTTCATAACTTTTATTGACAACAATACTCAATATTTTTATGTTTACGTACTTAATAGTAAAGATGAAGCAATAAGCGCACTCAAGCAATACAAAAATGAAGTTGAAATGCAACTTAACAAGAAAATCAAAATGATAATAAGTGATAGGGGTGGTGAATATGAATCTCCTTTGAAGAAATATGTTTAGAATATGAAATTATTCATCAAATAACGACCCTTTACACGCCCTAATCTAATGGATTGTGCAAATAAAGAATCATTTATTGAAGGAGATGATGAATGCATTGTTAATATGTTCTGGTTTTCCACATAACTTGTGAGGGAATGCCATTCTTACAGCTAACCAAATACTAAATCGAGTACCCTATAGTAAAACACAATCCATTCCATATGAAAAATTAAAAGAAAAAAAGCCTAGCTTTAATTATTTTAAAGTGTGGGGGTGTCTAGAAAATTCCGACATTCATAGTAATACGGTTATAGAATCAGATAATTGTGACGACCCAAAGGGTCATTACCTGTTTTCCTCACTTGTTCCGCACTTCTGAGGCCTTGAAAACCTCATTCTATGTTGCCTCGATTTATGTGCACAATCCGGGCATGTAGCCGGAAAGATTTTGTGATAGAATATGTGAATTCTATGAGAAATTTGAAGAAAAATAATATTAATATTGATATAGTTGACTTCGGTCAACATTTTTGGTAAACGGACCCGGACCGAGATCGGACGGTCCCGGAAGGTCCGTAGGAAAATATGGGACTCGGACATGCGTCCGGAGTCGAATTCTGAGTCCTAGAGCCTATGTTATGGATTGTTCTATGAAATTGTTTTCTATGAATTAAATGACCTTGGTATCAGGCTCGTATTTTGGTTCCGACGCCCGGTACAAGTCTTAAATATTATATATGTGCTTTCTGCAAAGTTTGGTGACATTTGGATGTCGTTTGATATGTTTTGGACCATGAGTTCTAAATTTGAAAATTTTGAAAACTATAAGAATGATAATCATGAACTTGAGGCTTGATTTGATGAAAACGATGTTATATTGGCAATGTGATCGCACGAGCAAGTTTGTAATGTGTATATGATGGTGTGTATTTGTTTGGTTGGGAGCCCGGGGGGCTCGGGTAAAGATTTGATAGGACGTTGGTGCAGTTTCTGAAAAATAACACAGCTGGTTTTTCACCCAGCTGGTGTCTTCGCAAATGCGAAGAATTTATCGCAAATGCGAAGGTGACAGGTCAAGGCTGGGTTCGCAAATGCGAACTATTGATCGCAAATGCAAAGGGGGTCCAGGTACGCGTGGGTTCACAAATGCGAACTTAACCTCGCAAATGCGAGGCCTTCACTTATTCACCTGGGTTCGCAAATGCGAACACTTTGTCGCAAATGCGAAGAGCCAGTGAGCCAGGCCCAGTTCGCAAATGTGAACTTTTTCTCGCAATTGCAAGAGCATCAGACCCCAGACCTGTAGTGTTCGCAATTGCGAACAAATGTTCACAATTGCGATACCCCTAGCTATGCAATTTTTTACTTAAACAAATTTTTCAGCTCATTCTTCATTCTTTCAAAAACCCACACACTACACACAAACTCTCGAGGCCAAATTCACTCCAAAGCAATTGTAAGTCACTTTTTACTTAATTCTTTCAATTCCTAACAACATTAAACATGTTTTTCAATAGAAATCAAAGGTTTTCGTGGTAGAAATTCTTGTTTTTAGGTAGAACCTAGGGTTTTCATGAATTGGGTAATTGGACCTCGAATTGAGGTCAGATTTTGAAACAAATCATATATTTGAACTCGTGGGGGAATGGGTAACCGGATTTTGGTCCGAACCCCGAGTTCCGACCACGTGGGCTAGGGGCGTTTTGGGAAATTTTGGGGTAAACTTTGAGAAAACCATTTTTAAGCATTCAAACCAAGTTATTTAGTATTTATTAATGTAATGGAATCGATTGTGATTAGATTCGAACTAGTTGAAAGCGGAAATTCGGGGGAAAAGCTATAATTGAAAATAATTTGGACTTCAAGGCTAGAGGTAAGTGTTTGTTCTATCCTAGCTTGAGGGAATAGGATTATGTTCTATGTGCTATGTGATCGAGTGCGGTGTATGGGATGTGGTGACGCGCATCCATACACTGGCGTATTGTATGACCGTGAGTCATTCTTGATACTTGTTGTGAGACATTTTAAAGATAAATTGTTGCACCCTTGCCGGGTGGTGGAATTGTTATTGTTCTCCCTTGCCGTGACTTGTTGTGAAGTAAGATATTGTTTGCCCTTGCCGGGATTTTGTTGTGATGATTATTGTGTCCCTTGCCGGGACGGTTCATGATTATAGTTTTCTTTCTCTGCCCTTAACTGTGATTGTTATTTGGGTGAGAAAGAGTGATAAAAGCAAGAAGGGTGATGTCGTGCCTTGTTTTACTGTTATTGCACGACGGTTAATGTCGTGCCTTGTTATTGATTATTCACGAAGGATCATGGCGTGCCTTGTGATATTGATTATGCACGAAGGGTAATGCCATGCCTTGTTATTGAACCATCCACGAAGGATCATGTTGTGCCATGGATGTGAGGGTGAGAGTAAAAGCACGAAGGGTGATGCCGTGCACTTTATTTGCTTATTTGGTGATGATGAGAGTAAAAGCACGAAGGGTGATGGCGTGCAACTATTTGCTATTGCTTGACTTGATATTACATGTTTCCTGTATACTTTGGCTTCCTTTGTTGATTTCATAAATGTTGTTAATTGTTGAGCTTCCCTCTTACGAGATTTCTTGTTAGTTTTGTTTACATGATATTTCTTGTTATCTTGAGGTGTACATATATATATTGAACTGGACAGGTATATGTGGGTGTCTGGTCCTAGGCTTGTCACTACTTCGCCGGGATAGGCCAGGCACTTACCAGCACATGGGGTTAGATTGTGCTGATACTGCACTTCTGTGCGTTTTTGCACGGGTCCAGGTTTTGATCAGGAGCAGCAGCAGTAGAGCCTTGTGTGGGAGTTGAGCATTTCGAGACTGAGGTAGCTTGCAGGCGTCCGCAGGCCCGACGTCTCTTCCACTTATTTATATTACTAGTTGTAGTCTCCTTGTTCCGAGACAAACAAATTTGTGTTATTTTTCTTCAGACCTTTATGTGTAGTATTCAGTAGTAGTTCGTGAGTTGGTGACTCCACATCTTGGGTAGAGGATTTCAGTATTGTTTTACCTTGAAACTGCTTATCTCCATTTTGATAAAGTCTTCCGCACTTATTTAATTAAGGTTATGGTTCTTGTTGATAAATTTGAGGATGAAATATTGCTAAAAATAGGATAGCGTGAATAAAGTGGCTTGCCTAGCTACCACGAGTAGGCGCCATCACGATCCCGATGTTGGGGTAAAATCCGCGTCGTGACAAGTTGGTATCAGAGCTCTAGGTTACAAAGGTCTCACCACTCACGAACAAGCTTAGTAGAGTTTGAGAGGTAGGTACGGAGACGTCTGTACTTGTCCTCCCGAGTCTATTGAGTTAGGATAGAGTCTCTCATTTGTTCCTTCTTGTCGTGCGATTTGTTCCTCCAATACTGATTGAACTTCTACTCTGTCCTTTCGCAGATGATGAGGACACGCGCTTCTTCGTCCGCTGACCAGCAGCCCGAGCCCCATGCATCTCCCGTGAAGGGCAGGGGCCGAGGCCGTATCGGAGGCCGTGGTAGTGGGAAAGCTCAGCCCCCGGCAGCTATTCCAGAGGTGGAGCCTCATATTGAGACTGGCGAGGAGGTTCCAGTCCCAGCAGCTCCAGTGGGCCAGGCTCAGGTCCCAGGAGAGGATTTATTTACCCCGGATCTTCGGGAGGCTTTGGTTAGGATAGCGGGTTTCATGGATAGCGTTGCCAGAGCAGGTTTATTACCGGTTGCACCAACCGCTTCTCAGGCTGGAGGAGGGGCCTAGACTCCTGTTACTCGTACTCCGGAGCCAGTAGCTCCTCAGCCTCAGGCACCGGTGGTTCAGCCAGTTGTGGCCACTCAGTCAGGTACCACAACTCAGGTCGGAGATGGAGCGGCCATGACTTCTGATTCTTTATGGAGACTTGATCGGTTCTCCAAGTTGTTTACCACTACCTTCGGCGGTGCCACATCAGAGGATCCTCGGGATTTCTTATTCAGTTGCCATGAGATTCTCAAGACTATGGGAATAGTGGAGTCCAATGGAGTTGACTTCTGTACATTCAGGCTTTCAGGATCCGCCAAGACTTGGTGGAGGGATTTCTGTTTGACTCGACCAACAGGGTCCCCGACTTTATCATGGGATCAGTTTGCAGAGTTATTTCTGGAGACGTTTCTCCCTGTTACTCAACGGGATGCACTTTGGAGGCAATTTGAGCGCCTCCAGCAGGGCACTATGACTGTCACTCAGTATGAGTCGAGATTTGTTGATTTGGCACGTCATGTAGTGGTGATACTCCCCATAGAGCGGGAGAGGGTCCGCAAGTTCATAGATAGGCTTAATCAGCCAATTAGACTTCAGATGGCTATGGGAGTGGGGAGTGATATATCATTTCAGGAGGCAGCTAATGCAGCTCGTAGAGTTCAGATGGCTCTTTCTCGGGGAGGTGGCTATCCTTCAGACAAGAGGCCTCGTCATTGCGACAGATTTAGTGGTTTTTCTTCTGGAGGCAGGGAATCTTTTCATAGGGGCCAGTCTTTCAGACCTTTTCAGTCAGCCCTCCAGGCTTCACATGGTGGACCAGCTAATCGTGGGTTTCGTGAGCGGTATTCGGATAAGCCTCCCATCAGTGCTCAGCCTCTTCAGAGTGTTTGTGGAGGCCATTCAGGTTGTCAGGGCCAGCATCCCCATCAGCCTAAATGTTATTACGGTTGTGGTGACCCAGGTCATCTTGTTAGGTTCTGCCCTCGAGCGACGGGCAACACTCAGCAGTGGGGCCCTCTTCCCATGATGTCACGACCCGGATTTTCCCCCAACATCGGGATCGTGATGGCGCCTACTCGTGGTAGCTAGGCAAGCCACTGTATTCATACTATCCTATTTTTAACACAATTTTAATTAAATAAATGCGGAATACTTTATCGAAATAGAAATAACTAATTACAAGATGAAAATCATGCTGAAATCCTCTACCCAAGACGTGGAGTCACCAACTCACGAACTACTACTGAATACTACACATAAAAGTTTGAAAGAAATATAACATAATTCTGTTTGTCTAGGAAAAAAGAGACTATAGCTAGTAACATAAATAAAGAAAGAGACGCCGGGCCTACGGACGTCTGCAAGCTACCTTGGTCTCAAATGTGATCAACTTCCACGCAATCGATTTACTGCTGCTGCTCCTGATCGAAACCTGGACCTGTGCAAAAACGCACAGAAGTGTAGCATCAGCACAACCGACCCCATGTGCTGGTAAGTGCATGGCCTATCCCGGCGAAGTAGTGACAAGCCTAGGACCAGACACCCACATAAACCTGTGCAGTTCAATATATATGTATACCACAGAATAACAAGAAATAACCAAATAATAACACAATAAGGAATATCTCAAAGAATTCAACAATTAACAACAATTAATAAATTCACAAGGAAAAACAAAGTATAATGGAAACACGTGTAATATCAAGTCAAGGAATAGCAAACAATTGCACGGCATCACACCCTTCGTGCTTTTACTCTCATCCTCGCCAAATAAGCAAATAAAGTACACGGCATCACCCTCGTGCTTTTACTCTCATCCTCGCATCCATAGTACGGCATGATCCTTCGTACATGGTTCGATATCAGGGCACGGCATTAACGCTCCGTGCATAAATAATAAAAGCATGGCACGACATCACCATCCGTGCGTTATCACTCTTCCTCACCCAAATAACAATCACGGTTAAGGGCAAAGAAAGAAACAGTAATTCATAAACCGTCCCAACAAGAGCAATCAATAATCATCTTCACAACAAGTCCCGACCAAGGGTGAACAATAACAATTCTACAACCTGGCAAAGGTTCAACAATTCATCTGCAATTATGTCTCACAATAAGCATTATCGACGACTCGCGGTCATACTAGACGCCGGTGTATGGATGCTCGTCACCACAGCCCATACACCGCACTCGATCACATAACACATAACACATAATCCTATTCCCTCAAGCTAGGATAGAACAAACACTTACCTCGAATGTTTATGAGCAATTATATCCGTGGCAATGTCTTTTTCTTTCAAATTTGGCTCCAATCCAATCGTATCTATACACAATTGATTTAATATCGTCAATACTACTCAACAAACTAATTCCTAAGACCAAATACAACTTTTACAACATTCTGCCCGGAATAGTGAATTTTGACCTCGGGCCCACATGGTCGGAACTCGGGGTTAGGACCAAAATCCGGTTACCCATCCCCCCACGAGTTCATGTATATGATTTGTTTCAAAATCGGACCTCAATTCAAGGTCCAATTTCCCAATTTATGAAAAACCCTATATTCTAACAAAACCAAGAAATTTTACCATGAAAACCTTTGATTTCTATTGAAAAACATGTTTAATGATGCTAGGAATTGAAAGAATTAAGTAAAAAGTGACTTACAATTGTTTTGATGAAGAAGGAATCCGTGAAGAATCGCAAATGGGTGTTTTTGTTTTGTAAAAAGTGAAGAAATGAGCTGAAAATCGTGTTTTACAGGTCTCTGTGTTCGCATTTGCGAACATGGGTTCGCAATTGCGAACCCCGACCAATTTCTGGAGTTTGAAAAATAAGCTAAGGCTGGGAAGTTCGCATTTGCGAACACTGGCAGGAAAGGGGAGTGTTCGCATTTGCGAACACAGGCAGTAAAGGGCATTATTCGCATTTGCGAACTATTGTTCGCATTTGCGAACAAGGCTGGATTTGGGAATGTTCGCATTTGCGAACTACGGTTCGCATTTGCGAACATAGGCAGGACAAGGGGATGTTCGCATTTGCGAACAATTGTTCGCATTTGAGAACAAGGCTGGGTCATGACGGGGTTCGCATTTGCGATCAGGGTTCGCATTTGCGAGCCCTGCCTTGTTCTGTCCCCCTTCGCAATTGCGAGAAATGCTTCGCAATTGCGAAGCCAACAGCTGGGTGAAAAACCAGCAGTGCAAAAATTCAGAATTTAATCCAACGGCCTATCAAATCTTTACCCGAGCCCACGGGCTCCAAACCAAACATGTACACAACCTCAAAAACACATTATGAACTTGTTCGTGCGATCACATCGCCAATATCACATCTTTTTCATCAAATCAAGCCTCAAATTCATGATTTTCATACTTTTGGTTTTCAAAACTTTCAAACTTGGAACTCAAGGTCCAAAACATCTCAAACGACATCCGAATGTCACCAAACTTTACAGAAATCACATATATAATATTTAAGACTTGTACGGGCGTCGGAACCAAAATACGAGCCCGATACCAAGGTCAATTAATTCATTTCCTTTAACAATTACTTCAAAAACAATTTCATAAAAAAAATTCATAAGTTGGGCTCTAGGCCTCAGAATTCGACTCCGGACGCATGTCCAAGTCCCATATTTTTCCTACGGACCTCTCGGGACCATCCAATCTCGGGTTCGGATCCGTTTACCAAAAATGTTGACCGAAGTCAACCATATCAATATTAATATCATTTTTATCCACATTTCTCATAGAATTCATATTTTCTATCACAAAATCTTTTCGGCTACATGCTCGGATTGAGCACGTAAATCGAGGCAACATGGAATGAGGTTGTCAAGGCCTCAGAAGCTCGAAATGATTAATAAAATAAGTGATGACCCTTTGGGTCGTCACAATCTCCACCTCTAAAACAACTGTTCGTCCTCGAACGGACAAAAGAAAGAAGTACCTGAGTCAGGAAACAAATGTGGGTAGCGGCTCCGCATATCGGACTCGGACTCCCAGGTCGATGCCTCAGGAGGCTGACCTCTCCACTGAACACGCACAGAAGGATAACTCTTCGACATCAACTGTCGAACCTGCCGGTCTAGAATGGCCACCGGCTCCTCCTCGTAAGATAGATCATTGTCCAATTGGACGGTACTAAAGTCTAACACATGTGTGGGATCGCCGTGGTATCTCCGAAGTATAGATATGTGAAAAACTGGATGCACGGCTGATAAGCTAGGCGGCAAAGCTAATCTGTAAGCCACCCCTCCCACTCTGTCTAGAATCTCAAATGGGCCAATATACCTAGGGCTGAGCTTGCCCTTCTTCCCAAACCTCATCACGCCCCTTCATAGGCGACACTCGGAGCAATACTCGTTCGCCAACCATGAAATCTACATCTCGAACCTTACGATCCGCATAAGTCTTCTGCTTGGACTGAGCTGAACACAATCTCTCCTGAATAGTCTTGACCTTATCCAAGGCCTCCTGAACTAAGTCCGTACCCAACAACCGAGCCTCTCCCGACTCAAACCACCCAACCAGAGACCGACATCGCCTACCATACAATGCCTCGTATGGAGCCATCTGAATGCTGGAATGGTAGCTGTTGTTGTAGGAGAACTCTGCTGAAGGAAAAAACTGGTCCAACGAGCCTCCAAAATTAATGACACCGGCTCGGAGCATATCCTCCAATATCTGAATAGTCCGCTCAAATTGTCTGTCTGTCTGAGGATGGAATGATGTTCTTACTCAACCTGGGTGCCCAACTCTTGCAGAACTGCTCTCTAGAAGCATGAGGTAAACTGCGTACCCCGATCAGAGATAATGGATACTGGCACTCCATGGAGACGAACAATCTCCCTAATGTAAACCTCCGCTAACCTCTCGACGAGTAGGAGACAGATACTGGAATAAAGTGTGCTGACTTGGTCAGCCTATCAACAATGACCCAAATAGCATCAAATTTCCTCCGAGTCAAAGGAAGTCCAGTAACGAAGTCCATAGTGATCCGCTCCCATTTCCACTAGGGAATTTCAATCCTCTGGAATACACCACCAGGTCTCTGGTGCTCATATTTCACCTGCTGACAATTTAGACACCGAGCGACATACGCAACGATATCCTTCTTCATTCTGCGCCACCAATAGTGTTGCCGTAAGTCCTGGTACATCTTCGCGGCGCCTGGGTGAATAGAATACCGCGAACTGTGGGCCTCTGCTAAGATCAACTCTCGAATTCCTTCGACATTGGGCACACAAACTCGACCCTGCAATTTCAATACCCCATCATCATCTAGGTTTACCTGTGTGGCACCTCCCCGTTGTACTGTATCTCTCAAATCACGCAAATGAGGATCATCAAATTGCCTCTCACGGATACGCTCTAATAAAGAAGAATGAGCGACCGTGCAGGCTAACACCCTGCTAGGCTCACAAATGTCTAATCTCACGAGCCGGTTGGCTAAGGCCTGGACATCTAGAGCTAATGGTCTCTGACTGACCGGAATGTATGCAAGACTACCCATGCTGGCAGACTTTCTACTCAATGCATCGGCCACCACATTGGCCTTACCTGGGTGATATAAGATAGTAACATCATAGTCTTTTAGCAATTATAACCATCTCCGCTGTCGTAGATTCAACTCCTTTTGCTTGAACAAGTATTGTAGACTTTTGTGATCAGTGTATACCTCACACGTCACACCATATAGATAATGCCTCCATATCTTCAAGGCATGAACCATTGTTGCTAACTCAAGATCATGAACTGGATAATTCTTCTCATGTATTTTTAGCTGTCTCGAAGCATAAGCGATAACCTTACCATCTGCATCAATACCGCTCCAAGCCCTGTACGAGATGCGTCACAATAAACTGTATAAGGCCCTGCACCCGTAGGTAGTATCAACATTGGTGTGGTGGTCAAGGCTGTCTTGAGCTTCTGAAAGCTCGCCTCACACTTCTCTGACCACTGGAATTGGACACCCTTCTGGGTCAACCTGGTCATCGGGACTGCAATAGAAGAAAACCCCTCTACAAATCGACGGTAGTAACCTGCTAATCCCAAGAAACTCTGGATCTCAGTCACTGAAGTTGGTTGAGGCCAATTCTGGACTGCCTCAATCTTCCTTGGGTCCACCTGAATACCTTCCACTGATATAATGTGACCCAGAAATGCTACCGAACTCAACCAGAACTCACATTTCAAAAATTTGGCATATAGGCGATTATCTTTCGAGTACGAAGAACCAGCTACGAGGTCTTGCTCGTGCCCTTCTACGGTTGCGGGAGTACACCGGGATGTCATTTATAAAGACTATCACGAACGAGTCTAGTAAGGACTGAATACCCGATTCATCAATTCCATGAATGCTTGCTGGGGCATTGGTCGACCCGAAGGACATGACCAAGAACTCATAATGCCCATATCTAGAGCGAAAGGCTGTCTTAGGAATGTCAGCCGCCCTGATCTTCAGCTGATGGTAGCCTGACCTCAAGTCTATCTTTGAAAATACCTTGGCACCCTGAAGCTGGTCAAATAAATCATCAATTCGCGGAAGTGGATATTTATTCTTGATAGTCACCTTGTTTAACTGCCGGTAATCAATACACATCCGCATCGAGCCATCTTTCTTCTTTACAAATAATACAGGTGCTCCCCAGGGGGAAACACTGGGCCTGATAAAGCCTTTCTCAAGAAGGTCTTGCAACTGATCTTTCAACTCTTTTAGCTCCGGCGGGGCCATACGATAGGGTGGAATAGAGATGGGGTGAGTGCCGGTGCCGGATCAATACAGAAATCAATATCCCTGTCGGGTGGCATGCCGGCGGTCTGAAGAAAAACCTCGGGAAACTCCGGTGCAATAGGGACTGACTCGATGGAAGGAACCTCTACGGTCGGAATCACGAACATAAGCCGGGTAAGCTAGACACCCCTTCTCGACCATGCGTCGAGCCTCAACATAGGAAATAACGGTGCGAACGGAGTGGCTTGAGGTAGCTTTCCACTCTAGTCGGGGTGATTATGGCAAGGCTAAGGTCACCGAGTCCTAGCATGGCAATCAAGAATAGCATGGTATGGGGACAACCGGTCCATTCCCGATATGACATCAAAATCTACCATATCCAAAGCAACAGATCAACACGGGTCTCGAGACCCCCAAATATAACTACGCACGAACGATGCACCCGATCGACTACAATGGAGTCACCCACTGGTGTAGCCACATAAACTGGAATATCCAGAGCATGGCTGGGCACGGCCAAATACGGTGCGAAGTAGGAAGACACATAGGAGTATGTAGATCCGGGGTCAAATAATACTGAAGCACCTGCGTCACACACAAGAATAGTACACGTAATCACGGCATCGATGCCTCTGCCTCTGCTCTGGCTGGTAAAGCATAGAATCGGGGATCGGCGCCTCCTTCTGAGCTGCGTCTCTGGGACGACCATCAACTGGCTGACCTCTACCTCTGGTCGGACGGTCTCCACCTCTACGGTCTCGACCTCCGCCTCTATAATCTCTACCCCCGCCTGCGGCTGGCTGGGCAGGCGGGTCAGCTGGGGACTGAATCATAGGACGAGGACCTCGCTTGTGAGAGTTGCCCGCTGCTAGAGGGCAATACCCGATAAAATGACCTGGGTCGCCACAGCCGTAGCAACTCTTAGGCTGATAGGGCTGCTGGCCCTGACGACCTAAATGGCCTCCACGAACACTATGAAGAGGCTGAGCATTAATAGGAGGCTGGTCTGAATAATGCCCACGAAAATCGCGATCACCTGGTCCACCTGTGAAGCCTGAAGGGCGGAATGAAAAGGCCTGGAGGGCTGGCCTCTATCAAAGGATTCTCGCCACCGGAGGAAGAACCACCAAGCCTGCCTGAATGACGAGGGCCTCTTATACGAAGAATAACCGCCTCCACTAGCGAGAGCCATCTCGACTACTGCGTCGCTGCATTTGCTGCCTCACGAAATGATATGTCACTCCCCGCCCATAGCCATCCGGAGTCTAATTGGCTGATTAAGCCCATCTATAAACCTGCGGACCCTCTCCCGCTGCGTGGGAAGTATCACTACTGCGTGACGAGCCAAATCGACAAATCTCGTCTCATGCGTGTGTAACCGTCATAGTGCCCACGATGGAGGCGCTCAAGCGCCTCCGAAGTACATCCCGGCGAGTAGCGAGGAGAAAGCTTCTCCATAAATAGTTCCGCAAGCCGATCCCGTGATAAAGGCCGGGGACCCTGTTGGTCGAGTCAAGCAATAATCTCTCCGCCGAGTCTTGGCGGATCCTGCAAGCTTGAATGTACCGAAGTCAACTCCATTTGACTCCCCTCATAGTCTTGAGAATCTCGTGGCAAGCTGAATAAGAAGTCACGAGGATCCTCCGATGTGGCTCCGCTGAATGTAGTGGTAAATAGCTTGGAGAAGCGAGTCAAGCCTCCATGACGAATCGGAAGTCATGGCCGGCTCCATCACTGCATGAGCGTGGTACTCGGCCGAGTGGCCACGGTGGGCCGAACCGCCGGTGCACGAGGGTGAGGAGCTGCGGCTCGGGAGTACGAGCGATAGGAGTGCGGGCCCTCACTCCGGCCCGAGCGAGCTGGTGAAGCGATAATAAACCCGCTACGGCAATGCTGTCCATAAATCCCGCTATTCGACCAAAGCATCCGGAGATCCGGGGTAAATAAAGCCTCTCCGGGACCTGAGCTGGGCCCCCTAGAGCTGCTGGGACTGAAACCTCATTGCCAGTCTCAATATGAGGATCCACCTCCGGAATAGCTGCCGGGGGCTGAGCTCTGCCCCTACCACGACCTCCGATACGGCCTCGGCCCCTGCCCCTCACGGGAGCTGCCTGGGGCTCGGGCTGCTGGTCAGCGGACGAAGAAGCGCGTGTCCTCACCATCTGCGAAAGGACAGAATAGAAATTCAATCAATAATTGAGGAACAAGTCGCACGACAAGAAAGAACAAATGAGAGACTCTTTCCTAACTCAATAGACTCTGGAGGACAAGTACGGACGTCTCCGTACCTACCTCTCAAACTCTACTAAGCTTGTTCGTGAGTGGTGAGACCTATGTAACCTAGAGCTCTAATACAAACTTTTCACAGCCCGGATTTTCCCCCAACATCGGGATCGTGATGGCGCCTACTCGTGGTAGCTAGGCAAGCCACTGTATTCATACTATCCTATTTTTAACACCATTTTGATTAAATAAATGTGGAATACTTTATCGAAATAGAAATAACTAATTACAAGATGAAAATCATACTAAAATCCTCTACCCGAGACGTGGAGTCACCAACTCACGAACTACTACTGAATACTACACATAAAAGTTTGAAAGAAATATAACATAATTCTGTTTGTCTCGGAAAAAAAGAGACTACAGCTAGTAACATAAATAAAGAAAGAGACGTCGGGCCTGCGGACGTCTGCAAGCTACCTCGGTCTCAAATGTGATCAACTTCCACGCAATCGATTTACTGCTGCTGCTCCTGATCGAAACCTGGACCTTGTGCAAAAACGCACAGAAGTGTAGTATCAGCACAACCGACCCCATGTGCTGGTAAGTGCCTGGCCTATCCCGGCGAAGTAGCGACAAGCCTAGGACCAGACATCCACATAAACCTGTGCAGTTCAATATATATGTATACCACGGAATAACAAGAAATAACCCAATAATAACACAATAAGGAATATCTCAAAGAACTCAACAATTAACAACAGTTAATAAATTCACAAGGAAAAACAAAGTATAATGGAAACACATGTAATATCAAGTCAAGGAATAGCAAACAATTACACGGCATCACCCTTCGTGCTTTTACTCTTATCCTCACCAAATAAGCAAATAAAGTACACGGCATCACCCTTCGTGCTTTTACTCTCATCCTCATATCCATAGTATGGCATGATCCTTCGTACATGGTTCAATATCAGGGCACGGCATTAACCTCCGTGCATAAATAATAAAAGCATGGCACGGCATCACCCTTCATGCATTATCACTCTTCTTCACCCAAATAACAATCACAGTTAAGGGCAAAGAAAGAAACAGTAATTCATAAACCGTCCCATCAAGGGCAATCAATAATCATCTTAACAAGAAGTCCCGACAAGGGTAAACAATAACAATTCTACAACCTGGCAAAGGTTCAACAATTCATCTGCAAATATATCTCACAATAAGCATTATCAACGACTCACGGTCATACTAGACGCCGGTGTATGGATGCTCGTCACCACAGCCCATACACCGCACTCGATCACATAACACATAACACATAATCCTATTCCCTCAAGCTAGGATAGAACAAACACTTACCTCGAATGTTTATGAGCAATTCAATCCGTGGCAATGTCTTTTTCTTTCAAATTTGGCTCCAATCCAATCGTATCTATACACAATTGATTTAATATCGTCAACCACTCAACAAACTAATTCCTAAGACCAAATACAACTTTTACAACATTCTGCCCGGAATAGTAAATTTTGACCCGGGCCCACATGGTCGGAACTCGGGGTTAGGACCAAAATCCGGTTACCCATCCCCCCACGAGTTCATGTATATGATTTGTTTCAAAATCGGACCTCAATTCAAGGTCCAATCTACCATGAAAACCTTTGATTTCTATTGAAAAACATGTTTAATGATGCTAGGAATTGAAAGAATTAAGTAAAAAGTGACTTACAATTGTTTTGATGAAGAAGGAATCCGTGAAGAATCGCAAATGGGTGTTTTTGTTTTGTAAAAAGTGAAGAAATGAGCTGAAAATCGTGTTTTACAGGTCTCTGTGTTCGCATTTGCGAACATGGGTTCGCAAGGCACAAAACTGGGAAGTTCGCATTTGCGAACTTTTGTTCACATTTTGGGAAGTTCGCATTTGCGAACTTTTGTTCGCATTTGCGAACCAAGGCACAACTGGGAAGTTCACATTTGCGAACTCTGCAGGTCAGGTGCTGACAGCAACTTTCTAACATGAAAAATTGTTCGCATTTGCGAACAAGGCTGGATTTGGGAATGTTCGCATTTGCGAACTACGGTTTGCATTTGCGAACATAGGCAGGACAAGGGGATGTTCGCATTTGCGAACAATTGTTTGCATTTGCGAACAAGGCTGGGTCATGAGGGGCTTCGCATTTGCGATCAGGGTTCGCATTTGCGAGCCCTGCCTTGTTCTGCCCCCTTCGCAATTGCGAGAAATGCTTCGCAATTGCGAAGCCAACAGCTGGGTGAAAAACCAGCAGTGCAAAAATTCAAAATTTAATCCAACGGCCTATCAAATCTTTACCCGAGCCCCCCGGGCTCCAAACCAAACATGTACACAACCTCAAAAACACATTATGAACTTGTTCGTGCGATCACATCGCCAATATCACATCTTTTTCATCAAATCAAGCCTCAAATTCATGATTTTCATACTTTTGGTTTTCAAAACTTTCAAGCTTGGAACTCAAGGTCCAAAACATCTCAAACGACATCCGAATGTCACCAAACTTTACAGAAATCACATATATAATATTTAAGATTTGTACCGGGCGTCGGAACCAAAATACGAGCCCGATACCAAGGTCAATTAATTTATTTCCTTTAATAATTACATCAAAAACAATTTCATAGAAAAATTCATAACTTGGGCTCTAGGCCTCAGAATTCGACTTCGGACGCATGTCCAAGTCCCATATTTTCCTACGGACCTCTCGGGACCATCCAATCTCGGGTCCGGATCCGTTTACCAAAAATGTTGACCAAAGTCAACCATATCAATATTAATATCATTTTTATCCACATTTCTCATAGAATTCATATTTTCTATCACAAAATCTTTCCGGCTACGTGCTCGGATTGAGCACGTAAATCGAGGCAACATGGAATAAGGTTTTCAAGGCCTCAGAAGCTCGAAATGATTAATAAAATAAGTGATGACCCTTTGGGTCGTCACACATGATCCAGGCCCCAACTAACCCTCATCCTGCCCAGCCAGCCAGAGGCGGGGCTAGAGATTATACAGGTGGAGGTCGAGACCGTAGAGGTGGAGACCGTCCAGCCAGAGGTATAGGTCAGCCAGTTGATGACCGTCCTAGGGATGTAGCTCAGAGGGGAGGTTTTGATCCTCGATTTTATGCCTTACCAGCCAGGCCAGAGGGTGAGGCATCAGATGCCGTGATTACAGGTACTATTCTTGTTTGTGGTAGAGGTGCTTAAGTATTATTTGACCTTGGGTCTACATATTCACATGTGTCTTCCTACTTTGCACCGTATTTGGCCGTACCTAGCTGTACTCTGGATATTCCAGTTTATGTGTCTACACCGGTGGGTGACTCCATTGTAGTCGACCGGGTGCATCGTTCGTGCGTAGTTATCTTTGGGGGTCTTGAGACCCGTGTTCATCTGTTGTTATTAGACATGGTGGATTTCGATGTCATATTGGGGATGGAATGTTTGTCCCCATACCATGCTATCCTAGATTTTCATGCCAAGACTGTGACTTTGGCCTTGCCAGAATCACCCCGACTAGAGAGGAAAGGTACCTCCAGCCACTCCGTTCGCACTGTTATTTCTTATGTTAAGGCTCGACGCATGGCCGAGAAAGGGTGTCTAGCTTATCTGGCTTATGTTCGTAATTCCAGCGCAGAAGTTCCTTCTATTAAATCAGTCCCTATTGTACGGGAGTTTCCTGAGGTTTTCCCTTCAGACCTGTTGGGCATGCCACCCGACAGAGAGATATTGATTTCTGTATTGATCTGGCACTGGGCACTAAGCCCATCTCTATTCCACCCTATCGTATGGCCCCGCTTGAGTTAAAAGAGTTAAAAGATCGGTTGTAAGACCTTCTAGAAAAGGGCATTATCAGGCCCAGTGTTTCCCCCTGGGGAGCACCTGTGTTGTTTGTGAAGAAGAAAGATGGCTCGATGCGGATGTGTATTTATTACCGGCAATTGAACAAAGTGATGATAAAAAACAAGTATCCACTGTCGAGGATTGATAATTTGTTTGACCAGCTCCACGGAGCGAGGGTGTTCTCAAAAATAGACTTGAGGTCAGGCTACCATCAGCTGAAGATCAGGGCGGCTGACATTCCTAAGACAACCTTTCGCACTAGATATGGGCATTATGAATTCTTGGTCATGTCCTTCGGGTTGACCAATGCCCCAGCAGCATTCATGGAGTTGATGAATCGGGTGTTTAGGCCTTACTTAGATCTGTTTGTGATAGTCTTTATAGATGACATCCTGGTATACTCCTACAGCTAGGAAGAGCACGAGCAACACCTTGGAGTGATTCTTTAGACTCTGAAGGATAATCAGCTTTACGCCAAATTTTTGAAATGTGAGTTCCGGTTGAGTTCGGTGGCATTTCTGGGCCATATTGTATTAGTAGAGGGTATTCATGTAGACCCAAAGAAGTTTGAGGCAGTCAAGAATTAGCCTCGACCAGCTTCGGTGATCGAGATTTGGAGTTTCTTGGGGTTAGCAGGTTACTACCGTCGGTTCGTAGATGGGTTTTCTTCTATTGCAGCCCCGATGACCAGGTTAACCCAGAATGGTACCCAGTTCAAGTGGTCAGAGGAGTGTGAGGCGAGCTTTCAGAAGCTCAAGACAGCCTTGACTACAGCACCAGTGCTGATACTATCTACGGGTGTAGGGCCTTATACAGTTTACTGTGATGTGTCATGTACAGTGCTTGGAGTGGTATTGATGCAGGATGGTAAGATTATTGCTTATGCTTCGAGGCAGTTAAAAATACATGAGAAGAATTATCTAGTTCATGATCTTGAGTTAGCAGCAGTGGTTCATGCCTTAAAGATCTGGAGGCATTATCTATATGGTGTGACATGTGAGGTGTACAATGATCACAAAAGCCTACAGTACTTGTTCAAGCAAAAGGAGTTGAATTTGTGACATAGGAGATGGTTAGAGTTACTGAAGGACTATTATGTTACTATCCTATATCACCGGGTAAGGCCAATGTGGTGGCCGATGCATTGAGTAGAAAGTCTGCCAGCATGGGTTGTCTCGCATTCATTTCGGTCAGTCAGAGACCATTTGCTCTAGATGTCCAGGCCTTAGCCAACCAGTTCGTGATATTAGACATTTCTGAGCCTAGCAGGGTGTTGGCCTGCACGGTTGCTCGTTCGTCTTTATTAGAGCGGATCCGTGAGAGGCAATTTGATGATCCTTATTTGCGTGACTAGAGAGATACAGTACAGCAGGGAGGTGCCACGAAGGTAAATCTAGATGATGACGGGGTATTGAGATTGCAGGGTCGAGTTTGTGTGCCCAATGTTGAAGGGATTCGAGAGTTGATCTTAGCGGAGGCCATAGTTCGTGGTATTCTATTCACCCGAGCGCCACGAAGATGTACCACGACTTACGGCAGCACTATTGGTGGTGCATGATGAAAAAAAAGCCGTTGCATATGTCGCTCGGTGTCTAAATTGTCAGCAGGTGAAATATGAGCACCAGAGGCCTGGTGGTGTATTCTAGAGAATCGAAATTCCCGAGTGGAAATAGGAGCGGATCACTATGGACTTCATTACTGGACTTCCTTTGACTCGGATGAGATTCCCGAGCGAAAGTGGGAGCGTATTATAATGGATTTCATTACTGGACTTCCATTGACTAGGATGAAATTTGATGCTATTTAGGTCATTATTGATAGGTTGTCCAAGTCAGCATATTTCATTCCAGTAGCAGTCTCTTATTTAATTGAGAGGTTAGCAGGGATTTATATTCGGGAGATTGTTCGACTTCATGGGGTGCCGGTATCTATTATCTCAGATCGGGACACAATTTACCTCACGCTTCTAGAGAGCGGTTCAGCAAGAGTTAGGTACTTAGGTTCAGTTGAGCACAGCATGCCATCCTCAGACGGACGGTCAGTCCGAACGGACTATTCAAATCTTGGAAGATATGCTCCGTGCTTATGTCATTGACTTTGCAGGCTCGATTGGTGGGTACTGAGTTAGTTTAGGAGGCCTTAGATAAGGTCAAGACTATTCAAGAGAGGCTATGTTCAGCTCAATCTAGGAAGAAGAGTTATACAGACCGTAAGGTCCGAGATGTAGATTTCATGGTTGGTGAGCGGATATTGCTCCAGGTGTCTCCCATGAAGGGCGTGACATGCATCCCATGGCAGATGCGGTATTGTTTATGAGATTCTAGACCGAGTGGGAGGGGTGGCTTACAGACTAGCTCTGCCGCCTAGCTTATCAGCCGTGCATCGAGTTTTTCATGTATCTATGCTTCAGAGATACCACGGTGATACTACCCACGTGTTAAATTTTAGCAGTGCCCAGTTGGACAAGGATCTGTCCTACGAGGAGGAGTCGATAGCCATTCTAGACCGGCAGGTTCGACAGATGAGGTCAGAGAATTTTTATTCTGCGTGTTCAGTTGAGAGGTCAACCTCCTAAGGCATCGACCTGGAGTCCGAGTCTAATACGCGGAGCCGTTACCCTCATCTATTTCCTAACTTGGGTACTTTTTTCTTTTTTCTATTCGAGGATGAACAATTGTGTTAGAGGTGGAGAATGCGACAATCCAAAGGGACATCACCATATTTCTCCCTTTTGTTCCGCACTTCTGAGGCCTTGAAAACCTCATTCTATATTTCCTCGATTTACGTGCACGATCCGGGCATGTAGCCAGAAAGATTTTGTGATAGAATATGTGAATTTTATGAGAAATTTGAAGAAAAATGATATTAATATTGATATAGTTGACTTCGGTCAACATTTTTGGAAAACGGACCCGGACCCAAGATCTGACGGTCCCGGAAGGTTCGTAAGAAAATATGGGACTCGGACATGCGTCCGGAGACGAATTCTGAGGCCTAGAGCCTAAGTTATGGATTTTTCTGTGAAATTGTTTGTTGTAATTGTGAGCACGTGATTTTTGCACCGGGCAAACCGTTCCAAAATTAAAATAAATATGTTTTTGAGTGCAGTTACATGTTTTGCTTGAAATTAGCTACACTTTGTGTGTTTGAATAATTAGAAATTACAAAAAAAAATCAAAAATAGGCTAAGTAATTAATTTGTTTAATTTGATTAGTTTTGAGAAGAAAATTAGCAAAAATAGTTTAAGTAGTGAAAAATTAGGGAGAAATAGTAGAAAAATTGCAAAAAATACTAAATAATTAGAGTAAGTAGGAAATTAGGTTTTTATAATATTCCATAAAAGAAAAAGAAAAAAAATACAAAAAGAAAATACATAAAAAATAATTAAAATACTAGAAAATACAAAAATATATAGGTATAATTGGTTTGGGCCAAAATAATTGAAATTAGTGGCCCAGTCTGCTTTGGCCCAGTGAATTGGCCCGTCCGATCCTATGAGAATCAATCTCCACCGTCCAGCAGGATGAATCCAACGGTGGAGATAATCGGTTGATTTAATTAGTTAATTAAAAATGAGAGATCAAATCTCAACCGTCTGTTTAAGTTGATCTAACGATTGACAGCCTGGGTCTTATTTGTAACGATACGGCGTCGTTTTAGTAACGCTAACGACAGCCGTTGATCTCCATCAATTGGACGGCCTGGATTACATGCGACACATCGCCTATATAAGGCTTATGTCTGAACAGCCGGCCATTTTTTCCAATCTCTTAACCCTAGCCGCCCTTACTCCTTTCTTCTCTCCCTCTTCATCTCTTCTTCAACCTCAGAAAACCCTAGCCGGCCAATGGCGGCCACCACCTTCCATGGTGGTCGCCGGCCCCTTCTAACCCCTTCTCTCTTCTTTTCCTTCTTCTTTTTCTTCTTCTCCATCAAAGCTCCAGAAAACAATCCTTTTCCTCAAAACTCCAGTCACCGGAACTTCACCGGTAACCACTCAAACAACGAACCACCGCCTCAAACCAACACCGATCGAACCCTCTTCACTTGATCTATCCAACCATACCACCCTCACCCTTTGAATCTGCCCCGATCTTGTCGAATATCCAAAAGAAGGTCGCCGGAACCCTAACTCCGGCGACTCCAAAACTCGAACCTGTTCAAGACCCGTTCTTTTACCCTCCCAAACACCCTTCTGCAAACAAAAACCCAAAAAGGCTCCGTCTTGAAGGTTAAAGCAGAAAGCAGAGAGAAAATCTAAGAAAAGGTCTGAAAGAAAGAAGTAAGAAAAGAAACAAAGAAAAGGTCTAGACGAGATTGAAAAGAAAGAGAAGAGGGAAAGGGGAAGCTCAGGGGACAGGCCCTGCAAGCTAAGTACCCTCGCCCCCTTTTGTGCTTTATCTGCTTCCCTTTATCTGTTCATATTCATATTTTCTTTTTGTTTCATTACTTTTATCTTGATGTTTCTGTCTGTTTTTTTCTATCTTGAAATCCGGTGCTTCATCTGTTGTTACTGGGGTTCTTTCTAACTTGCTTGTTGTTCATGTCTTTCTTCTGTGATATTGTCCTATGTTATTTTTTCTGCTTTGTTTCTCTGATTTGAAAGATCTATTTAGTATTAGGGTTTTTCGATTCATCTTGTTCATCTCCATGGTATTCTTCTGTTTTGACTGTTCTGGGTTCTCGGCTATCTTCTTTTCTATTGTTCTGCATGTCTAAATTTTAATACTAGCTTTACTCTTATTCTTCTTATCTTTATATTAAGATGTTTTCGTTGAGTTTTATAATCGCTAGACTGTCCTTTCTGTCGCTTAGTATGTTTAATCTTAGCGCCAGGTTTAACTGTTTGATTCACCATCCCCTTTCATCTCCCATAATAAGGTTTCTTGTGGTAGTTTATCGTATCTCTTCTATTTTCCTTACTTGCTAAATAGCATGCTTAAAATTGGGGTTTTGATCTCCTGAAATCTGAGTTAGGGATCCTGATTCTTTCTTCTGTTACTTCACATGATAGATGTAGGATTCTTCTTCACTGTTTCTTCATGTCTTTTCTTTTCTTTATTATCTATCACATATATATATCAAAGCTAGGTTTAGTACTTGAAAGTGAATTCTGATTACCATGCTTATGTTATTCTGTTAAAGTCCATTGTTTTTATGTCTAAATGAGCCATGTTGACTGTTTTATAAGAGTCTGTGCTTCTGTGTATGTCTATGCCATAAACCTTAAAGCTTATGAAGATTTTCAACTATCATCTGACTTGAGCTAGTAGTAACTGGGTCTAAATTGACATGGGTTCATACTTTGTCACATGAAATTGAATAATGTGAATTAATTAACTAAGATTCAACCATATCAAATTGCCCTTTCCGAGTTTTGGTTGATTGATGCATCTTGTTTGATTTTTATGTGCCTCTGTGTGCAAAACATGTTGAAAACTGATTGAGTTTTAGTAGTTCTTGTTAACATGAATATTTGATCAATACTCATTAAGTTGTAGGGGATTGGTTATAGCTGTTAGTACTAAGTTCCATGAAAGTGGCTAGTTTTGAAATAGACTGAAACTGAAAATCTCAAAAAATAGGCTATAAGTTCAATATTTGACCTAAGAGTGGTCAACTTTGCAAAGGTTGACCAACTCTATAAGGTCCAAACGCACCAGCCCACTTCAAAAGGGGCTGGTTGTGCAAAAACTAGTTAAGTTTGCAAATGCAAGCTCACCAAGGCTCATTTGAGCCCTGAACTTTAGGTGGCCAGGTCTGCAAAGACCTTAGCCCAGCCTATGTTTAGTAATTGGGTTTAATTACCCAGGCTAAGTCTCTACTTGAGACTGGCCATTAGCATAATATTCTAATTACTTTAATTAAGGAGGCTAGTCCTACAAATTAGTTTAATTAACTTAAAATGAACAAAAATAGGTTATTAGGCAATAATTGACCTAAGAGTGATCAACTTTGCAAAGGTTGATCAACTATATAAGGTCCCAACACACCAATCCACCTTAAAAAGGGGCTGGTTGTGCAAAAAATGGCTAAGTCTGCAAATGCAGACTTGCCCAGGCTCTTTTTGAGCCCCGAACATTAAAGTGGCCAGGCCTGCAAAGGCTTTGGGCCCAACTATGTTCAGTAATTGGGATTAATCACCCAAGCCAAGTCTCAACTTGAGACTGGCTAAGCTTTAAATAGGTTAATTTTAATAAACAGGCAGGCTAGTCCTGCAACTAGTTTAAAAATGAAAGAAGAAGGTCTTAATTAACTGAAATAGATTCAGAAGTGGTTAAAATTGAAATAAGTCCTTAAGTCAAAAGTGGCCAGTCCTTAAATACCAATGCAAGGGCTGGCTATTAGTTAAATAAGTCCCAAAAAGAGCTGAAACTTGACCTAGGCAGTCAAGTAAATCAGCAGTGGCATTCACGGCATAATTGGAAACCAAATAGGTAAAATAGTGAATAGGGTGAAACATAAGAGGGTAAGGGAGTCATTTGTACCCCTGATTTCTGTAATTTGGCTGAGATTTAAGGGTATAATGGTCTCCCTAAAATGGGAAATCTGTAAAAATCTTCATCCCTTTGGGCTACATTGGTAAAAGACCCATAAAAAGAATCTTTGGAACCTTCCAGCACATGCTGGAAGGGTTTCTGGTAACAGAATTGGGGGCTTAAGTGAAAACTTAATAATTTTAGGAGGGGAGAAGTGGGATTTAATCCCATACTTTCTCCCCAAGTTTCAGCCCTTGGCTTTAACTATAAATATACCCAAAAAGGGCTGAAAGGGGGTTCGAAATCTAGCAATTCTGAATACATCTAGGCTGGTTTTATTGAATACAAAGCTTGAGAGTAAAAATAATAGCGTAAAAACAGTAGTATTTTTCTGGGATTTTTGGAGTTGAAGATATATTGGTGTTCAATTTGGTTCGTTGATTTTGTTTGCTGGGTCATATATTGGGGTTATTATTTGTTTGTTGTTGCTGTGTTGCTGTGCTCGTCTAGCATCCAAATCTACCCTGTTGCATTGCCTTGAGTCCCTGCTGTGCTAACTTGCTTTGCCCCCTAGACTCATTGGTTTTTCTTCTTATTGATCCAGGTACCTCTCTTTCATACGAAGCTGTAAAGATGAATTGTGGAAATAGAAATGAAGACCAGATTTGATTATATGCTGTTGTGTAGATTTTAGTTTAATTTTGTAATTTGTTTGTTGTAGTAGTTTGTAGTAAGAAGAAAAACACAACAACAACAATGTAATAGTAGTAATGGTAGTAGCAACATAGTATAGTAATAGTTATAAATCACCTAGCTAAATAGGTAAAAACTATAAAACAAGGTTGAATAACTCTAATATGAATCGACAATAGCAAATCCGGCCAACTCACATAGGTAATAAGATTTAAAAGTTGATATCTGGATTCGAGTAAGTTTAAAAGGGAAACAACTTAATTGAAGCAATAACTAAGGTGAAACTGGCTTTGGTAGCATTAGATAAGCTTGGCTCGTTGTAGAATCAGTAGTTTTAAATTGGTGATTAGTCTATTCGTAGACAAAGGCTCAGATATGTTTAAGTTTAACAAAGGGAAACAAGTAGATACTGAAACAATTTAAGTAAGACAGATCTGTAATGATATAAGGTTTAGCCAATAATGAAACCTATGATATAATTAAGCATCAGTGAATAACTTATTTAACTTCTTTTAGATATTGCAATTAGTTAGCCAAATCATTCTTATTTGATCAATGCCAATAGATAGTTAAGCTTTTGCTCTTAGATTTTTCTATTTCTGACCAGCAAACAATTAGACAGTAGTATAAAACTTTAGTTGTAAATCGGATTGGAAACAGTCAGTATTCTGTGTATCAAATTTTCATTATCTGATTAATAAAAATAATTTGATTTCATTTCTTAATCCTGTTTGATTGCACTATTTCTGGTTCTTTGTACTTATTTTTCATAGCTATTTATTACCAATTGGTTTGGGCTTAATATGCAAATGAGTTCGAATCGTAGTATGAAGTCAATGAGGCCAGTGAATGTAAGACTAAAAAACCTGGGCCTCGGATATTTGGACGGCTAGAACGCGGGTTTGATGAAGAGAAGACCAGGCCCAATTAAATAACAAATTCAACGGGCCTGGAATATTTATTAAAAAATCGTTTAAGGCAAAAACAATGTATAGCAAACATAGTTGAACAAATAGGATTGGACTTTAATAAATAATTGGGATGAGCCTCGCCCGACTTCAAACACCGGGGCCCCCATTTAGTAATAAGATAACATTGTAGAACCGGAGAGGCTAATAGCGAATTCCATAGCCTCTCCCAAAAGTTAAAAGCCGATAGATGTTATTTAGGGCACGATGTTAATGTACTTTCCATTGAACGAGTGTGCACTTGGTGCGACTCAAATCCAAATCTCGGCAAAGCCGAAATACACCAAAAGGCATAGGCGTACTAGTTGCGGTATGACTCGAGGTGTGTTTTCGCGATGTCGCAAATTCCTTAAAAATAATACCTAATGTAAAAAGCATTACATGTTGTTTAAAATCTGTAATTTAGTCACACAAGAGTCGAGAACGACAATTGAGCGACCGTGCTAAAACCACGGAACCCGGGAATGCCTAACACCTTCTCCTGGGTTAACAGAGTTCCTTATCCGGATCTTTGTTTTGCAGATATTTTTAAGAGTCAAAATTCCTCGGATTCGGGATTAACCGGTGACTTGGGACACCATTATCATTCCCAAGTGGCGACTCCTGATTAATCTCAATAAAATCCCGAACCGATTGTCCTTTAATTGGAAAAACTCCTTCCCTTACGTTATTTTATCCGTTTTGGATATTTGAGCGTCGGGGTATACCCTACAAGCTTATTTATATGCTTAAATGGGGTTGTAAAAAGGGAGGTGTGACAGCTCTGGCGACTCTGCTGGGGACCCCAACCCCGAACCTCGGTCTCAGGGTTTAAGAACTCGAGCTCCTTAGAATTGCCGTTCGCGTTATTGTTTGACTTCATTATATGATTTGAACAACATGCTATGTGCTTTATCACTTTGATATTGTATGGATTGTATATAAAATTGTGCCGAAAACCATTCTCTCTTCACCCCCGGGGATGTGCTTACTGGTTGAGACTCCCCTTTCTGTTAAAGTCACCTTAAATTAAGAAAAACAGAGGCCGGATAAGTTACAAAGCCGATTGACTTCGCGGGTCACCGGTACGTAGCCCCCTCCTCGATTCGAGTTGTCCGCTCGGGTACACGGTCTAGCACTCTATGAAACCGTAAGATTTTTGAACATAGGTCTAGGAAAATTATTTGCATCATATTTGACTTAAGGGACTCAACACAGGGGTTGGGTCCGTCTAGGACAGGTGACCCGGTATTGGAAAAGACCGAGCATGTTATGTGTTGCATTTTATTGTCCTTGATCGTTATGCGGACCGGCGGAAATCCCGAGGAGAGAAAAATTGTTGAAAAAGAAAAAAAAAAGAGAGGAAAATAATGATTTATAGAAAATAGGTATCCGAAAATTTGAAAATCTGAAAAAAAAGGTGGAACAATTTTTGTTGAAATAATTGGTCAAATAATCTGACCGAACTACGCAGGTTTGATTCTCGCCATTAGGTGGGATACGTAGGCAACCCTTAAACGGGTCCAACCACACTTTTAGAAAAAGACCAAAAAGATTTTCCTTTCAAATAATCGAGGTGATCGCTATTTTTGGAAATGGCCGAATGTTCCGAAAGGACGCCGGAAGGTTGTTTTGGAAAAAATGGCCACTTTGAAAGTCATTTTCTTTTCTTTCCTTCAAAAATGAAAACTTGCATTGAAAAAGATTTTCCTTTTTCTAAAATAAAATCGCCTTAATAAATGTGCAGGACGAGCACAATGATGAATGAACAATTCTCCCTAAATAAAATCCCCTTGGAGCTGAAATTATGGTGGCAAGACATGGGATCCGATGGTCAAGACCGGGTCAAAGGGTACTTAAAAGGGCTTACGGGGTTATTAGACATGGTTCCCCGAGGTGATGTGATTAGAGCGTTGGTCACGTTTTGGGATCCGACACACAATGTATTGCATTTCCCAGATTTTGAACTCACCCCTACTTTAGAGGAGATTGCCTTTTATATCGGGAAGACTGAGGTCCCGCTAAAAGGAAAATACCCGGTATCTCCAAGGACAGTAATAGTGCATCGTTTCCTCGACTCTTTGAAAATTGCTCGGAATGTTCACAACGAAGATCTGGCCAACGGGTTTTGTTCCTTAAGCTTCATCTACAGCAGGTTTGGACACGTTGGGGGTTTCAACGACCTCACAAACAAGTTATGCTGCAAGTCCAACCGAGCGAAATGGGAGGAACACCGGAGGTTTGCATTTTTGGTGGCATTTCTCGGAGTTGTTGTATTCCCGAGGAAAGATGGACATATCAATATAAAAGTTGCCGGGGTAGCTACCACACTGATAGTGTAAGATAATTGTACTCTGGCCCCAATGATCGTAGCGGATATCTACCGTGCTCTGACTGCGTGCAAAGCGGGAGCCAACTTCTTTGAAGGATGCAACCTGATCTTGCAAATCTAGCTAATTGAACATCTATGCTACCATCCTTCGTTCTCGAGCTATGGTTCGGCTGAACGGACATGTTTGGAAGAGTTCGGTACGAGAACAAAAGAAGTAAAGTTGCCGGAGGGAGTCCAAGGTTGGATTGTGTATCTTCGATCACTAACTGACGGTCAAATCGATTGGACGTATGACTGGTTACCTCTTAACGAGGTAATGTACATGCCAACGGAGGGATCGCCATTTTTGATCATGGGTTTGAAGAGTATACAACCTTATGCCCCATACAGGGCCCTGCGACAGTTGGGTCGGTGTCAAATTATTCCGAGAGATGGGGACCTCAGTGTGCAAGCTGTGGAGATTGGTCCGGACGGGCAATTCCCGGAACTCCGGCAAATCTGGAATGAGTGCCAAAATTTGAAAATTGATACTTGTGTGCCGAATAGAGCAAAGGGGGAGGTGTCGCCTGGATACTCCACATGGTACCGACGAGGGGTTGAGCACGAACGTCTTTCGAAGAGACCTCACTTGCAAGACCTGATAGAGCAATCCAAGGAGAATCAGAACTGGGTGGCCAAGGAAAAAGAATACAAGGCCAAAATCAGCTTGTTGGAGGATAAATTGAGAAATCTCCATTTCGAAAGTGGCTTACAGGCAGCATCCGATGAAGTGGAGAAGAAATAGCTGAAAAAAGAAAATGAGATGTTGAAGGCTCAAATGGCTCAAATGAAAATTACATCCGAGACCCCAGTTCGCTCGGCCCGGGATGAAAAGTTAATTGAGATTCTCCGACGCAAAGTAAATGACTACAGCTTCGACTTAGACAAAGCTGAAAACGAATTAGTCAGGGCTCGGAAGCAAATAGACAGAGATGCTGAGGAAAGAGCCAAGTTGGTTCGGCAATTACAAGACAAGCACGATTTTGAGGTAGCTCAGCTTAGAAAAAAAATAATTTCAGCCACGGTTAAAAGTAACAAGATTATAAAGGATCTTGAAGAAGAGAGAGAGCATTGTTACACAATTATGGCTAGATTAGAATTGGAGCTGCAACAAGTGCAAAAAGATAACCAACATACCTTGGATGCTCGCACTGAACAAATAAGCCGGCTATCGCAAGAAAAGGGGGTCATCAGAGAAAAGATTGTTTGCATTGCCCAATACATCACCCGGAAGAGTCAACTGTGTGAAGATATGTCTCGAGGAACCTTTGTATCAGCAGTGAAGTTCTTCGTGCAACAAGTCATGTCTGACCTAGATAGGCTCCAAAGGGGATTAGCATATAGGCCCGCGGCAAGGCCGAACGATGCCTCGCGGGCACTAGGAGCATTAATGTACTCATAGGGCATGCATCATCTTTTTATATTTTTCCTTTTATAACATCACCTTGTAATCAATGTTTTGAATTATCAATGGAAAAGCAAGTGTCGTTATCAATTCTTTTGCTTTATGTCATTTCTTTTAAATTCGCTATGCAAATAAATAGGAACGTAATTATGAAAAAAGAGAGAGAAAGAAAAAGCAAGAAAAAAAAGAGAGAAAAGAAAAAGAAGAAAAAGAAAAAAAAAGAGCGGAAAAAGAGAAAAGTGATTGGTCCAAATGAGCAGCGGCCGGGATGATGCATGACGACTCGAGGAAATGTGTTTGTTTTTAAAGTCGTTGCATTTTATTCATGCACTAACAACTAACGGGTGTTGATACTTGTGAGTTCAGATTCTCTAGGCAACTGGCATTCTGGCTACCCACCCACACAACATAAGATACAAAAAGATGACGAAAGCTGTGTCCCAAGAAATTGAGGCAACTATCGTAGATCCTGCTCGTGAAGAGGAGATTGTGGATGTAGCAGGAATGAAGGAGGAAATGTACAAACTGAGGCAGCAGATGGCCGAGATGTACCAGGCCTGGTCTAGAGGTCAACCCCTGCCAGCTTACCCTGCCAACCCCACATACATCCCTCCGGCCAACCCCAATCCTGAACCACCTACAATGAATTCATCCTCCACATACCCTAATTACCCCCACTATTATGCCTCCACCTCCCGGGTACCACCACCTCCAGTCAAACAAGCACCACCTTACATACCCCAAGTTGCTCCAGTGTATGTGGCACCCCCGCCCGCTGCCATACATAAATCCTCCAGTGAACCGGTGTTTCATATACATGATCCTCACTACTACCCTCCAGAACCAACTTTCCGACAACATGAGTCTCATGCTCCGTTGATAGAAACAAGTGAAGAAAGAATTGCCAAGAGTGCAGGGCAAGAAGAGATGGCCAGAAAAGTGAAAAGTCTGGAGAATGCCTTCCGCACTATGCAAGGACTAGGAGGGCAGGTGAGTGTGGCCTACGAGGACTTGTGTCTATTCCCTGAGGTGCGGCTTTCCGTGGGATTCAAGTTGCCAAAATTCGATATGTATAGCGGACACGGAGATCCGGTGGCCCATCTCAGAGGATACTGTAGCAAAATGAGAGGTGCAGGGGGTAAAGATGAGTTATTGATGGCGTACTTCAGCCAGAGTCTGAGTGGTTCAGCTTTAGAGTGGTATACCCGACAAGATCATACAAGGTGGTTCGTCTGGGATGACCTTGCACAAGCCTTTGCAAATCACTTTCAATACAACTTAGAGATCATACCTGACAGACTATCCCTTACAAAAATGGAGAAGAAGCCAGGGGAAAGCTTTAGGGAATTCGGTTTCAGGATGGAGGGAGCAGGCCGCGAGAGTAGATCCACCCATGAAGGAGGGGGAGATGGTGGATTGTTTTCTACAGGCTTTGGAGCCTACATATTACGGTCATTTAGTGTCGGCGATTGGGAAGAGTTTCAATGAAGTCGTGAAGATGGGAAGCTTTGTGGAGGAAGGTTTGAAAACAAACAAAATCATGAGTTTTTCGGCCATTAAAGCCACCAATCAAGCAATACAAACTGGAAACGGGGGAGCAATGGGAAAGAAGAAGAAGGAAGAGGTAGCAACTGTAGAGAGCAGGCCATGGAGCTGTAACCCGCATCATCACCCACCAAGACCCTACCACCAGCACCCGCCAAACCCATCAACCCCATATAACCCACCACCATCATCTTACCCGCCAAACCCATCAACCCCATATAACCCACCACCATCATCTTACCCGCCAAACCCATACAACCACCACCCACAAGCCCAAGCCTACCCACCGCCACCGCCACATGTGTGGAGAGCCCAAACTCCACACAATGTTTACCACACCCAGAACACATACCCAACCTCTAAACCCTAAAGAAACCAAAACAGGCCCAGGCCTGACTCCGAGTGGAGAAACAAGGCAAGGAAAACATTCACCCCACTGAGGGAATCATATACCAGCCTTTATCATAGATTGAAAGAATTGGGGATGCTAAGCCCAGTTGCACCTAAAGTTCCAAACCCACCCCCGAAAAACCTTGATCCTTCTGTTAGATGTGAGTATTGCTCGGGGACATTGGGCCATGATACCGAAAAATGTTGGCAGTTGAAGAATGCCATTCGGGATCTCATTGACGACAGGAGAATTGAAGTTCAAGCTCCAGAAGCTCCGAACATCACCCAGAATCCGCTGCCAAATCACCATGAGACACACATGATAGAATTGGTGCAAGGTGATAGCAGTCAGAAACCATCTCAGTCCGTGATGATGATAAAGTCAAGTGGCAAAGCAGAAAAGAAAACCATGAAAGAAAAAGTGATTGCTGAAGAACCAACAGGAAAGCCAGTAGTGGTGGAGGGTTTGAAATTGGTAGTGCCAGGCGTAAAGCCGATTGTGACTGTGAAAGGCGTGAGTACGGAGCCAGTAATCATAAGGCCGGTGGTGCAGATGCCGGTGGTGAGCACAAAGACTGTACCTTGGAATTACAACAAGGTAGCAGTGGTTTATAAAGGAAAAGAGGTGTCTGGGGAAATTAATGAAACCTACGGTCTCACCCGGTCTGGAAGATGCTTTGCTCCAGAAGAATTGAGAAAGATGAAAGCAGTAAAAGAGAACCAATTGAAGAAACCAGTGTCAGAAGAAGAAGCGGAGGAATTCCTCAAGAAGATGAAGTCACAAGATTACTCGGTAGTTGAGCAGTTGAGGAAGACCCCTGCACAGATCTCATTGCTATCTTTGCTAATACACTCAGAAGAACACATGGAAGGCTCTGATGAAGATACTGAACGAGGCTCATGTTCCAGAAAAGATCTCAGTTTGCCGCCTGGAAAAGATTACCACCAAGATTTTCGAGTCTAATAGGATCACATTCTCAGATAAGGAATTGCCTGTTGAGGGAACCGAGCACAATAAGGCGCTGTACCTTACGGTGAAGAGAGAAGAGTCGGTAGTGACCAGAGTGTTGATAGACAACGGATCAAGCGCTAACATTTGCCCGCTGTCGACTTTGGGAAAGCTGAACATCAGTCCGGACAGAATCCGAAAGAACAGTATAAACGTGAGAGGATTTGATGGTGGGGGTAAAAACACATTGGGAGACATTATTCTGGAGGTGACCATCGGTCCTGTTGATTTCACTATGGAATTCCAGGTGCTTGACATTGCTGTGTCATATAATTTGTTGTTAGGCCGACCCTGGATCCACGCGGCCAAGGCAGTACCATCGTCTTTATATTAAATGGTCAAATTCGAGTGGGAACAACAGGAAATTATGGTACATGGGGAAGAAAATACTTGCAATATGGTGACACCGTTTGATGATACTGACGGAGATAAAGGTCCTTTGGTCTACCAAGTGACAGATGCTATTGTGGTAAACAGAATTGCTGAAGGGGAGAAGTTGCCAATCCCTATGGTGGCACCAACTGCCGTGATGGTGGCCAAAGAGATGCTTAGAAATGGGTTTGCACCAGGGAAGGGATTGGGCAAAGCATTGCAAGGAGTTATCCAACCGGTTCAACTTCCGGAAAACAAAGGTACTTTCGGCTTAGGGTTCAAACCCACCTTTGCCGACATCCAGAGAGCCTCCAAAACCAAAAAGAACTGGACCCTGCCTAAGCCTATACCCAAACTATCCGACACCTTCGTCAAGCCTGGTACAAAATATCGGACATCTGCTGCGACAAAGTGCATTGAAACCCGACTTGATGAAGAAGTTCTGAGTTTTGAGAAGATGTTTTGGGAGGTGAATATGGTTGAAGTGGGGGAAGGCACAAGCAAAATGGATGTGCAGTTTGTGGGACCCGGAATCATGTTGAACAATTGGGAAGCTACTCATTTCCCTATCAGGAAGGAGTCTTGGTAGTTAGCTCTAAATTTTCATCGTTGCTTTCCCAAAAATTGTTATTTTTATAGTTCTCCCATCCCCCTCATGAAAAGAAAATCAAAATGTATCCCGAACTTTGTTCGTTCTTTTTATCAATGAAATGCAGTTTTCCTTTTCTTCACTTTTGCCTTATTTTTCTTTATTTTTTCTTTTGTACAGTTCTGCATGTGTTGATATTGATGCCATGTCATGCGTGAAGGATTCTAGACCCAGTTCTGACAATCACGTTACCATACAAGAAATTGAGGAAGGTAGTGAAATAGAATGTGAAGATGAGGAAGCTCTGGAGGAAATAAGAAAGGACATGAAACAATATGAGGAAAAACCCAAACCGAATCTGAGTGATACAGAATCTGTAAATTTGGGAAGCGAAGACAATGTCCGGGAAACAAAGATTAGTGTACATTTGGAGGCACCCCTCAGGGATGAATTGATAAGGTTGTTACATGAGTTTAAGGACATTTTTGCCTGGTCCTATGATGACATGCCCGGACTTAGCATTGATTTGGTGGTACACAAGTTGCCTGTCTATTCTGAATGCCGGCCGGTAAAGCAAAAGTTGAGGAAATTCAAAACGGACATTAGTGTGAAGATAAAAAAAGAGATGAATAAGTAGTTTGAGGCAAAGGTCATAAGAGTTACCAAGTACCCCACCTGGTTGGCAAATGTTGTGCCGGTCCCGAAGAAAGATGGAAAAACCAGAGTGTGTGTGGACTACAGAGACCTCAACAAAGCCAATCCGAAGGATGACTTCCCATTGCCAAACATCCACATATTGATCGACAATTGCGCCAAGCATGAAATCGGTTCGTTTGTGGATTGTTATGCCGGTTATCACCAGATCCTGATGGACGAAGAAGATGCTGAGAAAACTGCCTTCATTACACCTTGGGGAACGTATTGTTACAGAGTAATGCCGTTTGGATTGAAGAATGTCGGGGCAACTTACATGAGGGCGATGACCACAATGTTCCACGATATGATGCATCGAGAAATTGAAGTGTATGTGGACGATGTCATCATAAAGTCCAGGAAACAACCTGATCATGTGAGAGATTTGAGAAAGTTTTTCCAAAGACTCCGGAGGTACAATTTAAAGCTCAATCCTGCAAAATGCGCCTTTGGAGTACCTTCAGGGAAATTACTGGGGTTTATAGTGAGTCGGCGAGGTATTGAACTAGATCCATCAAAGATCAAGGCTATTCAAAGTCTACCTCCGCCGAAGAACAAGAAGGAGGTCATGAGTTTGCTAGGAAGGTTGAATTACATTAGTCGATTCATTGCTCAATTGACATCAACGTGTGAGCCGATCTTCAAATTGTTGAAAAAAGATGCAGCAGTGAAATGGACCGACGAGTGTCAGGAAGCCTTTGACAAGATCAAGGAATATTTGGCCAATCCTCCGGTGTTAGTTCCTCCAGAACCAGGGCGACCTCTGATTTTGTATCTGACGGTGCTTGATAACTCCTTTGGTTGTGTATTGGGTCAGCATGATGAGACAGGCAAGAAAGAACAAGCCATATATTACCTCAGCAAGAAGTTCACATCCTACGAGGTAAAAATACACTCAACTTGAAAGAACTTGTTGTGCGTTGATCTGGGTAGCTCAGAAATTGAAGCACTATTTGTCGGCATATACCACATACTTGATATCACGACTGGATCCTCTGAAGTACATATTTCAGAAGCCTATGCCTACGGGAAGACTGGCCAAATGGCAGATTCTGCTCACAGAATTTGACATTATCTATGTGACTCGTATGGCAATAAAGGCACAAGCTATTGCAGACCACTTGGCTGAGAATCCGGTGGATGATAACTATGAACCATTGAAGACGTACTTTCCAAATGAGGAGGCAATGACTGTCGAGGAGATGGAGCAAGATGAGAGACCAGGGATGGAAAATGTACTTCGACGGGGCCGTCAACAGCAAAGGCGTTGGTATTGGAGCAGTACTCATTTCAAGTACGGGTCAACACTATCCTGTCACAGCTCAGCTCCGATTTTTTTGTACCAACAACATGGCCGAATATGAAGCGTGCATCTTGGGATTAAGGATGGCAATTGACATGGGCATTCAAGAGATTTTGGTCATGGGTGACTCGGATCTCTTGGTACATCAAATACAAGGGGAATGGAAGACACGAGATTTGAAATTGATACCATATCGGTATTGTTTGCACGAGTTGTCTCAAAGATTCTAGTCTATAGAGTTCAAGCACATCCCAAGAATGCACAATGAGATCGCAGATGCTTTGACCATACTGTCCTCTATGTTGCATCATCCTAACAAGACATATATAGATCTGCTTCAGATCCAAGTCCGTGATCAAAATGCTTATTGCTTTGCTATAGAAGAAGAATCAGATGGAGAGTCGTGGTATCATGATATCAAGGAATACGTGAAAGCTGGCAAATACCCGGAGCAAGCCACTGGAGACCAGAAGAGAGCCATCAGGCGTCTAGCCAATGGATTTTTCCTCAGTGGAGGAGTGGTATACAAAAGAACACCAGATCTGGGCTTATTGCGGTGTGTGGATGCACAACAAGCGGATGAAATCATGATTGAAGTACATGCCGGAGTATGTGGACCCCACATGAGCGGATATGTTTTAGCAAAGAAGATTTTGAGAGCTTGGGTATTACTGGATCACCATGGAGCGCGATTGTATCAGATATGTAAAGAAATGCCACCAATGCCAAGTACATGGGGATCTGATCCACTCCCCGCCTTATGAGTTGCATACAATGTCAGCACCTTGGCCCTTTGTCGCTTGGGGAATGGATGTTATTGGCCCTATAGATCCAGCCGCTTCTAATGGGCATAGGTTCATTCTGGTTGCAATTGATTATTTCACCAAGTGGGTTGAAGCTAAGACATTCAAGGCAGTAACGAAGAAAGTGGTGGTGGATTTTGTGCATGAGAATATTATATGCCGATTTGGAATTCCCAAGGTGATTATCACAGATAATGGAGCCAATCTAAACAGTCATCTCATGGCGGAAGTTTGTGAAAGATTTAAGATCACACACCGCAATTCCACACCTTACAGGCCAAAGGCGAATGGTGCAGTAGAGGTGACGAATAAGAATATCAAGAAGATTCTCCGAAAAATGGTGGAGGGATCCAGGCAATGGCATGAAAAGCTACCCTTTGCTCTCATGGGTTACCGCACGACAGTGCGTACTTCTATCGGAACCACACCTTATACATTGGTGTATGGAACGGAGGTTGTTATACCCGCAGAAGTAGAAATACCGTCATTACGAATCATAGCCGAAGCTGGGATAGATGACGATGAATGGGTAAAAGCCCGGTTGGAACAATTAAGTTTGATCGATGAGAAGAGGTTGGTCGCAGTTTGCCATGGGAAATTGTATCAACGAAGAATGGCCAGAGCATACAATAAGAAGGTACGACCTCGAAAGTTTGAAGTCGGACAGCTTGTGTTGAGGCGTATCTTACCGCATTGGGCCGAGGCGAAGGGCAAGTTTGCGCCAAATTGGCAGGGACCGTTTGTGGTATCACGGGTGTTGTCCAATGGAGCATTGTATTTAACAGATGTTGAAGGAAAGTGCGTAGAGACTGCTATCAATTCAGATGCAGTCAAAAGATACTATGTATGATTCCTTTTCAATTATGTGTTTTGTATTTTTGTTGTGATTTTGGAATTGAAATGACGATGGCGTTTTATTCTCTATCCAAACACTTTATCCATTGATAACCCCTTTGAGCCTTAATGAATATATTCTTTCACATCCCTCTCTCGGAATCGCTTTAGCGCAATAAGATCGAAATTGCCAAAATGAACAATAAGATCGAAATTGCCAAAATGAAAAAATGATGAAAAATGAAAAAAATTGAATAAATGAATGAAAAAGAGAAAAAGACAAAGAAATCGGGAAAAAGTCAAAAAGAAATCCATCTAACTTATGAAGTTGGATGAACTACGTCCGACTTGATCCCGAAAGGGTACGTAGGCAGCCTCTCTGAGGTTCAGTCATAATAAAGAAAAAATCCAAAAATTCCCCACATATTGAAACTAGGGCAGAAGTTATGTTTAATAATTCCGAGAGTTGTAAATATTTTTGAACCCTCGTGAGATTTTGAGCATTTATACCTTTCTTTCTTAACCCATCCAAAAGCCACGCTACAGTCCAAAGAACGACCTTCTGATCAATTCCGAAATGATAACGAATGCAACGAAGGAGGAGCGAAGCATCGGATAATACCCGTGGTACAGAAAACAAAATACAAAAAGGAAAAAATGGAAAAAATGAAAAAAATGAGAGAGTCTCATCGGTGAAAACCTTAACCGGCACTGTGAGGCGACTGTGAGTTTGAGAGAAATAAAATGAGAGAGTCTCGTCAGTGAAAACCTTAATCGGCACTGTGAGACGATTGTGAGGTTGAGAGAATAAATAAGAGAGTCTTATTGGTAAAAACCTTTCGAGGCACCGTAGGGCGATCGTGAGGACTACTAGAAAAGAGAAAAACAACAAAAATAGTATCGGTTTGGGTGTGAAACAATTCAGAGACAGAATTATGATTGGAACGAACTGGGTCAGAGTTTAAATACATGGCATGGTCAGCGGAATCAGCCAGCAAATACCCAGATAAGTTCTATCATCTCTCCAAAACACCCTTACCTTTCTTTCATTTTTCTGCATTTCATTGTTTACCTTTTGAGAGCTAACTACCAGCTCCTGATAACGAAAGCTGAAACAACACTGGGTCAGAAGAAAGAAGAGTTAGGAAGGAAATAAAGAAGCTTGGCAGATATGGCCAAAAGAAAACAAAACAAAACAAAAATGGAAAAATGAGAAAATACAAAAAGAGTTTGCAAGGGACAAGCATGTTGAAAGTTATGCAGCATGGGAAAAGCAAAAAGAAGGAAGCAATAAGAAGCGGGGACGGCAGATGCCAGTTGCCGGCAGTTTATATCTAATAAATTCTGTTTCATGCAGGAACAAATTGTCACTAATCACTTTAAAGTGAATGTGACCAATGTGGAAAATAGAAAACACCAAAAAGAGAAGTTCGCCAATAAGTGAAGAAATTCACGGGCAAGAGATAATTGGTAAAAGAAAATACCAAAAAGAGGAAGGTAACATCTTTTAAAATCCACTCCCGAGTCCTCAGGCTGCGGGAATACATTTCTGCATTCGCATTGCACATTTAAATTCTGTTAGGTGCCCACCTTCAAATACGGGAATATTTTTCTGCATCGCATTGCACGTTTAAATTTTGTTAGGTGCCCACCTTCGAATACGGGAATATTTTTCTGCATCGCATTGCAAGTTTAAATTCTGTTAGGTGCCCACCTTCAAATACGGGAATATTTTTCTGCATCGCATTGCACATTTAAATTCTGTTAGGTGCCCACCTTCGAATACGGGAATATTTTCTGCATCGCATTGCACGTTTAAATTCTGTCAGGTGCCCACCTTCAAATACGGGAATACATTTCTGCACATCATGGTTTATATAGCTAAAAGCCCACACTGGGGCAGAAAAAGAAAAAAAAGTAGTTTATTGTTTTGTTTTGAGCAGGTTCAGCTTGAGGGCAAGAAGTACCATTGAAAATCAAAAAAAAAGGAAAACAAGGAAAGAAAATCAACAAAAAGAGAGTCAGCATCAAAGAAAATCAACAAAAAAGAGAGTTAGCATCAAAGAAAATCAACAAAAAGAAAGAGAGTCTGCATCACCGGAAAGGGAAGAAGAGTAAAAGCTAGATTAGGAACAATTGTAATTGTAGGATCATAGCTTAGAATAACTTCTTCATTTTACATTCCCCCCCCGGTGTAATAAGGAGTAAGTCGGCGGGTCTCAACAGTGTCAATGCAACAGTGAGTCTGGTAGTTTTTAAAACTGCCAGACCTTCCCGAACTACACTGACCTGATTCCTGTTTAGCCTAGGATATGTAGGCAACCTTTAAAGCAGGGTGCGGTCAAAAGGTTTTCAAAAATGCTTTTACGGAATGTGCCAATGTGCAAAAATCTCTCATTACTGCTCACTTGTCTTTGCACTGAAACTCTTCGTGTCCCCGAGCAAAGAGGGGCAGCTGTGAGCACGTGATTTTTGCACCGGGCAAACCGTTTCAAAATTAAAATAAATATATTTTTGAGTGCAGTTACATGTTTTGCTTGAAATTAGTTACACTTTGTGTGTTTGAATAATTAGAAATTACAAAAAAAAAAATCAAAAAATAGGCTAAGTAATTAATTTGTTTAATTTTATTAGTTTTGAGAAGAAAATTAGCAAAAATAGTTTAAGTAGTGAAAAATTAGGGAGAAATAGTAAAAAAATTGCAAAAAATACTAAATAATTAGAGTAAGTAGGAAATTTGGTTTTTATAATATTCCATAAAAGAAAAATAAAAAAAATACAAAAAGAAAATACATAAAAAATAATTAAAATACTAGAAAATACAAAAATATATAGGTATAATAGGTTTGGGCCAAAATAATTGAAATAAGTGGCCCAGTCTGCTTTGGCCCAGTGAATTGGCCCATCCGATCCTATGAGAATCAATCTCCACCGTCCAGCAAGATGAATCCAACGGTGGAGATAATCGGTTGATTTAATTAGTTAATTAAAAATGAGAGATCAAATCTCAACCGTCCGTTTAAGTTGATCTAACGATTGAGAGCCTGGGTCTTATTTGTAACGATACGGCGTCGTTTTAGTAACGCTAATGACAGCCGTTGATCTCCATCAATTGGACGGTCCAGATTACCTCAGACGTATGGCCTATATAAGGCTTTTGTCTGATTGAATTTGGCCATTATACGTATCACCTAAACCTAGCCTCCCCCAAGCCTCTTCTCTTCTCTCGTCTTCTTCATCTTCAACCCTTATGAAACCCTAGCCGGCCCATGGCGGCCACCACCCTCCACGGTGGTTGCCGACCCTTTCTAACCCCTTCTCTCTTCTTTTCCTTCTTCTTTTTCTTCTTCTCCATCAAAGCTCCAGAAAACAATCCTTTTCCTCAAAACTCCAGTCACCGGAACTTCATCGGTGACCACTCAAACAACGAACCACCACCTCAAATCAATGCTGATCGAACCCTCTTCACTTGATCTATCCAACCATACCACCCTCACCCTTTGAATCTGCCCCGATCTTGTCGAATATCCAAAAGAAGGTCGCCGGAACCCTAACTCCGGTGACTCCAAAACTCGAACCTGTTCAAGACCCGTTATTTTACCCTCCCAAACACCCCTCTTCAAACAAAAACCCAAAAAGGCTCCGTCTTGAAAGTTAAAGCAGAAAGCAGAGAGAAAATCTAAGAAAAGGTCTGAAAGAAAGAAGTAAGAAAAGAAACAAAGAAAAGGTCTAGACGAGATTGAAAAGAAAGAGAAGAGGGAAAGGGGAAGCTCAGGGGACAGGCCCTGCAAGCTAAGTACCCTCGCCCCCTTTTGTGCTTTATCCGCTTCCCTTTATCTGTTCATATTCATGTTTTCTTTTTGTTTCATTACTTTTATCTTGATGTTTCTGTCTGTTTTTTTCTATCTTGAAATCATGTGCTTCATCTGTTGTTACTGGGGTTCTTTCTAACTTTCTCGTTGTTCATGTCTTTCTTCTGTGATATTGTCCTATGTTATTTTTTCTGCTTTGTTTCTCTGATTCAAAAGATCTATTTAGTATTAGGGTTTTTCGATTCATCTTGTTCATCTCTATGGTATTCTTCTGTTTTGACTGTTCTTGTTGCCTTGGTTTGAAAAATCTATGTTAGAACTAGGTTTTCTTTTCGCTTCGTTCATCTTCATATTTGTTCTCCTGTTTGTCTGTTTCTCTGAGTTATAAGATCCATCTTGATTCACTTTTTTTTTTCTTCATCTTCTGGGTTCTCGACTATCTTCTCTTCTATTGTTCTGCATGTCTAAGTTTTAATACTATCTTTACTCTTATTCTTCTTATTTTTATATTAAGATGTTTTTGTTGAGTTTCATAATCGCTAGACTGTCCTTTCTGTCGGTTAGTATGTTTAATCTTAGCGCCAGGTTTAACTGTTTGATTCACCATCCCCTTTCATCTCCCATAATAAGGTTTCTTGTGGTAGTTTATAGTATCTCTTCTGTTTTCCTTACTTGCTAAATAGCATGCTTAAAATTGGGGTTTTGATCTCCTGAAATCTGAGTTAGTGATCCTGATTCTTTCTTCTGTTACTTCACATGATAGATGTAGGATTCTTCTTTATTGTTTCTTCATGTCTTTTCTTTTCTTTATTATCTATCACATATATATATATATATATATATATATATATATATATATCAAAGCTAGGTTTAGTACTTGAAAGTGAATTCTGATTACCATGCTTATGTTATTCTGTTAAAGTCCATTGTTTTTATGTCTAAATGAGCCATGTTGACTGTTTTATAAGAGTCTGTGATTCTGTGTATATCTATGCCATAAACCTTAAAGCTTATGAAGATTTTCAACTGTCATCTGACTTGAGCTAGTAGTAACTGGGTCTAAATTGACATGGGTTCATACTTTGTCACATGAAATTGAATAATGTGAATTAATTAACTAAGATTCAACCATATCAAATTGCCCTTTTTGAGTTTTGGTTGATTGATGCATCTTGTTTGATTTTTATGTGCCTCTGTGTGCAAAATATGTTGAAAACTAATTGAGTTTTAGTAGTTCTTGTTAGCATGAATATTTGATCAATACCCATTAAGCTGTAGGGGATTGGTTATAGCTGTTAGTACTAAGTTCCATGAAAGTGGCTAGTTTTGAAATAGACTGAAACTGAAAATCACAAAAAAATAGGCTATAAGTTCAATAATTGACCTAAGAGTGGTCAACTTTGCAAAGGTTGACCAACTCTATAAGGTCCAAACACACCAGCCCACTTCAAAAGGGGCTGGTTGTGCAAAAACTGGTTAAGTTTGCAAATGCAAGCTCACCAAGGCTCATTTGAGCCCTGAACTTTAGGTGGCTAGGTCTGCAAAGACCTTAGCCCAGCCTATGTTCAGTAATTGGGCTTCAATTGCCCAGGCTAAGTCTCAACTTGAGACTGGCCATTAGTTTAATAATCTGAATGCTTTAATTAAGCAGGCTAGTCCTGCAAATTAGTTTAATTAACTTAAAATGAACAAAAATAGGTTATTAGGCAATAATTGACCTAAGAGTGATCAACTTTGCAAAGGTTGATCATCTCTATAAGGTCCCAACACACCAATCCACCTTAAAAAGGGGCTGGTTGTGCAAAAATGGCTAAGTCTGCAAATGCAGACTTGCCTAGGCTCTTTTTGAGCCCTGAACATTAAAGTGGCCAGGCCTGCAAAGGCTTTGGGCCCAACTATGTTCAGTAATTGGGATTAATTACCCAAGCCAAGTCTCAACTTGAGACTAGCTAAGCTTTAAATAGGTTAATTTTAATAAACAGGCAGGCTAGTCCTGCAACTAGTTTAAAAATGAAAGAAGAAGGTCTTAATTAACTGAAATAGATTCAGAAGTGGTTAAAATTGAAATAAGTCCTTAAGTCAAAAGTGGCCAGTCCTTAAATACCAATGCAAGGGCTGGCTATTAGTTAAATAAGTCCCAAAAAGAGCTGAAACTTGACCTAGGCAGTCAAGTAAATCAGCAGTGGCATTCAGGGCATAATTGGAAACCAAATAGGTAAAATAGTGAATAGGGTGAAACATAAGAGGGTAAGGGAGTCATTTGTACCCCTGATTTCTGTAATTTGGCAGAGATTTAAGGGTATAATGGTCTCCCTAAAATGGGAAATCTGTAAAAATCTTCATCCCTTAGGGCTACATTGGTAAAAGACCCATAAAAAGAATCTTTGGAACCTTCCAGCACATGCTGGAAGGGTTTCTGGTAACAGAATTAGGGGCTTAAGTGAAAACTTAATAATTTTAGGAGGGGAGAAGTGGGATTTAATCCCACTTTCTCCCAAGTTTCATCAGCCCTTGGCTTTAGCTATAAATACACCCTAAAAAGGGCTGAAAGAGGGTTCGAAATTTAGCAATTCTGAATACATCTAGGTTGGTTTTATTGAATACAAAGCTTGAGAGTAAAAATAATAGCGTAAAAACAGTAGTATTTTTCTGGGATTTTTGGAGTTGAAGATATATTGGTGTTCAATCTGGTTCGTTGATTTTGCTTGATGGGTCATCTATTGGGGTTATTATTTGTTTGTTGTTGCTGTGTTGCTGTGCTCGTCTAGCATCCAAATCTACCCTGTTGCATTGCCTTGAGTCCCTGCTGTGCTAACTTGCTTTGCCCCCTAGACTCATTGGTTTTTCTTCTTATTGATCCAGGTACCTCTCTTTCATACGAAGCTGTAAAGATGAATTGTGGAAATAGAAATGAAGACCAGATTTGATTATATGTTGTTGTGTAGATTTTAGTTTAATTTTGTAACTTGTTTGTTGTAGTAGTTTGTAGTAAGAAGAAAAAACAATGTAATAGTAGTAATGGTAGTAGCAGCATAGTATAGTAATAGTTATAAATCACCTAGCTAAATAGGTAAAAACTATAAAACAAGGTTGAATAACTCTAATATGAATCGACAATAGCAAATCCGGCCAACTCACGTAGGTAATAAGATTTAAAAGTTGATATCTGGATTCGAGTAAGTTTAAAAGGGAAACAACTTTATTGAAGCAATAACTAAGGTGAAACTGGCTTTGGTAGCATTAGATAAGCTTGGCTCGTAGTAGAATTAGTAGTTTTAAATTGGTGATTAGTCTATTCGTAGACAAAGGCTCAGATGTGTTTAAGTTTAACAAAGGGAAACAAGTAGATATTGAAACAATTTAAGTAAGACAGATCTGTAATGATATAAGGTTTAGCCCATAATGAAACCTGTGATATAATTAAGCATCAGTGAATAACTTATTTAAATTCTTTTAGATATTGCAATTAGTTAGCCAAATCATTCTTATTTGATCAATGCCAATAGATAGTTAAGCTTGTGCTCTTAGATTTTTCTATTTCTGACCAGCAAACAATTAGACAGTAGTATAAAACTTTAGTTGTAAATCGGATTGGAAACAGTCAGTATTTCTGTGTATCAACTTTTCATTATCTGATTAATAAAAATAATATGACTTCATTTCTTAATCCTGTTTGATTGCACTATTTCTGGTTCTTTGTACTTATTTTTCATAGCTATTTATTACCAATTGGTTTGGGCTTAATATGCAAATGAGTTCGAATCGTACTATGAAGTCAATGAGGCCAGTGAATGTAAGACTAAAAAACCTAGGCCTCGGATATTTGGATGGCTAGAACGCGGGTTTGATGAAGAGAAGACCAGGCCCAATTAAATAACAAATTCAACGGGCCTGGAATATTTATTAAAAAATCGTTTAAGGCAAAAACAATGTATAGCAAACATAGTTGAACAAATAGGATTGGACTTTAATAAATAATTGGGATGAGCCTCGCCCGACTTCAAACACCGGGGCCCCCATTTAGTAATAAGATAACATTGTAGAACCGGAGAGGCTAATAGCGAATTCCATAGCCTCTCCCAAAAGTTAAAAGCCGATAGACGTTATTTAGGGCACGATGTTAATGTACTTTCCATTGAACGAGTGTGCACTTGGTGCGACTCAAATCCAAATCTCGGAAAAGCCGAAATACACCAAAAGTCATAGGCGTACTGGTTGCGGTATGACTCGAGGCGTGTTTTCGCGATGTCGCAAATTCCTTAAAAATAATACCTAATGTAAAAAGCATTACATGTTGTTTAAAATCTGTAATTGAGTCACACAAGAGTCGAGAACGACAATTGAGCGACCGTACTAAAATCACGGAACCCGGGAATGCCTAACACCTTCTCCCGGGTTAACAGAGTTCCTTATCCAGATCTTTGCTTCGCGGACATTTTTAAGAGTCAAAATTCCTCGGATTCGGGATTAACCGGTGACTTGGGACACCATTATCATTCCCAAGTGGCGACTCTGATTAATCTCAATAAAATCCCGAACCGATTGTCCTTTAATTGGAAAAACTCCTTCCCTTACGTTATTTTTATCCGTTTCGGATATTTGAGCGTCGGGGTATACCCTACGAGCGTATTTATATGCTTAAATGGGGTAGTAAAAAGGGAGGTGTGACAGTAATTATTAAAGGAAAAAGAATTAAATGACCTTGGTATCGGGTTCGTATTTTAGTTTTGACGCTCGGTACAAGTCTTAAATATTATATATGTGCTTTCTGCAAAGTTTGGTAACATTTGGATGTCGTTTGATATGTTTTGGACCTTGAGTTCTAAATTTGAAAGTTTTGAAAACTATAAGAATGATAATCATTAACTTGAGGCTTGATTTGATGAAAACAATGTTATATTGGCGATGTGATCGCACGAGCAAGTTTGTAATGTGTATATGATGTTGTGTATATGTTTGGTTGGGAACCCGGGGGGCTCGGATAAAGATTTGATAGTCCGTTGGTGCAATTTCTGAAAAATAACACAGCTGGTTTTTCACCCAGCTGGTGTCTTCGCAAATGCAAAGAATTTATCGCAAATGTTAAGGTGGCAGGTCAAGGCTGGGTTCGCAAATGCGAACTATTGATCGCAAATGCGAAGGGGGTCCAGGTATGCGTGGGTTCGCAAATGCGAACTTAACCTCGCAAATACAAGGCCTTCACTTATTCGCCTGGGTTCGCAAATGCGAACACTTTGTCGCAAATGCGAAGACCCAGTGATCCAGGCCCAGTTCGCAAATGCAAACTTTTTCTCGCAATTGCGAGAGCATCAGACCCCAGACCTGTAGTGTTCGCAATTGCGATACCCGCAGCTGTGCAATTTTATACTTAAACGAATTTTTCAGCTCATTCTTCATTCTTTCAAAAACTCACACACAACACACGAACCCTCAAGGCAACATTCACTCCAAAGCAATTGTAAGTCACTTTTTACTTAATTCTTTCAATTCCTAATAACATTAAACATGTTTTTCAATAGAAATCAAAGGTTTTCATGGTAGAAATTCTTATTTTTGGGTAGAACCTAGGGTTTTCATGAATTGGGTAATTGGACCTCGAATTGAGGTTCGATATTGAAACAAATCATATATTTGAACTCGTAGAGGAATGGGTAACTGGATTTTGGTCCGAACCCCGAGTTCCGACCACGTAGGCCAGGGGCGTTTTGGGAAATTTTGGGGTAAACTTTGAGAAAACCATTTTTAAGCATTCAAACCAAGTTATTGAGTATTTATTAATGTAATGGAATCGATTATGATTAGATTCGAGCTAGTTGAAAGTGGAAATTTGGGGGAAAAGCTATAATTGAAGAATAATTTGGACTTCAAGGCTAGAGGTAAGTGTTTGTTCTATCCTAGCTTGAGGGAATAGGATTATGTTCTATGTGCTATGTGATCGAGTGCGGTGAATGGGCTGTGGTGACGAGCATCCATACACTGGCGTCTTGTATGACCGTGAGTCATTGTTGATACTTGTTGTGAGACATTTTAAAAATAAATTGTTGTACCCTTACCGGGTGGTGGAATTGTTATTGTTCTCCCTTGCCGGGATTTGTTGTGAAGTAAGATATGGTTTGCCCTTGCCGGGATTTTGTTGTGATGATTATTGTGTCCCTTGCTGGGACGGTTCATGATTATTGTTTTCTTTCTCTGCCCTTAATTGTGATTGTTATTTGGGTGAGAAAGAGTGATAAAAGCACGAAGGGTGATGCCGTGCCTTGTTTTACTATTATTGCACGAAGGTTAATGCCGTGCCTTGTTATTTATTATGCACGAAGGATCATGCCGTGCCTTGTGATATTGATTATGCATGAAGGGTAATATCGTGCCTTGTTATTGAACCATTCACGAAGGATCATGCCATTCCATGGATGTGAGGGTGAGAGTAAAAGCACGAAGGGTGATGTCGTGCACTTTATTTGCTTATTTGGTGAGGATGAGAGTAAATGCACGAAGGGTGATGGCGTGTAACTATTTGCTATTCCTTGACTTGATATTACCTGTTTCCTGTATACTTTGGCTTCCTTTGTTGATTTCATAAATGTTGTTAACTGTTGAGCTTCCCTCTTATGAGATTTCTTGTTGGTTTTGTTTACATGATATTTCTTGTTATCTTGTGGTGTACACACACACACACACACACACATATATATATATATATATATATATATATATATATATATATATATATATATATATATATATATATATATATATATATATATATATATATCGCATTTGCATTTAGGATTTAATTCTACAATTAGGAGTAATTAATTTTATCTTACAAATTACAGCCCAAGCGCAATGATACTGCGGCGTGTAGTTCGGTCCACATGTATATTACTGCGGCGTGCAGTCCGATCCAATATATATAGTGCTGCGGCGTGTAGCCCGATCCAATAAATCCTTTTTGTTTTCAGTCCCGGGTTTCCTTTCCTCTCCAAGCCAATCGATCGCCTTCTGCCCTAATTCCCATCTAAGGTTGAATAAGATTAGATTTAGATATATATAGTATCTCACAGTGGGTCCTCGACCCTATCTCAGTCAATATAGACTTGGCCTCTCAAGCCCACTCAGCTAGAACGGGGAATCCGACCCTAGGTAGTCTCTCTCAAAGTACACATCTAGTACTGGATCATGGTCTGCTATACATCTATAATTATGGCCGAGTGTATGTATCCCGCATGATATAAGGGTCAATTAGCTCTACAGGCTTCCCTAATGCTCTACAGATCGGCACAAGGCCCCAAACATGGCTACTAGCCCAATTACACAGTTATAAGCTCAATCTCAGTCATAATACACAGTAAGACTATTAATCGGGAAGGACCAAGTCCAAATCCCCTTCACAATGCCATCACGCTCGTCACATGATGCGTGTTTCATCTCATCATAGTACTGTATAGTGCAAGTACGGGGTTTCAAACCCTCAGTACATCATTTACTTCCACCACTCACCTCGAACCAGTAGAAGTCCTAGCTCGCTTTGCGCTTGCCTCGCAGATCAATCTCCTCGGATATTAAATCTGCTCAAAATAAATAAGAATACATCAATATAGGCTAATTAGACATAACCCAATCGAAATAACTCGATTTACACCAAAACCCACGAAGTTGTCAAAATTCGACTTTTGGTACTCTTCTCGAAAAAATTACAAAAGTTACATTTTCGGAATCTTTATCTCAACACGAGTCCATACATATAAAGTTTATCAAAATCGGACTCTGTTTGCCCATTCAAATCAACGTTTTACCATAACCCAGGCTTAGGGCAAAAACCCACCATTAATCCTCCCATTTAGAGTGAAATAGTTGAGGATTCTAAAATAAAATCACGTATTTAGACCATAAAACTTACCTCCAATGGTTACCCGGTGAAATACCCTTCAATTCCCGTCACTTTACTCTTTAAGAACTCAAAAATGGATGTTTTGTATAAATGGGTCGCAGATGAAATGTTCTGAACTTAACCCTTCTGCCAGGCCTTGTTACTCTACGCGATCGCAGCCTTTGGCACGCGATCGTGATGTACAGATTTTTGGCAGGCCTGATTTCCTTCTACGCGATCGCGTGGACTCAACCGCGATTGCAATGATCAGCCTAACCATTCTACGCGATCGCGACATTCTCTTCGCGATCGCACTGCTTTCGAATCTTACCTTACGAAATCGCATGAAGGGTCTCGCGATCGCGATGAACAAAGCCTTCACCTTACGCGATCGCATCCCTCATATCGCTATCGCGAAGAACAAAAATTCCTCAGCTCTTCGATACACTACGCGATCGCATGGCCAGGTATGCGATCGCGATGTGTAAATTTTTCTTGCAATTCAGTGCATCAGATCAACTGTGCTTTTTGGCACAAAGTGGTCCGTTTGGACCCCCGGATTCATCCCGAGGCCCCCGGGACCCCAACGAAAACCACCAACCTACTCCAAAATACGATACAAACTTGTTCCAATCCTAAAAACACACCCTTAAACACGGAAATCATTGAATCCAAGCGAATTCAAGCCTAAGTTTCATCTAAACTTCTGAAACCAACATTCGATCAAAAACCCGACCAAACGATGTCCGAATGACCTGAAAATTTGCAGGCATATCCAAAATCACCTAATGGAGCTACTGCAACTATCGAAATTCCATTCCGACTCCCAGATCAAAATCTCACCTACCATTCGGATTTCGCCAAAATTCAACCTTAGCCAATTCAAGCGTAAAACTATACCGGACCTCCAAATTCAATTACAATCGCTCTCCTAAGCCACAAATGACCTCTCGGAGCTGACCGAATTATCAGAATTCGATTCCGAGCTCTCTAACTCATAAGTCAACATCCAGTTGACTTTTCCCAACTATTCCTTCTTCTAAGAGTACATTTGTCTCATTTCCAACCAAACTCAATTCGAATTGACTCAAACTCACCAAACATACATATTTAAACATTAACAAGCATATAACGGGGAAAACGGGGTGATAACTCACATGATGACGGGTCGGGTCATCACACCACTACACTTGTTAGGAAAAACCCGACCATGTCAATGATTGTACGAATTGCCGGGAGATTCTGACTTTACTCTCTGAAGATCTTCTTTCTTAACATCAACACCTAACTATTTTGTGCTTGTCCCCATCTGTGTCGATGGTGCAAACAACTTTGTTCCCCAAAACAACTTCTGATGAATAAATTTTGTTGACCCTTGAAACATTGCTAAGTCCTTCAAACATTTTGCCTGACAAGGAATATCAAGGTCGGCTTTATGGCTTTACCCGTACTGTTTATGCCCAGAAAGTTTTGCTTCATATAACGGGGAAACTGTCATGACCCGGATTTTCCCCAACATCGGGATCGTGATGGCGCCTACTCGTGGTAGCTAGGCAAGCCACTGTATTCATACTATCCTGTTTTTAACACAATTTCATAATTTATTTATCAACAAACCACAACTTTAATTAAATAAATGCGGAATACTTTATCGAAATAGAGATAACTAATTACAAGATGAAAATCACACTCAAATCCTCTACCCAAGACGTGGAGTCACCAACTCACGAACTACTACTGAATACTACACATAAAAGTTTGAAAGAAATATAACATAATTCTATTTGTCTCGGAACAAAGAGACTACAGCTAGTAACATAAATAAAGAGAGACGCCGGGCTTGCGGACGTCTGCAAGCTACCTCGGTCTCAAATGTGATCAACTCCCACGCAATCGATTCATTGTTGCTGCTCCTGATCGTAACCTGGACCTGTGAAAAAATGCACAGAAGTGTAGTATCAGCACAACCGACCCCATGTGCTGGTAAGTGCCTGGCCTATCCCGGCGAAGTAGTGACAAGCCTAGGACCAGACACCCACATAAACCTGTGCAGTTCAATATATATGTATACCACAAAATAACAAGAATTAACCAAGTAATAACACAATAAGGAATATCTCAAAAGAACTCAACAATTAACAACAGTTAATAAGTTCACAAGGAAAACAAAGTAAAACGGAAACACAAGTAACATCAAGTCAAGGAATAGCAAGCAATTATACGGCATCACCCTTCGTGCTTTTACTCTCATCCTCGCCAAATAAGCAAATAAAGTACACGGCATTACCCTTCGTTCTTTTACTCTCATCCTCACATCCATAGTACGGCATGATCCTTCGTACATGGTTCAATAACAGGGCACGGCATTAACCTTCGTGCATAAATAATAAAACATGGCACGGCATTAACCTTCGTGCATAAATAATAAAACATGGCACGGCGTTAACCTTCGTGCATAAATAATAAATCAAGGCACGGCATCACCCTTCGTGCATTATCACTCTTCCTCACCCAAATAACAATCACAGTTAAGGGCAAAGAAAGAAAGAGTAATTCATAAACCGTCCCAACAAGGGCAATCAATAATCATCTTCACAACAAGTCCCGACAAGGGAGAACAATAACAATTCCACAACCTGGCAAAGGTTCAACAATTCATCTGCAAATATGTCTCACAATAAGCATTATCAACGACTCACGGTCATACTAGACGCCATTGTATGGATGCTCGTCACCACAGCCCATACACCGTACTCGATCACATAACACATAGCACATAATCCTATTCCCTCAATCTAGGATAGAACAAACACTTACCTCGAATGTTTATGAACAATTCAATCCGTGGCAATGTCTTTTTCTTTAAAATTTGGCTCCAATCCAATCGTATCTATACACAATTGATTTAATATCATCAATACTACTCAACAAACTAATTCATAAGGCCAATTACAACTTTTACAACATTCTGCCCGGAATAGTGAATTTCGACCCCGGGCCCACATGGTCGGAACTCGGGGTTCGGACCAAAATCCGGTTACCCATTTCCCCACGAGTTCAAGTATATGATTTGTTTCAAAATCGGACCTCAATTCGAGGTCCAATTTCTCAATTTATGAAAAACCCTATATTCTATCAAAAACAAGAAATTCTACCATGAAAACCTTTGATTTCTATTGAAAAACATGTTTAATGATGTTAGGAATTGAAAGAATTAAGTAAAAAGTGAATTACAATTGTTTTGAAGAAGAAGGAATCCGTGAAGAATCGCAAATGGGTGTTTTTGGGTTGTGAAAAGTGAAGAAATGAACTGAAAATCGTGTTTTACAGGTCTCTGTGTTCGCATTTGCGAACATGGGTTCGCAATTGCGAACCCCGACCAATTTCTGGAGTTTGAAAAATAAGCTAAGGCTGGGAAGTTCGCATTTGCGAACATTTATTCGCATTTGCGAAGTCTAGGCAGTTTCTGGGGATTTCGCATTTGCGAAATAAGGTTCGCATTTGCGAACCAGCAGGCTTCTGGGCTTTGTCGCAATTGCGACACATACTTCGCAATTGCGAAGACAGGCAATTACTGAAGGCCTCGCATTTGCGAGGTTAAGTTCGTAATTGCGAACTCTGGTCCAGGTGTACCAGTGTCGCATTTGCGACACTTTGTTCGCATTTGCGAACTTGGCGAGAATGTGACGACCCGGCCCGTCGTCACGGGAATTACCACCCCGTTATGTTGAAATTGTATGTTTTATGCTTTTATATCGGTGTTAAAGTCTATCGGGTGAGTTAGGAGTGAATTGGATTGAAAATGAGGCATATAGCCTTTTTGGAGGAGACTTGAATAAGGAAAGTCAACCCGGAGTTGCCTATTTGGTTAGAGGGCTCGGAATCGGATTCTGATGATTCGATTAGTTCCGGGAGGTGATTTGTGACTTAGAGGAGCGATCGGAATTGAATTTGGAGGCCGGTGTAGAAATAGGCTTGAATTGGCTAAGGTTGAATTTTGGCGAAATCCGAACGGTAGGTGAGATTTTGATCGAGGGGTCGGAATGGAATTCCGACAATTACAGTAGCTCTGTTAGGTGATTTTGGATGTGCCTGCAAAATTTCAGGTCATTCGGACGTCGTTTGGTCGAGTTTTTGATTGAATGTGTAATTCGGAATGTTTTAAGGAATTTAGGCTTGAATTTGATGTGAATTATGGGTTTTGGTGTTATTAGACGTATTTTGAGGATTGGAGCAAGTTCGAATAAGGTGTTAGAATGTGTTGGTGTGTTTGGATGGGGTCCCAGGGGCCTCGGGGTGTTTTCGGATGGTTAAACGGAAGAAAATTGTGGAAAAATTGCAGGTTGGGATTCTGTTTCTGTTGTTTCCGCTCCTGCGGAATTATGGGCGTAGGAGCGAGTCCGCAGAAGCGGACGAGGGGCGCAGGGGCGCTTGGCTCCGCAGAAGCGGACTCCTTTCCGCTGAAGCGGCATCGCTGGTGCGAGCCAGTGATCGCAGAAGCGGACGAGAAGAAAATGGGAATGGTCCGCAGAAGCGGACATTTGACCGCCTAGGCGAGTCCGCAGAAGCGGACTCTGGTGCGCAGAAGCGGATGTTTCCGCAGAAGCGGAAGTTTCATCACAGAAGCGGGCGCGCTTAAGCGGCCCTTTGCTCGCAGAAGCGGAATTGGCCGGCTAGGCCTGGAACCGCTGAAGCGACCCTTTGGTCGCGGATACGGACTCGTAGGAGCGGAAATTCTTCCGCAGAAGCGAAAATCGCTGTAAGTTAAGTGTATCAGAAGTTAGAAAAATTTCAGAACATTTCACACATTTGGGTCTCGGCTTTAGAGGCGATTTGGGCGATTTTGAAGAGAAATTCAAGGGAAATCATCAGGTAATCAACTATGGACTTAAACTATGATTAGTATTGGTAATATGACCAGCGGGTATATCATGAAAATGGAGGAATTTGGGGTAATTTATGGAGGATTTAGCCCTAGGCTTGAACTTTAGAAAATCAAGGTTTTGAATGGGCAAATGGAGTCCGAATTTGGTAAAATTGATATGCTTAGACTCGTATTGAGATGAGGGTTCCGAATATGTGACTTTCGTGATTTTTCGATAAGCGTACCGAAAGTCGGGTTTTGACAACTTTGGGAATTTTGACGTAAATTGAGTTGTATTGATTGGGTGTCGTCCCATTGGCCTAATTTGTTGTATTTCTACTGTATTTGATCAGATTCTACGCGTGCGGAGCTTGATTCTCGTGGCAAGGGCATTGCGGAGTAGTCATCGCGCCGTATTGAGGTGAGTAATAGATGTGGGTGATGACCGGCGGGTTCGAAACCCCGGTATACCACTTTGTGATGCTGTATAGCGGCGAGACACGCACACTCTTGAGAGTGCGGGGTCGATCATGAACTGGAGACTATATATTAGTCCGACCTGTTGATACTGTATTATTGGCTATTCTCGAGCCGTCGAACCTCCTTCTCGGATGGATGCATATATATATATTGTGATAATGGCCACTCTTGAGCCGAGGAACCCCCTTCTTGGGCGGTTGAGTATACATGTGGGCCGTGAGCCAGTTATTGGATCCGCGAGGATCGTTATCATTGTCTTATCATATAGACATGCTAGTTTACTACTAGTCCGCGGATATTTCTGTTATTATGCTGATTCCAATCTCTGGAACTTGATATTGCTGTTTTCCAACTGAAAAATGATAAAAAGAGTTTTCAAATACTACTTTTGAGCCTGCGAGGCTGTATCTGCATATTAGCTGACTAGTAGTGGATCGGGCTGCGCGCCGCAGCGAGATATATGTTGGATCGGACTGCACGCTGCAGAAATATCTCTATGAGATGTGCTTGGGCTGTAGGAGCCCCTCCGGAGTCTGAACCCCCACAGTGAGCACGGGTACCCAAAATAGTACGCGCCGTAGCGGTCATATCATGCATTGCATTGCATTTAGCTACATATGCTAGCTGTTATGCTATTTATTGGTAATTGTTAGTACAGGTACAGTGAATATTGATTCTGTGACAGGGTAGCTGATTATAGCTTTACATAGTGCTTTATTGCGGATTTCTTATCTGCATTGTCTTACCCTTGTTTATTACCACTGAGTCTGGCAGTACTCATTTTACTCCCTGCACCTTGTGTGCAGATCCAGGTACCTCTCAGCAGTGATCCAGTAGCTGTGCGAGGCGACATCTGTGGGATATACGAGGTAGCTGCAGAGTCCGCAGGACCCGATATTCCTTCCTATTGTCTTTTGATTTTGTATTGACATTTCTTTCCGCACTTGGTATCTTGTAAACCTTTATACACTCATGTTCAGTAGAGGCTCATGACTCTTGACCCTTGGTCTATGGGAGTTAGTATATTTTGGGACTTGGTCTCCCCGTTGTTGGTATAAGTATTACTATTGTTTCATATTTTGAAATGCTTAAATGGGTTAAAGAGAGCTTCTAGCTCCGTTGTTGATATTGATTGGTCAGGCTGGCTTAGCAATGTGCTGGGCGCCATCACGACCGGATTGGGCATGAGGGGCTTCGCATTTGCGATCAGGGTTCGCATTTGCGAGCCCTGCCTTGATCTGCCCCCTTCGCAATTGCGAGAAATGCTTCGCAATTGCGAAGCCAACAACTGGGTGAAAAACCAGCGGTGCATAAATTCAGAAATTGATCCTACGGCCTATCAAATCTTTACCCGAGCCCCGGGCTCCAAACCAAACATGTACACAACCTCAAAAATACATTATGAACTTGTTCGTGCGATCACATCGCCAATATCACATCGTTTTCATCAAATCAAGCCTCAAATTCATGATTTTCATACTTTTGGTTTTCAAAACTTTCAAACTTGGAACTCGAGGTCCAAAACATCTCAAACGACATCCGAATGTCACCAAACTTTACAGAAATCACATATATAATATTTAAGACTTGTACCGGGCGTCGGAACCAAAATACGAGCCCGATACCAAGGTCAATTAATTCATTTCCTTTAACAATTACATCAAAAACAATTTCATAGAAAAATTCATAAATTCGACTCCGGACACATGTCCAAGTCCCATATTTTCCTACGGACCTCTCGGGACCATCCAATCTCGGGTCGGGATCCGTTTACCAAAAATGTTGACCGAAGTCAACCATATCAATATTAATATCATTTTTATCCAAATTTCTCATAGAATTCATATTTTCTATAACAAAAATCTTTCCGGCTACAAGCTTGGATCGTGCACGTAAATCGAGGCAACATGGAATGAGGTTTTCAAGGCCTCAGAAGCTCGAAATGATTAATAAAATAAGTGATGACCCTTTGGGTCGTCATAGAAACTGTAACCAATTTTGTAGCCTTTTCTTTGCTTTGCTTTGACAAAATTAAACTGAAAGGGAGTTAAAAAATAAAAGTATGAAATAAAACAAGTAGGTGAACTAATAAGCACTAAAACTTAATCAAAACATGTCCCTTTCAGGGGAAGAATAAGAAAGGACTTATCTAGAGGAATATGCTGACTTCCAAGAACATGACATGCACTTTGGACTGGATACCCGATCTGTTTAAACCATCTCATTCTCAAAATTTGTTGTAAACTTTACTTTGAAACTGAGTTCTTTAAACATATTTGTGCCGGGATATAAGAAGACCTAAAATCGATCAACGATGCCCTTTTGTGGGTTTTCACCAATTGACCTCTCTCATTTGCCTTTTCTTAACTCGCCATTGCCTTATAGTGCCCTTGAGGGTTTTCACCGATAAGACTCTCATTTATTTTTCTCTCTTTGCAATGGTTGAAGTGCCACCCGCAGTGTACTGACTTAGCATTCTCAAAAGATGATTAGAAGGTCTTAAAAGGGAAAGGTAAAAAAGACTTCTTAATTGAATTACAACTTTTGGAACCATTTGATGGAACAACCATCGAAAAATAAAATAAAAACATGCCCTAGTTTATTTGAATATTGGGGAAATGTGGATTTTTATTTGGTGTGACTGAACTTTAGAGAGAGGCTGCCTACGTATCCTTTCGAAATCAAGTCGATCGTAATTCAGGAAACATGAACTTGTACTGATAATTACATACATACATATATATATATATATATATATATATATATATATATATATATATATATATATATATATATATAGCAATTATCTTGTTTTTTGGTTGAATCTCCTTATGTTTTGTTTGCCGAAGCCTCATGTCTAGCTTTAGAGGTTTCAGAGAAGTGTGAGTTAAAATTTGATCAAATCTAAGTCCTGTGAATTAGTCATCGAGTTAAATCGCATGTTGTGTTGCTGTATTCTTAAAGCTGGATCATTATTGAGGGATTTCGAGTTAAAAATTATCCTGATATTGCTGTTGTTACATGTGTTTGGTGTTGTTAATTGCTGCCACTGACCTCCTCATTTCTGCTTGTTTAACAATTTCCAGGTACAATTTTTAAAGCTTTCAAGTATTGTGATAACGAAGGACATCTATATAAATTTTTTTGGTGAAGAAATGTATCAGATAAATCATGTATATTGATGTTCTGTTAGGGACTATTGTTTAGATAGCTGATATATAACTTGTAGTTGTTTAATTTGAAGTATTAGTATTATATTAGCTACGATGAAGACGCTGTTATTGTATTGTTTAGATGTCTGTTCCTACTAGAAGTTCATAGTAATAACTGCTTAATCTGGAGTAATAATATTATATACGGATAGAATTAGTTATAGAAAGTTTGAAATTAATTGTGAAGTAGTGATGGCAAGGCTGTGTAATACTAGTAAAGTAAGCTTGACAACTATCAGCTATTTTGAACTGTTTGAATCGAGACGTTTAAACTTGAAGTTGGTTAAAACCTATAAGCTTAGAATTGTCCCTGACTTAAAGTATTAAAGCGATAAAGTTAAACTATTCCCTCATACAGGCTTAGGCACACTGTTAATAGGCCCAAATGGTTATAATTCGATGAACCCTTTTGGTAGTATAATAATTAGGCAAATAATTACGATTTTTCTCTTTATTATTAGTGACAAATTAAGTAGAAAATTTAGTACTCTAGGATTGGCCTTTAAATAAATGACGAGCCTCGCCCATAAAAAATAAATAAATTGTGGGGCCCTCAAATAAATGCTACATTAAAAATATTTAGATTTTGAAGGGCCGTTTAACAAATTTCACGGTCTTTCCCAAAGTTGACAAGACGTAGATACTTTAGGCGCGATTATAATAATATACCTTCTCAAGTATGGGTGCACATTTATGTGACTCAAATCTTACTCTCAACAAAGTCGAAATGTATTAAAAGTCGCAGGCGTACTGGTACGTTGTGGCCTGAAATACATTTTCACGACGTTGCAATTCTTTTAATAAGTGATAAAGCGAAATATTAATAATGCACGTGAAAATGGAATAAATAAAGAAATCAGATAAAAGCAAATACAACAGTTGAGCGACCGTGCTAGAACCAAGAAATTCGGGAGTGTCTAACACCTTCTCCCGGATTAACAGAATTCCTTATCCGAATTTCTAGTTCGCAAACTGTAACAGAATCAAACTTTTCTCGGTTCGGGATTAAACCTGCGACTTGGGACACCATTATATTCTCAAGTGGCGACTCTAAAAAATTTAAATAACTAATCCCGTTCTGATTGTTCTTAAATTGGAAAAACTCATTTTCCTTCTTTATTATATCCCTTCACGGGATGTAGTAAAATAAGAGGGGCATAACAAAACAAAAAAAAAAAGGAGGTGTGACACAAATATGGTGGAACAATGAAACACCATGTAATTGTTTTCATTAATCTAAATTTTAGTGCCAATGATTATTAATAGGAATTATCTCATGGAATAATTGAGGTTTGCGTTGTAAAAAAAAAGTAAAAATAAATGTGAGATGTATAATGGCGAAGGTATAACCTTAACCTTTTTTTTTAGTTAAAAGTGAAGATCATGGTGGGGCACCATTTGATTCCAAAGTAAAAGGACCATTTCATTGTATTTGAATAATTAGCTTATTACAGCCGGGGCACCACTTAATTTGAGAAACAAATAAACAATATCTTTTTCTTTTTCAATTATTATCTTTTAGCTATATGAGTGGTAACATTCCGCTAATAATCAAAGTACAACCTTTTTAAAAATAAATAAATAAATAACTACAAGAATAAATTACACCTAACTTAGGTGCAATTTATATTTGATTCGGTTGTATAAAAATCAAATCTCAATCAAAAAACTAAATTTAGTGGACTACGTACGGTAACTACTTACTATAAATATCTTTTTTTTTTCAACTACTTATAAATGTATACATCGAATAAATAAAAAAAATTCATGAAGAACTTTTCTTTTGATTGCACATTTGTCTAACAAAACCGAAAACAAATTAATTTCATTTTAATGTCAATAAAACAAATTACTTAACTTTAGAGATATTGATTTTGATCATTACCTCACTGTCATTTAAGCATTTAATTTGTTCTATCTTAATACAAAGATCTGTAGTTATTATAGTCAATAAATTAACCAGACAACCTTACCAAAATATGATACTAAAGTATAAATTGATGGACAATTATATTTTTCAAAATAGTATTAGGACCCGCGAGATGCGCGATTTATTTTAACTAAACTTATCGTAACAAAAAATATTCTACAACTTGTAGAAAACAACAAACTTGATTAAGGACAAAATAAATCGAACTTACAATTCTTGTTTCGACATAAACATGTTGGACAATCTAAGGCTAAAATAAGGAAATCACATCAATTTCTTTTTTCTGGATTGCATTTTTATTTGGTTCCTAAGTAATGTACTCAAAATAATTTCTAGGTTGCTAAAGAGGTTGTCCTAAAATTTAGGCCTCATATTAAAATTATACCACACCATGCAAATGTGAAAGATCCAAAATTTAATATTGACCTTTTCAAGCAATTCAATGTTGTGTTCAAGAATTCAATCTACTTTCAGAATTCAATCTGCAATCAGGAAGGATACTAATGTTACTGTAGGCAAAATATGACTCATGTTATTGAACATTTCTCTTGCAGCAGATTTCCAGTCATTGTTTGACAGGAAAGCATCACAATCCCTTGTCTCTGAAGTGTTCATGTATGCCTACAGTAACAACAAATATTCAATGAGAAACTACTAAGGATACCAATGCAGAATTTTATACCTGTTGAAGGTTTCCTAAGGATGTGATTGTTGCATCTGCATAAACTAATGCTTTCTCGCACAGCTTGACAACAAATTTATAAAGCCAGTGTGATCCATTACTTGCATTCGAAGCTTGTATCTGAAAGACATATTTAGTTATAAAGTTACGGAAACTTTAGTTTATTTAATATATGCTAACAAATTGATCTTTTATATTGGGTAACTTCAAATTTTAGTTCTTTCACAGTAAATAGTTAAGTTTATCAAACCTATGAGTGGCAGAACTATCAAGGCGATCACATTTCTTGCAGTGAAATTTACTTCCAATTTGTCAACCTTCTTCGAGCATCACTTGCATCCCAAATATGATCATTCTTTTTCAAGCAGAAGATTAACTACAGTCACAACAATCCAAATATGTCCTTCCTGAGAAGAAGTCATAAGGGGAAGTATTCAGATATTAATCCCTATGAGTGGTAGAACTATCAAGGCGATCATTTTATTATAACAAACTCTCACATAATTATGTAACTTGCTGACAATCAATCAGATATTATAAGCAAATCAAATTTGATGAAATTACTAAAACAACAACATATATGAATGCATAGTAAAATAGCTTCCCATATAAAAAGCATATTCAATTCGCTATATTAGAGTTGTAGTCTTTTGATTTTAGCATCTCATTTCATATCAGTTAAATATTAATTTTTTAAACATACTTCAATTATCTGACTGTGGCCATATTCCGAAAATATACAAAAAAAAATCGGTTCTTTTAAAACAACCACAAATAGTATTTTTTAGAAATAAAAGTATTATACATACACAACATAATATTAGTTAAATACTAAAGGAGTTTAATATATTTGTCACCTCCATGCAGTCGACCAATTCGCTAATACTCTTAACTTCTACAGCTCCATTAGCCAACTCTTCAGAAACAAAATAACTACGCTGAGAAGGTATTTGATTGATCCTGGCAGAGTTACCTTCATTCACACTTGCCATTCTGTAATTAGACAAGCTTGTATTAGTACTAACCATAAACTATAGTTATTTATGTGGTATACAGATAAACTTAACTAATTATATAATGTGACGACCCAAAGGGTCATCACTTATTTTATTAATCATTTCGAGCTTCTGAGGCCTTGAAAACCTCATTCTATATTGCCTCGATTTACGTGCACGATCCGGGCAGGTGGCCGGAAAGTTTTTGTGATAGGAAATATGAATTCTATGAGAAATTTGGAGAAAAATAATATTAATATTGATATGGTTGACTTCGGTCAACATTTTTGGTAAACGGACCCGGACCCGAGATTGGATGGTCCCGAAAGGTCCGTAGGAAAATATGAGACTTGGACATGCGTCCGGAGTCGAATTCTGAGGCCTAGAGCCCAAGTTATGAATTTTTCTGTGAAATTGTTTTTGATGTAATTGTTAAAGGGAAATGAATTAATTGACCTTGGTATCGGGCTCGTATTTCGGTTCCGACGCCCGGTACAAGTCTTAAATATTATGTCACGACCCTAGTTCACCAATCGTGAACATGTCATGACGGCACCCAGTCCCCACGACTAGGTAAGCCTAACACATTGCGGAATATACAAGTTTATGAACATTAAATAAGAAATAGCGAAAAACGATATAAATAAGAATGTAATCTGTGCCGCTTGGCACATACACCCGTCAAACACACTGTATAAACACCACCAAGACCCAGAATCCCACGGGTAACACAGACTAAGAGAAATACAACTGTGGCTCTATGTCTAAAGAGTATCTAAACAACGCGATGAAGGAAAAACATCTACTAGAACTATTAGAATAGAAGGATGGCCTCCGGATCCGCGGACGTAGCGGATCATACCTCGAGGTCTCCCAAGGTGCTGCTGAATCACCTAGTATGAGCCTGTCCTGATGTACCTGGATTTGCACAACAAAAGTGTGCAGAAGAGTAGCATGAGTACACCACGGCGGTATTCAGTAAGTGCCAAGCCTAACCTCGATGGAGTAGTGACGAGGAAGGTCAGGGCCCTACTGAGAGAAAACAATTACAAAAATGATAATAACAATAATAAGCGGTTTAAACGATAATAATTCCGAATGACAACAATAAAATTATTATTGCAACTGTCTACAATTAACTAACAAAAAATAACAAACTCAATTAATAAGTCCAGGACCTGTGGGAATTGAACCCACAGTCCCACTCTATAATCAACAGTCCAGGAGCTACGGGAATTTAACCCGTAGTCCCAATAACGATAGATCTCAGGATCTCCGGGAATCGAACCCGCAGTCCACATCTCAATAATATATCAATAGCTCAGGATCTCCGGGAATCGAACCCGCAGTCCCTACAAATAACTCAGGATCTCGGGAATCGAACCCACAGTCCCTACCAATAACTCAGGATCTCGGGAATCGAATCCACAATCCCTACAAATAACTCAGGATCTCGGGAATCGAACCCGCAGTCCCTACAAATATCACTTCGGCTTTCTGGGAATCGAACCCACAGCCCTGGGATCTCCGGGAATTGAACCCGCAATCCACCAACACATCAAATAAAGAAAACACACAGGGAGAGTATAATATGTTTAATTACATCTTCACCGAAGCTAGTGCCAACTATTTATCAAGAAGTTCAAGTAAGTCAACTAGGCAATTAAACATGTTGAATCCTAGCTAATCATGCTTTTCTAACTAATGCCGGGTAAAGTAACGCTTTTATCACCTAAGAGCAGGAATATCACTAATCGGACAATTCAAGTATGGTGTGTGTTACAACAACCAGCGCATGTACACGCCCGTCACCTCGCGTACAAGGCATTTAAACTATCACATAATATCCTAGGGGTAAAAGTTCCTCCACACGAGGTTAGACAAGCCACTTACCTCGACTCCGGTACAAAACCGCTAAGAGACAACTCTCTTGCCGTGAATGTTGACCTCCACAGGCATAGTATCTGATAAAAATTAATAGAATCACATCAAAATAGGCCAATTGGGCATTACCCAACCAAAACAATTCAAAATACACCAAAACCCACAAGTTGCCAAAACCCGACTTTTGGTACGCTTCTCGAAAAATTATGAAAGTTATATATTCGGGTTCCTTATCTCAACACGAGTCCGTGCATATAAACTTTATCAAAATCGAACTCCGTTTGCCCATTCAAATCAAAGATTTCCTAAAATTTAGGCCTATGGCTCAAACCCTCCATTAATCCTCCATTAACAGTGAAATAATCATTGAGAAACATCAAAATAAAGTTCTTATATTTACCTCCTTGATGAGACGAGAACAACGCCGCGAAAATCACCTCAATCGGAGCTCTAGAACTCAAGATATGCCCAAAATACTAAACTTCTCGGTTTTAAACACTAACCAGGCCTATGTTTCGCTTTTGCGGATAATTTTCGCATAGGCGGGACCGCTTTTGCGGTTCTATTTCCGCTTTTGCGGTTCCGCATCCGCGGTCAAATTCCGCTTCTGCGGTTCTGACAGACACCAGCACTTTTTCTCGACACGGAAATGAGCATAACTTCCTCATACGATGTCCAAATTCGACGATTCTTTTTGCTATGGCTCCGAAATTACGATACGGATCTAATGGTTCAAACAAAACTGAATTTGGAGATCATTTACCTAATATGATACCCATTTATGTTCAAAGAAGCAAAGGTTGAAACATCAAATAAGAGCGTGATCGCAACCCGAAACACACCCGAGGCCCCCAGGACCCCAATCAATCATACCAACCATCCCCAAAACACATTACGGACTTGCTCGAGGCCTCAAACCACATCAAACAACTCTAAAACCATGAATTACACCCCGATTCAAACTTTATGAACTTTGAAGTTTCCAACTTCTATTTCCGATGTCGAAACCTATCAAATCGCATCCGATTGACTTCAAATTTTGCACACACGTCCAAAATGATATATCGAAGCTACAAAAACTTTCGGAATTCCATTCTGACCCTCGGATCAAATCTCACCTATCAACCGAAATTCGCCAAAATACTAACTTTGCCAATTCAAGCTTAATTCTACACCGATCATCACAAAAATATTCCGGACACACACCTAAGTCCAAAATCACCTAACGAAGCTATCCGAACCATAAGATTTGCATTTTGAGTCCGATATCAAAATTTCCACTTCCGGTCAAATTTTCTCAAAAACCTTCAATTTTCTATCTTTAGCCAAACGACTCCAAAATGACCCACGGACCTCCGAATTCACTTCCGATCGCGCTCCCAAATCCGGAATAACCATACGGAGCTACTCCCAGTCTCGGAATCCCAAACGGACATCAATAACACTAAAATGCATTTTAAGCCAAATTGATGCAATTTCTTCTAAAATGCTATCTTCCATAATATGCGCCAAAATGCTCCCGGGTTATCCAAAACCCGATCCGGGCATACGCCCAAGTCCGAAATCATCATATGAACCTGTTGGAACCTTCAAATCTCAATTCTGAGGTTGTATACTCAAAATTCTAATCCTAGTTCATATCTTTAATTTTAAGCTTTGGAAATGAGAATTTTTATTTAAATTTGACTCCAAACTTCTTGAATATTAATTCTGACCATACACACAAGTCAATATACTTGAGATGAAGTTGTTCATGGCCTCAAACTGCTGAATGACGCGCCGTATCTCAAAACGACCGGTTGGGTCGTTACAATCTCCCCCACTTAAACATACGTTCGTCCTCGAACGTGCTGAGAACTACACTGAAGTAGTCTGAAATCACCGGTTTAACATCTCATGCAACTTCCTGTGCTTCCATAACTCATTTGAGCATATTAGCTCGATAACTCTATAGATGTACTCCTTTATTCGAGTACAACATCCGGAATTTCCTGCCTAGCATGTTTCCATCATACGACCACAATATCATTCTTCACACGCTGTACCCATACATGACTGCATAACTTTGTTGAATTCACACTTTGCATCACTTTACTCATGGGACCACAATAATATTCTTTAAATATAATAGTCGAAATTCCACAAATCTGATGCTCTCATTGCATCCCATGACCTACATGGGTCTTGCTCTAGCTTTTACAACACCGATACGACGGAAGAGATGTGCAGGAATTCATATTTAGTTGCCAAGTCAACAAATCATTCAGTCTATACTTCTAACAAGATCCATTACCTTGTCCTAAACCAGAGAATGTTATTTTCCTCTATAATATACTTCATATAATCAGTTTGCACTGACCCCAAATCCCATAACCTCATCTCACCCGGTACGAACTGCTCAGGCGATAAGCCACCTCAGACATAATCAAAAGTCCTGCAAGATGACATAATGCGTCAGTAGGCTACTAATTCGTACGTGATACAAAAGGAAGGCCAACACTAGAGAGAACTATTCAACTCCCACACTAACATGGACTTCCTCAGAAAAATAGGAAACAGAACACATAAAAGTAATTATGGACACTGAAATAAACATCACACTGTTGCGGCGTGCAACCCGATCCGAACAATATACCCATGGCGGCGTGCAACCCGAAATAAACATCACACTGTTGCGGCGTGCAACCCGATCCCAACAATATACCCATGGCGGCGTGCCACCCGATCCAAACAATATAACCATGGCGGCGTGCCACCCGATCCAAACAATATAACCATGGCGGCGTGCCACACGATCCAAACAATATAACCATGGCGGCGTGCCACCCGATCCCTGTATAAAACTCACACAATGAGCCATACGTCGAGCTGAATAGCTCATCACATCAAAATGCTGAATATCGATCATAAGCATACTAAGGTGCATGATATCGGACACAAGGAAACATATAGCGCTATAGGCTACAAACTAAAGCACAACTGAGGTGCGATATAAGATCTGAGTCTCAAGAGCCATCATGCTCATATAACATCACCGCTGAGCGGAACCTCAACACATAAGGGACTTTCCAAGCCGTCTCACAACTCATACGGTGCAATATATCTTTACATGAATTAACTAACCGCGAAATAAGACCGCGACTATCCCTCAACAAAGGGCACATTGCTGGAAGAAACACAACCGGCCTGATGCAAGGCTCACTTCCACATTTAAATCTATCCACCGACCTTAAGTCTATCCCGGTCGTGCCAAGCTAAGTCAATAATATTTCACAGGTCTATAACCCAATAAGCAGAGTGCCCTCCAACATAAATTCTCAATTGAATGATATCACCAAAATCCTCATACTTGGTTTAAATTTCTAACCAATCAAGTGACTACAAGTCACACCTATACAATCTTCTTGTGGGTCAAGCTCCCACTATCTTCCGAATAATTAAACGGGCTTGCACATTCAACCCACCAGCTGCACTAACACTGAAAAGCGATCAGGAGTCCCTAACCGTGATGCAAAGCCTTTCCCACAGAACACCGACCTCAAATGATACTGATGTTAATACCCATCTTACTCAAAACACTGAAACTCCTTTCTTACTCATCCGAGCTCTTTATATCACATTTATTGACCAAATTGTGACCTTGGTCCTTACTTCAAATTTCATACTACTCACTGCACCCCACGTGCCGATATACGATACACACAATTTCCATCATAGCTCTAGAATTGACGATAGGCTAATACTTCATCACATAAGACATTCCATTTAACTCACTACAGGAGAGCTATAACAACATACGGCGAATTCTCATAGCCATCGAATATGCCAATATCTAAGTAGTGGTCCAAGCCACCATAACCCTTCCTAAGATCTGCCTACTCATAACAGGCCCCTAACAGACGAATACTTTGGAATAACATCAATCACCGCGGCCGAAAAGTCTCAAATGTACCGCCACAAATCACATGCATAATTCGATCACATTGCATGAACCGATCATTGACACCAATACGCCAACTCAACTATGGTTGATCAATCTACTTCCTTCCAGGTTATCCTTGATTACCTTAGAA
>JASVEL010002034.1:0-92494 GCA_032618575.1 Nicotiana noctiflora | reverse complement strand
GCAGGACAAAATAAAATAACTGAATACCCAACCTTGTTGGGCCTTCAATACTTCTGACATAGTATACTTAGGCCTTCAACAAAGAACCACACGATCATAGGCCCATACGGAAGTCCAGACCCTTTTCAATGAACCACAACACCAAGTGTTGCACCACTTGGAACAACCAATATAGATATAGCATTAGGCACATTTTGGAGGTTAAGGGTATGACTAGAACCTAGCCTTAATGTGTCAGAATTCACAAGGGCCTCAATTGGACCCTGAGCAATGTTCATACTAGGGAGACCAATAAAGAACCTAGGTAGCCTTGGCTTTCAGCCTGCTAAGAATATGAACTTAGAATGTCAGAGTAACAAGTAAGAAGAGTAGATAGAGATCACTGAATTGAGCATACATCAGAATTGGTCAAGCAAGCCAGTAGGTTTAGCAAGGTTCACACAGCAAAGCATCACATAAACATTCATTATAGGAATTAGGAGAAGAAACATGTTTGCAAGCATACATAAGTTGCACTAGTAGACATCTAAGGGTCTAAATTATGTTAAGTATAACCTAATGCCATATAATCAGCACTTGAACACAATGGGGGATACACATGTTGATAATCACATAAATGAGAGAATAGCAGATGAACCAAGGCATCCGGGAAACATGTTAGCATAAGAGTCTTAGAAAGTAGAGTGTTTGTCTTTTCGAAGACCAGGATAGTATGAAACAAGTTTAGAATAGACTTTAGGGCAGCATTAAAGAGCATTCTAATATACACAGGAGTTAGTATCAAAAGGGTTCATTCAAGTAAAAAGGGTTTTCATAGAGTTAAGGTAGTATCTAAACATAATATACAGTAATTGCCAATTTAACAGCATACAACCACAATAATCAGGCCTATATTAGAGTGGACTGCTACTGAAGTCCAAAATTAAACATGTTAAGATACTACAGGGTGCAAAACCAATCTCTAGGGATAAGAGATCACAAAGTGTAGGTTATGTTGAAGCATAACTCAAACAATAGACTATTCCCATGTGTACAACTAACACAGAATCACATTAAAATTAAACATTATCATAATTGAATCATTTTCATACAAGTTCAAATATATTGAAGATAAAAGGAAAGAAATTAATCATTGCGAGGGTTTAAACAGTAACCAGTAGCAGAATCAAAAGAGTGAAGTGTGTAATAGCAAAACCCCCAAATCCTCGATGCTTCAGAGTTCACAAGAGCCTCTAGAATGGGCTCTGAGCAGTGGTTGCACGGGTGGAGGTTGTTTAATAATTTTAGGGAGTTTAAGTGTAACAGTGAGTGAGTGAGAGAAGAGAGTAGTGAAAACAGTAACCGAGATTAGGAGATTTAAATATTATTTTAGGGGTTTCATGAGAGGGGTTTATATAGTAGCATATTCATACATAAAATAGGAAACACGGTAAACATTAAACACGAAATAAGGAAACATATACCAGAATCAATTAGAATCAATTTTTAGGGCAAATAATACATAATACAAAGGAGATGAGTAAATTAACAGAGAATAAAGAAAAAATAATCATGCAGATAACACTTAAAATAATGGAATGCAACACAGAATAAGGAAAATATCATACAAAAATCAATTAGAGTCAGACTTAGGGCAAAATAAAGTTAAAAAAAAGGAAACAGGGTAGGTTAACCAAAAATAAGGAAAATGTTAGTCAAACACGGGAAAAGAAAAAATATCAATTGAAAATCACTAAAGAAGAAGGGAAAATCTCAAATCCTAGTTCAAAAGGAAAGCACATGTGGTCGAAAATCTCACTGAATCGGACCATATAGCCTGATAGAGAGTGCACATAGACGAAATATCTTCTAAATCCCAAAAGTTGAAGGCGGAGGAATCTGATTTGGGGACTGGTATTTGCCAATATTGGGACAAGTACTATGTAACACTATAGTCTTGCAAATAATACTGAGGAATTACATAAATGGTAAGAATATCACGGAGTGAATCCATGACTAGATGGATTGGGAGAAGGTTTGAGTGAGGCGACTAAGGTAAGAGAATATAAGAGTAGAGAGGATTCTGAGGCGACGGATAAAGGAAAATGGGGTTAGGTAGTAAAAAGGGTAAGGTTATTGTGGGTCGTTGATCTTAGAGATAAACAACCAGGATTCTAAAAGAGCTGGGGCAGGTTAATTAAATGGGTATGGGTAGTGGGTTACTAGTGTTGGGCTTGGGGTACTTGGGCTAATGTATGGGGTAATTGGGCTGAGGTCTGGGTAGTTTTAAGTTCGAAAATAGGTAAGAAATTAGGCTATTATTTAAATATCCCAAAATTTATCAAAATAATTTATAAAAAATACTTAATAAATGAATAAAATATTATTACGCACTGAAATACTTAAAATAATAACTTTGTATTATAAAATATAAATTTGCTAATAATATTGAATAAATAGACTTTATGTATGAATACAGGCCATTATTGCAAAATCAGATAAATAGCTTAAAATGCTAAGGTAATTATAGAAATAGGAATAAAATATTTAAAACATATATTATAGGTGAACAATAACTTTTTAGGTAACTAAGTCATCACAAAATAATTTAAAGGCTAATTACCAGATATTTAAATATAAGAAAATTAATTTTAAAGCTCTAAAAAATATGGAAAAATATAGAAAGTTTTTGTATAGGTTTATAAATTAAATGATTATGTATATTGATGTTTTGAAAGTATATATGCTCTTTGAGAAAATATGAGGGCAAAATTGGGTATCAACAGCTGCCCCTCTTTATCCGAGAATGATAAAAGAGTTGTCGGGTAAAGAAATAATGATCAATTTTGGGCGAATTGAGCGAGGAAGGATTTAATTTTGAAAAAACGGGGCCAAACTCTAGTACTTGAGTTTCCTACATATCCCTGGTGTTACGAGCATCATGCCGTGTGTAGTTCTGGATTCAATAGTGAACGAAACCGATGAAGTTGTTGTAGGAATGGTTACGTTTTGGAAAATGTTCTTTTGGGAAGGGTAGTATTGGATGAATTTATGCAAATTCATGAATGTAAATTTGAGATGCTATGGATATATCACAGGGTAAATATCTAAACGGTCATAGAGTAAAAGATGGGTAATAGTGGCAGTGAGTTACATTTAAAACAATTACAGGATGTGAACATTATGAACGGAAACTAGAGCGAAGATTGCTTCTGTTTGAAGAAATGTTACTTTTCGGGTTACCTGGAAAACTTAAAACACGATGCATGTAAATATATATGGATTATGGCGAGAATTTAACATGATGTTAATTCCCTTCGGACCATGAAGGATGTCTTTGGACGGTGAGGATGATCAGATGATGTCCTTAGACCATGACGTCCTGGGCCATGAATCGTGAGTCGCCTACATATCCCTGGTATTACGGGCATCAAGCTGTGTGTAGTTCTGGATCCACCGGTGAATGAAACCGATGGAGTTGTTGTAGGAATGGTCGTACGTTTTGGAAATTGTTCTTTTGGGACGGATAATATCAGATGAATTTATGCGAAGTCATGAATGTGAACTTGAGACGATATGGATATATCACAGGGTAAATATTTGAACAGTCATAGAGTAAAAGGCTGGTAACTACTGGTAGTCGGTTACATTTAAAACAATTACAGGATGTGAACATTATGAACGGAAACTGGAGCGAAGATTGATCCCGTTTGAAGAACAGTTACTTCCTGGATTACCTGCAAAACTTAAAGCATGATGCATGCAAATATATATGGATTATTGCGAGAATTTAAACATGATGCAAATTTCCTTTGGACCATGAAGGTTGTGTTTGGACAGTGAGGATGATGTCGTTAGACTATGACGTCCTAGGCCATGAATCGTGAGATAAGGGATTCACATGCCATGAAATGATATCCTTGGGCTATGAGAATGATGTTTCTGAACCATGACACCTTTGAATAATAATATACAATATTGAAAGATCCTCAAGCCATAGAATTGTGTCTTCCGGCTATGAGGATAATGCCTTCAGACTATGATGCTTTTGGATAGAATGGCAGTATTAAAGCCCATAAAATGAAAGAATATGATGCCTGGTCATATGCAAAACAAGATAAAGCTTAGTCTTGTGTAAGACTAGGGGATTTCTTAGCCCCAGGTGAGTAGAGAATAGTGCTAGCGTAATTAAGATATCATTCGATCTTATACGGGAAAAGGCAGTACTTAACCTCATGCAAGAAGAGGAGACAATGCTTAGACTTATGCAATTAGGGAGGTAGGTCTTAGCCTCATGCAGATAGGAGACAATGCTTAATCTCATGCAGAGAACGACAATGTTTATCCTTATGCAATTATGGAGGCAATGCTCGGCCTCATGCTAGAAAATGAGACAGTACTTAGTCTTGATACAAGGAAAGGCAGTGCTTAGCCTTATGAAATTGGGGAGGCAATGTTTAGCCTCATGTAGTAGGATGAGACAATGCTAGTCTCAATGCAAGGAAAGGCAATGCTTATCCTTATGCAATTGGGGAGACAGTGCTTAGCCTCATGCAAGAGGAAGACAATGCTTAGTCTCATGCAAGGAAAGGCAGTGCTTAGCCTTATGCAATTGGGGAGGCAATACTTAGCCCCATGCATATAGAAGACAATGCTTAGTCTTATGCAATAAAAGCATTGCTTAGCCTCATGCAGTTAAGGAGGCAATGCTTATCCTCATGCAAAATAGGAGATAGTGCTTAATGTCATGCAAAAAAAGGTAGTGCTTAGCCTTATACAATTAGGGATGAAATGCTTAGCCTCATGCGAAGAATGGGAGGCAAATGGAAAAATATTTCTTAGCTGAAGATATTTGTGCTACGTGATTTATTATCTTGAAGGAAGCGTCTTGATGTATATGCGAGTATCGTTGTCTTATTGTACATGCATTCAAAAAACAAATTGTGAGTTCTGTAGGAAAGGTTGGTTCACGTTTTTTTCTTCTGCCTTGCCTGTGCTCCTGTCTTAAGATCCTGTTTGAGTTACCCTGGGTAACATCTCGCTGCCATAGAAATAAGTTTTTGATAAATATGTATATAGTTGTTTAAAATATAGTAGTAAGCGATATTGAGCTAGTTAGATGAACCAATGACTGTGACATATTTTAGAGATATTGCAACCTCCTTGCTTTCGAAGTTTGAGGGTCCTCCTCAAAATTCTACCCCTGTTTGAAAGCAATTCTTCGACTATTTGGCGTATGACGAAATTGGCTGGGCTTGCTTCACAATTTTGAGGGTCTTCCTCAAATTCTGTCCCAGTTTCTGACCATGGAAAATGAAGAATTTATTAAGATGTGACCGAAGCCACTGGGATGCCTACGTATTCCCTCTTAAACGGGAATCAGGTCGAGCGCAGTTCAGTTACATCAAATGAAGAAATGTAAATAATCCTAAACATAGTATCTCTTGACTACGTCTGAGTTGATAGGTTTTGGCCAAATCTCTCTGTCCATTTCTGCAAGTATGAGTGCTCTTCCTGTTAGTACTCGATGAACCATGTAAGGTCCTTGCCAGTTGGGAGAAAACTCCCTTTTGGCTTCATCCTGATGTGGGGAGATTTTCTTTAGCACTAACTGCCCTGGTGTGAATTGTGTAGACTTGACCCTTTTGTTGAAAGCTCTGGACATTTTGTTATGGTAAGGTTAATTGTGACACACTGTATTCATTATTTTCCCGTCAATGAGAGCCAGTTGTTCGTAACGATTTTGTATCCATTTTGCATTATTGAGTTCGGCCTCTTGTATGATTCTCAAAGAAAGAATTTCTACTTCGGCGGGAATGACGACTTCAGTAACATAGACCAAAAAATTAGGAGTTGTCACGGTTGATATGCGAACCATGGTACGATATCCAAGAAAGGTGAATGGCAACTTCTCGTGCCATTGTTTGGTATTATCTACCATCTTCCTTAATATCTTCTTGATATTTTTGTTGGCAGCTTCTACGGTTCCATTCATTTGTGAACTAATCGATGATATAAATTGATGTTTTGAAAGTATATATACTATTTGAGAAAATATGAGGGCAAAATTAGGCACCAACAAGCATTGGATGCGCCATCGGTATATAAGACCTAGAGGTTTGGAGAGAAGCTTGGATGGCTTCCTCCTCGACCTCTGGATTATCTTTATGATGAAGTTTTCGACGAAGTCGGCAAGCACTTACAACTTCACTATTGTTTGTGGCTGATATGTGATATCGTGCTCGCTTAGCTCGATGACCTATTTGGCCAACCTCCCTGATAATTCTTGTGTTATGTAAATTGTTTCTCAGAGGAAAGGTGGTAACGACCGAGATAGGGTGACAATGAAAATTAGGTCTAAGCTTTCATGAAGTTATGACTAGTGCCAGGGCTAATTTCTTGAGGTGCGGGTAAGTCATTTCGACGTCGACAAGTGTTTTGCTAATGTAATAAAGAGAAGATTACGTACATTACTTCTCGGATCACAACTGCACTTACTGCCACTTTGGAGACGGCGAGGTAGGCAAGGAGATGTTCTCTGGTTCAGGCTTCGAGAGCAGAGATGGTGATGAAAAATACACCTTTAGCTCTCGAAAAGCTTGTACGCACTCGGGCGTCCCCTCAAAGTTGTTATCCTTTTTGAGTACGCCAAAAACCTATGACATATGTCATAAAACCATGAGACAAATCTTGATAGGACGACGATTTGACTAGTCAACCATTGGACTTCCTTCTTAGTAGTCAGTTGCTCTGGTATCCTTTTTATGGCTTTGATTTGGTCTGGGTTGACTTAAATCTCCTATTGTGACACTAAGAAACCCAAAAACTTCCCCGAGGCTATGCCAAATGCGTACTTCTCTAGGTTTAGTTTCATCCCGTACTGTCTTAGTATGTCAAAAGATTCCTTAATTGCTCGATATGGTCCTATGCCCTTACGGATTTGACCAGCATATCATCGATATATACCTCTATGGTCTTGGCGAGCTAATATTTGAACAACTTTGTGACCAATCTTTGATACGTAGCTCATGCATTCTTTAGCCCGAATGGATTGACCTTATAACAATATGTCCTTTACTGGGTGATGAACGTGGTTTTCTCCTAATCCTTTTCTTTTATAAGTATCTGGTTATATGTCGAGCATGCACCCAGAAAACTCACCAGCTCGTGCCCGGGTGTCGCGTCGATGAGTTGGTCAATATATGGTAATATGAACGAACCCTTCGGGTATGCTTTGTTTAAGTCTATGAAGTCTACACACATCCTCCACTTCCCATTTTTCTTTTTGACCATCATTATGTTGGCAATCCACGTAGGGTATTTTGAGACCCTAATGAAGCCATTTTGTAATAGCTTCTCTACCTCCTCGTGGACGACATCGTTGATGGCGGGGTTGAATTTTCATCTGACCTGCCTTACCGAGGGGTATAATGTATCTATGTTTACTTTGTGTATGGCGCTCTCTTTGGGGGATGCCTGTCATATCTACATGGCTGAAGGCAAACAACTTCGCATTAGTTATTAGGGATTGACTAAATTTACCTGGTTCTTGGAGTTTACAGCCTATGTAGGCCTTTTGCTGGAATCGCTAGGGTCTAATTAAACAGGGTCGAGATCCTCTATAGTTGAGTCTGTGGCTTCAACTATTTTGGGTTCCATGATGACATCCATGGTCTCTTCTTACGTCGACCCCTACCCTGTTGATTGCTAAGCCTCTTTTTCCTTGTCTTTCTCTATTAGGTTGTCGTACTGTCTAAGGTGATTCTATAACATTCTCGGGATGTGCCCTATTCTCCCCTTATGTTAAATATCCCCCAAGGCTTTAGGAATTGGATTACTTTGTATAAGTTGGACGGAACGACTCTCATGGGATGTACCTATAGTCGTCCTACTATGGCATTGTATACGGTGGCTCTGTCCATGATGTGGAATGTTGTCTCTAGAGTTATGCTGCCGGCCACGACGGGAAGTGTAATTTCACCCGATGTCCATTCAATTGAATTATTAAAACTGGTTAGTGCGATGCAGCATGGCACTATCTTATCCTTGAGTTTCATCTTGATAAGGACTCGCGGATGGAAATGCACGCTTCACTCCCATTGTCTACCACGATACGTGTGAGCACATGATTTTTGCACCAGGCAAATAATTCTAAAATTAAATTAAATATATTTTTGAGTGCAATTACTTGCTTTGCTTGAAATTAGTTATATTTTTGTGTGTTTGAATAAGTAAAAAATTAGAAAAAATCAAAAAAAAATAGTAGTAAGTAATTTGTTAATTTAGTTAATTAGGAAATTATTAATAGCTTAAGTAGGAGAAAATAAAGGAAAAATAGCAGAAAAATTGCAAAAAAATATTAGGAAATTAGAGTAATTAGTAGATTAGGATTTATAATTTTTCATAAAAGAAAAAGAAAATAATAAATAAAAGAAAATACATAAAAATCATTAAAATTGAAAAATACAAAAATATAGTTTGGGTATAATAAAGATGGGTCAATTGGACTGAATTGTTTGGCCCAGCATATTGGCCCAAAGAGATGGCCCGCCTGGTTTTACAGTGATTTTGATCTTGACCGTTCATTTGATAGATCCAACGGCCGAGAATATTAAGAAAATTGTTGGTATAATTGAATAATTGGGGGTTAATCTGGGCCGTCTGTGTGATTGGATCCAACGGTTGGAGACTTTAGTCTCATAATAATCAATCAAACGGTGCCGTTTAGGTAACACTCGTCCAGGACCGTTGATCTCTCTTCAATGGACGATCGAGATTATCTCGGACATATGACCTATATAAGGCTTATGTCCGAGAAGGGCCGTTCATTTTGCCCAATTCAAAACCCTAATAGCGGCCGCCTCTCTCATCTTCTTCATCTCCTTCTTCAACCTCACAGAAGCCATGGCGGCCACCACCTCCTACGGTGGTCGCCGGCTCTTCTCATCTTTTCCCTCGTCTTCTCCTTCTTCATCTCCATCTTCTTCACCCAAAACCCCAAAAAATACCTTGCTCTTCAAAACCCCGGTCACCGGAGTTACACCGGTGACCACCCAAACAATGAACCACCACCTAAAACTAATGCCGATCTCTTCCTCTCTTCATGATCTATCCACTCATACCAATGACTACCCTCGAATCTTCCCGTATCACTTCGAATATCCCAAAAAGGGTCGTCGGAACCCTAACTCCGGCGACCCCAAACTCAACCCCCAGTCAAGATCCACCCTTTTTACACTCCTGAACATCTCTCGTAACCCATAAGCTCAAAAGGCCTCGTCTTTAGGCCTGAATGAAAGACCAGAGGAAAAATTTGAAAGAAAAGATCTGGAATTGAATAAAGAAGAAAAAGAAATAAGAAGAAAGGTCTGGAAAGGGCCTGAGATCAAAGAAAAGAAAAGAAAAAGGGAATAGGAAGCTCGGGGGACCGGCCCCGCAAGCTAAGTCCCTCACCTTTAGTTTTCTTTAGTTTTCTAGGATAGTTTATGATTTCTTACATGTTTTGGTCTTATTTTCTGATGGATTTTTGTGTTTGCATGTTAATTTTCGTTTGCTCTTGTAGATATTCTGTTTCTCTTCTTTTTGTTTATCTCATGTCCTGTATATCTTTGCCTCTAGCATGTTCATCTTTTATTTTTAAATTGTTCTTTTAAGCCCGGTAGTGATAAGATTTTGGTTGGTTATGTGTCCTGTTTGATATCATGGTCCTTACTCTGAGTTCAAGTACCTCGTCTTTCTTTGTCATATTGACTGTTAGTTCCTGATTCATCTCAAAAGCATGACTATGGTTTTTCACATGCATATTTGTTTAGTCATTTGCTCTAGATTCTCGTTTGTTGGTTTCTTAGTGTGAAATTTTGTTCTGATGTCCTTCTTTTATCTCATTGGTCCTATGTTAGCATTAGGCTTTCTCTTCTTATTGATATCAGATAACCCCTTTTTAGTTTGAATGGTTCCTTTTTCTTTGTTTATTCTCATAATTAGTCTCAGGATTAGGATTGGCTGTCATTCTCATGCATGAGTCTATCCTGTTTAGCTTTACCTGTCCTGCTTGCCTAGCATGATCTTAAGGTCCATACTTGAAAGTGAATTCTGATTACCATTCTGTTTAAGTCCATTGTTTTATGAGCCATGTTGACTGTTTTATAAGAGTCTGTGCTTCTGTGTATGTCTATGCCATAAATCTTGAAGCTTATGAAGATTTTTCAACTGTCATCTGGTTTGAGCTAATAGAAACTAGGCTTAAATTGACATGGGCTCATACTTTGTCACATGAAATTGAATAGTGTGAATTAATTAACTAAGATTCAACCATATCAAATTGCCCTTTCTGAATTTTGGTTGATTGATGCATCTTGTTTGATTTTTATGTGCCTCTGTGTGCAAAACATGTTGAAAATGATTGAGTTTTAGTAGTTCTGGCTAGTATGAATATTTGATTAAGCTGTAGGGGATTGGTTATAGCTGTTAGTGCTAAAATAATTCACAAAATGGCTAGTTTTTTAAATAGGATAAAACTGGAATTCACAATTAGGCTATAGGTTAAATAATTGGCCTAAGAATGGTCAACCTTGCAAAAGGTTGACCAATTCTGTGAGCCCTAACACACAGCTCACTGTTTAACAGTGGCTGGTTGTGCAAAGGGCTATGTCTGCAAATGCAGACTAGCCCAGGCTCTATATTGAGCCCCGAACAGCAAAGTGGCCAAACCTGTAAAGGTTTTGGGCCTAGCTGTTCAGTATATGGCTTTAATAGCCCAAGCTAAGTCTCAACTTGAGACTGGCTAACTTTAAATAGGTTAAACATAATAACAAAACAGGCTATGCCTGCAATTAGCTTTATTAAGAATAAATTGGTCTTAATTGACTGAAATTAGTTTAAAAGTGGCTAAAATTGAAATAGTTCTTAAGAATAAATATGGCCAGCCCTTAAATATTAATGCCAGGGCTGGCTATTAGTTAAATAGGTTCAAATTAACTAAAATCTGCCCTAGGCATAGCTGGTAAATCAGCAGTGCCCTCAGGGGCACAATTGGGTATTGAAAAGGTAAAATAGTAATAGTTTAGAACTTAAAAGGGTAATGGGGACATTTATGCTCCCGATTTCTGTAATTTTGCAGAGATTCAGGGGTATAATGGTCTCCTAAATATGGGAAATCTGTAAAAATCTCAAACCCTTAGGGATATACTAGTAAAAGGCCCTAAAAGGAATCTTTTGGAACCTTCCAGCACATGCTGGAAGGGTTTTGATAACTGAAAATAGGGACCAAAGTGTAGAATGGGTAATTTTAGGAGGGGGAAGTGGGATTAATCCCATACTTCTTCCCCAAGTATTCAGCCCTAAAAGTTAGCTATAAATATCTCCTAAAAGAGGCTGAAAAAGGGGGATTCCACGGTAGAATATTTTGAGCAATCTGAAATTCATACTTGAGCTAATTGTTGAGAAGAAATACTAGGAAAACAATAACAATTTAGTAGTCAACAGTTCTGGAAATTCTTAGGGTGAAAGCTTTGGGGTTTTAACCTGTTTTTGCTGGGTTTTGTTCGATCGTCCACTGGGTTGTTCTCATATTGCTGTTGCTGTGCTTTTTGTGTTGCTGTGTTGCCGTGCCTATTCCATCACTGTTGCATTGCCTTGATTGACTCCTTGCTGCTACTTACTTGCTTTTCCCCTTAGAACTCATTGGTTCTTTTGCTGAATCAGGTACACACCTTATTCATTGAAGATGTAATTGCTTGAGATGTGGAAATGAAGCTCCCGTTTACTTATTTCTGGCATTTTTAATTAGTATTTCAATTGTAATATTTTGTAGTAGCTGAACACCAAAAACACTGTAATGATGTAATATTAGTAGTAGTATAGTAGTAATATAGTGTAGTTAGCTTATCACTTAGCTTAATTAGGAAAACTTAAAACACAAGTTAATTAGTAATGCCTGCAATGTTAATAATCTGATAGTAGACTTCATGAAGAAATCAGTAGGGTAATAGTAGTACGGCGTAGATCATTCATCACTTAGTTAAATAAAAATACTATTAAAACTAGGGCTCATCTATTCGTTTGCATGAATTAATAATACGAAATTCATTTAAGTTAATCTGTTTCATCTATTAATTTTAGTGTTTGAACAAGGTTAAGAGATAAGAAATAACATAGGCAATAATGGGTTCAGTTTGGTGTTAATTGGTGCTCGAACATGGCTGTAAAGTTGTATAATAGTTTCAAAGAGAGAATAGGTAGAAGTGGTAGAAGCTCGTTCCGACTGGGGTTCATGGCACAAGCTTAGTTGAATTAAAATCAATGATACATTTGGGTACATGTTAATAGATCATTCAGTCTTGGATAACTCAGTTAACATTAACAAGTAATTGGGTCGATTAAGCACTGCCATGTATAGGTTAATTACTTAATTTTGGTCATTTGTAAATAATTAGTTTAATTACTCCTTGAATTTCTGGAATAATCGAATTGTTCTTCTTAGAATCTGTTAATATAAGTATCAATTTGTTAACAAAGATTGAGATCATAAATATCCTTTAGCTCCAGTCTGAATTGTAATAGATAATCGATAGTTTGTGTACTAATTTCTCCTCAGTGAATAAAATATTTTTGAGTTCATTCTATTCAGTTTGCGTTTCTGATTTTAATTATTTCAATCTGTTATATAAATTCCCCTTAAACCCCCATAGTCATGAGTTCATGTAAATATCTAGCCTTTCAAGGGCCTGGACTGATGTATTGTGAGTGTAAAACGAGGACCAGGCCCAACAGCAATGAAATTCGAATAGGCCTGGGTTATTATAGTAATAGCATACGATTAAGGAAAAAACAAATATAGAAAACTTAGCTAAATGTTATTATCCTTTGATAAATAATTTGGGATGAGCCTCGCCCGAATAATACCGGGGCCCCCATTTAGTAATAATATAACACAAATAGACCCGGGAAAGCTAATAGCTAATTCCATAGCTTCTCCCAAAAGATTTAAAAGCCGATAGACATTACTTTAGGGCACGATTTTAATATACCTTCCTATGAACGAGTGTGCACCTGGTGCGACTCAAATCCAAATCTCGGTAAAGCCGAAATACACCGAAAGTCATAGGCGTACTGGTTGCGGTATGACTCGAGGCGTGTTTTCGCGATACCGCAAATTCCTAAAATGATATCTAACATAAAAGCACATTATGTTGTTAAAATCTATAACTCAGTCAAACAAAAGTCAAGAATGACAGTGGAGCGACCGCGCTAAAACCACGGAATCCGGGAGTGCCTAACACCTTCTCCCGGGTTAACAGAGTTCCTTATCCGGACCTCTGCTTCGCAGACATTTCAAAGAGTCAAAATTCCTCGGATTCGGGATTAACCGGTGACTTGGGACACCATTGTCATTCCCAAGTGGCGACTCTGATTAATCTCTAAATATATCCCGAACCGATTGTCCTTAAATTGGAAAAACTCCTTCCCTTACGTTATTTTATCCGTATCGGGTAATTGAGCGTCGGGGTATACCCTACAAGTGTATTTATACATCTTACGCATGTTAGGGTAGTAAAAAAGGGAGGTGTGACAGCTCTGGCGACTCTGCTGGGGAACCAACCCTGAATTTCGATTTCAGGGTTTAAGAACTCGAGCTCCTTAGAACTACCGTTTGCGTTTTGTTTGACTTCATTATATGATTTGAATAACATGCTATGTGCTTTATCGCTTTGATATTATCTGGACTGTATATATAAAATTGTGCCGAAAACCCTTCTCTCTTCTCCCCCGGGGATGTGCTTACTGGTTGAGACTCCCCTTTCTGTTAAAAGTCACCCTAAATTAAGAAAATAGAGGCCGGATAAGTTACAAAGCCGATTGACTCCGCGGGTCACCGGTACGTAGCCCCCTCCTCGATTCGAGTTGTCCGCTCGGGTACACGGTCTAGCAATTCATGAAACCGTAAGATTTTGAACATAGGTCTAGGACGATTATTTGCATCATATTTGACTTAGGGACTCAACACAGGGGTTGGGTCCGTCTAGGACAGGTGACCCGGTATTGAAAAGACCGAGCATGTTATGTGTTGCATTTTATTGTCCTTGATCGTTATGCGGATCGGCTAAAACCCCGAGATTGGAAAATTGTTGAAAAAGGAAAAAGAGAGAGGAAAAATAATGATTTGTAGAAAATAGGTACTTGGAAAAATTTGAAAATTTGAAAAAATAGGAGGAACAGTTTTATCGAAAATAATTGGTCAAGTAATCTGACCGAACTACGCAGGTTTGATTCTCACCGTTAGGTGGGATACGTAGGCAACCCTTAAACGGGTCCAACCACATTTTTAGAAAAAGACCAAAAAGATTTTCTTTTCAAATAATCGAGGTGATTGCCATTTTTGGAAATGGCCGAATGTTCCGAAAGGACGACGGAAGGTTGTTTTTGCAAAAATGGCCACTTCGAAAATCATTTTTCTTTTCTTTCATTCAAAATTGAAAACTTGCATTGAAAAAGATTTTTCCTTTTCTAAATAAAATCACCTTAATAAATGTGCAGGACGAGCACGATGATGAATGAACAATTTTCCCTAAATAAAATCCCTTTGGAGTTGAGGTTATGGTGGCAGGACATGGGATCCGATGGTCAAGATTGGGTCAAAAAGTACTTGAAAGGCCTTACTGGGTTACTCGAAATAGTTCCTCGAGGTGATGTAATTCGAGCGTTGGTCTCGTTTTGGGATTCGGCACACAACGTATTTCATTTTCCTGACTTTGAGCTTACCCCTACTTTGGAGGAGATTGCCTTCTACATCGGGAAGACCGAGGTTCCGCTGAAAGGAAAATACCCGGTATCTCCGAGGATGGTGACAGTACATCGTTTCCTCGACTCCCTGAAAATCGCTCGGAATGTTCATAATGAAGATCTGGCCGACGGATTTTGTTCTTTAAGCTTCATCTACAACAGGTTTGGACACGTTGGGGGTTTCAACGACCCAACCAACAAATTATGCTGTAAGTCCAACCGGGCGAAATGGGAAGAACACCGGAGGTTCGCATTTTTGGTGGCATTTCTTGGAGTTGTTGTATTCCCGAGGAAAGATGGCCATATCAATATAAAAGTCGCCGGGGTAGCTACCACACTGATAGTGCAAGAAAACTGTACTTTGGCCCCAATGATTGTTGCGGATATCTATCGAGCTCTGACCGCGTGCAAAGCGGGGGCTACTTTCTTCGAAGGGTGTAACTTGATCTTGCAAATCTGGCTAATTGAGCATCTGTGCCACCACCCTTCATTCTCGAGCTATGGTTCGGCTGATCGGACATGTTTGGAAGAGTTCAATGCGAGGACAAAAGAAGTAAAGTTGCCCGAGGGAGTCCAAGGTTGGATTGTGTATCTTCGATCACTAACTGACGGTCAAATTGATTGGACGTATGACTGGTTACCTCTTGACGAGGTGATATACATGCCAACGGAGGGATCGCCGTTTTTGATCATGGGTTTGAAGAGTATACAACCTTATGCACCCTACAGAGCTTTGCGACAGTTGGGTCGGTGTCAAATTATTCCGAGAGATGGGGATCTCAGTGTGCAGGCCGTGGAGATTGGTCCAGACGGGCAATTCCCGGAAGCAAAAATCCGGCAAATATGGAATGAATGCCAAAATCTAAAGATCGATACTTGTGTGCCGAATAAAGCAAGAGGGGAGATATCACCTGGATACTCCACTTGGTACCGACGAGGGGTTGAGCACGAACGTCTTTCAAAGAGACCTCAATTGCAAGACCTGATAGAGCAATCCGAGGAAAATCTGAGATGGGCGGCCAAGGAAAAGGAATATAAAGCCAAAATCGGTCTGTTGGAAGATAAACTGAGAAATCTTCATTTCGAAAGCGGCTTACAAGCAGCATCCGATGAAGGGGAAAAGAAACAGTTGAAAAAAGAAAATGATATGTTGAAAGCTCAAATGGATCAAATGAAAATTGCATCCGAGACCCCAGCTCGTTCAGCCCGCGATGAAAAGTTAATTGAGATTCTCCGGCGGAAAGTAAACGACTATGGCTTCGATTTGGACGTAGCTGAAAAAGAGTTAGCCAAGGCTCGGAAGCAAATGGACAAAGACGACGAGGAAAGAGCCAAGTTAGTCCAGCAGCTACAAAACAAGCACGATGTTGAAATAGCTCAACTTAGAAAGAAAATAATCTCAACCACGGCCAAGAGCAACAAGATTATCAAAGATCTTGAGGAAGAAAGAGAATATTGCTACACGACCATGGCTAGATTAAAATTGGAGCTACAACAGGTGCAAAAGGACAACCAACATGTCTTGGACGCTCGCAATCAACAAATAAGCCGTCTATTGCAAGAAAAAGGGGTCATCAGAGAAAAGATTGTTCGCATCGCCCAGTATATTACCCGGAAGACTCAGCTCTGCGAAGATATGACTCGGAGGACTTTTGTTTCTGCAGTGAAGTTTTTTGTACAACAAGTCATGGCCGACCTGGATAGGCTTCAAAGGGGTTTAGCATATAGGCCCGCGGCAAGGCCGAACGATGCCTCGCGGGCACTAGGTGCATTAATGTACTCTTAGGTCATGCATCGTCTTTTATTTTTATTTTTCTTTTTCTTCTTCTTAAACATCGCTTTGTAATCAAGGTTTTGACTTATCAATGAGAAAACAAAGTGTTGTTACCAATTCTTTTACTTTATGTCATTTCCTTCATATCCGCTAGGCAAATAAATAGGAGCGTGATTATGAAAACGGCAAAGAAAAAGCAATAAAAGAAGGAAAAGCAAGAAAAGAAAAAAAAAGAGCAAGAAAAGAAGAAAAGAGAAAAAGCAAAAAAGAAAAGAAAAGAAAAGAAAGAAAGAAAACAAAAGAGCGGAAAAAGAAAAAGATGATTGAAGTGAGCAGCGGTCGGGATGATGCATAACGACTCGAGCAAATGTGTTTGTTTTTAAAGTCGTTACATCTTATTCATGCGCTAACAACTAACAAGTGTTGATATTTGTGAGTCCAGATTTTCTAGGCAACTGGCATACTGGCTACCCACTCATACAACACCAGATCCAAAAAGATGACAAAGGCTGTATCCCAGGAGATCGAGGCAACCATTGTAGACCCTGCTCACGAAGAAGAGATCGTGGACGTGGCAGGGATGAAAGAAGAAATGTACAAGTTAAGACAACAGATGGCCGAAATGTACCAGGCTTGGTCGAGAGGTCAACCATTACCAGCCTACCCTGCTAACCCTGCATATGTCCCTCCAGCCAATCCTAACCCCGAGCCACCAACACTGAACTCATCATCCACCTACCCCGATTACCCTCACTACTATGCTTCCACCTCCCAAATGCCACCACCTCCAGCCAAGCAAACACCACCTCAGGTACCACAAGTTGCTCCTGTATACGTGGCACCTCCGCCTGCTGTTATCCACAAGTCTTCTAGTGAACCGATGTTCCATATCCAGGATTCTCACTACTACCCCCCGGAGCCTACTTTCAGACAACACGAGTCTCACGCTCCCATGATAGAAGCTAGTGCCGGGCAGGAGGAGATGGCTCGAAAGGTGAAGAGTCTTGAGAACGCTTTCCGCAATATGCAAGGGCCGGGAGGGCAAGTAAGTGTAGCCTACAAAGACCTGTGTTTGTTCCCTGAGGTGCAGCTTCCTGCAGGATTTAAGTTGCCCAAGTTCGACATGTACAACGGACATGGGGATCCTGTAGCTCATCTAAGAGGATATTGTAGCAAGATGAGAGGCGCGGGAGGTAGAGATGAATTGTTGATGGCGTATTTCAGCCAAAGTTTGAGTGGATCAGCTCTGGAATGGTATACCCGACAGGACCATACAAGATGGTTCGTTTGGGATGATTTAGCACAAGCTTTCGCTAGTCATTTTCAGTACAATCTGGAGATCATACCCGACAGGTTATCCCTTACCAAGCTGGAGAAAAAGCCAGGAGAGAGCTTTAGAGAATACGGTTTTAGATGGAGAGAACAGGCCGCTAGGGTGGATCCACCGATGAAAGAGGGAGAGATGGTGGATTGTTTTCTGCAAGCTTTGGATCCAACCTACTACGACCATCTAGTGTCAGCAATTGGAAAAAGTTTCAACGAAGTTGTGAAAATGGGAAGTTTCGTAGAAGAGGGTTTGAAGACAAACAAAATTATGAGTTTTTCGGCTATCAAAGCCACAAATCAAGCTATACAGAGTGGAAGTGGAGGAGTGATGGGAAAGAAGAAGAAAGAAGAAGTGGCAACCGTTGAAAGCAGGCCCTGGAGTCGCAACCCACAATATAATCCACCCAGACCTTACCGCCAACACCAACCAAGCCCGTCAACCCCATATAATCCACCACCACCATCTTACCCGCCAAATCCCTACAATGCACCAAGCCCATATAACCCACCACCACCACCATACCCACCAACTGTACCACATTACCATCACCCTCAAACCCAAGCTTATTCACCACCACCACCCCACGTGTGGAGAGCTCAAGCTCCACACAATGTGTACCATACCCAAAATACATACCCAACCCCTAAACCTTACCGAAACCAGAATAGACCCAGGCCGGACGCTGATTGGAGAAACAAAGCAAGAAGAACATTCACTCCTCTCGAGAAGTCATATACCAGTCTTTTCCACAGGTTGAAAGAATTGGGGATGGTGAGACCAATCGCACCAAAAAATCCGAACCCACCCCCGAAAAATCTTGATTCTTCCGTCAAATGTGAATATTGTTCAGGAACGTTGGGCCACGATACTGAGAAGTGTTGGCAATTAAAGAATGCCATTCAAGATCTTATCGATGAGAGGAGAATTGAAGTGCAGGCTCCCGAGGCCCCAAACATTACCCATAATCCATTGCCGAATCACCACGAAACAAATATGATAGAACTGGTGCAGGGTGATGGCAATCAAAAACCATCTCATGCCGTCATGATGATAAAGTCGAGTGACAAGTTAGAGAAAGAAATTGTGAAAGAGGAAGTAATTGTGGAGAAACCAAAACCAGTGGTAATGGGAGGCTTAAAAGTGGTAGTTCCAGGGGCAAAGACGATCGTAACTGTGAAAGGAGCAAATGCAGAGCCAGTAATCATAAAACCAGTAGTGCAAATGCCAGTGGTGAATACAAAGACTGTGCGCCTTGGAACTATAACAAGGTAACAGTAGTTTATAAGGGAAAAGAGATTTCTGGTGAAGTTAATGAAACGTATGGACTTACTCGATCTGGAAGGTGTTTTGCTCCGGAGGAACTGAGGAAGATGAAAACGGTGAAAGAGAGTCAACTGAAGAAGCCAGTGTCGGAGGAGGAAGCAGAGGAATTTCTTAAGAAAATGAAGTCACAAGAGTACTCAGTGGTCGAGCAGTTAAGAAAGACCCCGGCCCAGATTTCTTTGTTATCTTTGTTGATACATTCGGAGGAGCACCGGAAGGCTCTTATGAAGATTTTAAATGAGGCTCATGTTCCGGAGAAGATTTCAGTGTGTCATTTGGAGAAGATTACCAGCAAAATTTTCGAGTCCAACAGAATCACCTTCTCTGATAGGGAGTTGCCAGTGGAAGGAACTGAACACAATAAAGCATTATACCTCACAGTGAAGAGTGAAGATTCAGTTGTGACCAGGGTATTGATTGACAATGGATCGAGCGCAAACATCTGCCCGCTGTCAACTCTAGGGAAGTTGAACATCAGCCCGGATAGAATCCGGAGAAACAGTGTCAATGTGAGAGGGTTTGACGGCGGAGGTAAGAACACGTTGGGGGATATTATTTTGGAAGTGACCATTGGTCCCGTTGATTTTACGATGGAGTTCATGGTGCTTGATATTGCCGTATCATATAACTTGTTGTTAGGCCGACCTTGGATTCACGCGGCCAAAGCGGTACCATCTTCTCTGCACCAGATGGTCAAGTTTGAATGGGAGCAGCAAGAGATTGTTGTACACGGAGAGGAAAATGCTTGTAATGTGGTAGCACCTTTTGACGGTACTGATGGGGATCGGGGTCCTTGGGTTTACCAAGTGACGGATGCTGTTGAGGTGAATAGAGTTGCTGAAGGAGAAAAACTATCAACCCCGATGTTGGCACCAACTGCTGTAATGGTGGCCAGAGAAATGCTGAAAAATGGATTCACACCGGGGAGGGGATTAGGCAAAACACTGCAGGGAGTCACTCAACCAGTTCAGCTTCCGGAGAATAAAGGTACATTCGGCTTAGGGTTCAAACCCACCTTTGCCGATATCCAAAGAGCCTCTAAAGCCAAGAGAAACTGGACCTTGCCCAAACCCATACCCAAATTATCCGACATCTTTATCGGGCCTGGTACAAAATATCAACCATCTGCTGCAGCAAAGTGCATTGAGACCCAACTTGATGAAGAAATGCTTGGTTTCAAGAAATTGTTCTGGGAGGTGAATACGATTGAAGCAAGGGAAGGCACGAGCAACATGGACGTGCAATTTGTGGGGCCCAGAGTCACATTGAACAATTGGGAAGCTACTCCTTTCCTTATCCGGAAGGAGTCTTGGTAGTTAGCTCAAAATTTCATCATTGTTTCCCCCAAAAGTTGTTATAATTTCCCCATCCCCTCATGAAAAAAAAATCATCACCATGTATCCCGAACATCGTTCGTTTCTTTTATTAATGAAATGCAGTTTTTCCTTTTTCTTCACTTTTGCCTTATTTTTTTCTTTATTTTTCCTTTTGTACAGTTTTGCATGTGTTGATTCCAATGCCATGTCATGCGTGAAGGATTCTAGACCCAGTTCTGACAATCACCTTAATATACAAGAAATCGAGAAAGATAGTGAAATAGAATGTGAGGATGAGGAAGCCTCGGAGGAAATAAGTAAGGACATGAAACAATACGAGGAAAAGCCCAAACCGAATCTGAGTGATACGGAATCTGTAAATTTGGGGAGCGAAGATGATGTCCGAGAAACAAAGATTAGTGTGCATTTGGAGGCACCCCTCAGGGATGAATTGATAAGGTTGTTACATGAATTTAAGGACATCTTTGCTTGGTCCTATGATGACATGCCCGGACTTAGCACAGATCTAGTGGTACACAAGTTGCCAATTTACTCGGAATGCCGGCCAGTGAAACAAAAGCTGAGAAAATTCAAAACGGACATTAGCGTGAAGATAAAGGAAGAGGTGAATAAGCAGTTTGAGGCAAAGGTCATAAGAGTTACCAAATACCCCACCCGGTTGGCAAATGTTGTGCCGGTCCCAAAGAAAGATGGCAAAACCAGAGTGTGTGTAGACTATAGAGACCTCAACAAAGCCAGTCCAAAGGATGACTTCCCATTGCCAAACATTCACATATTGATCGACAATTGCGCCAAGCATGAAATCGGTTCGTTTGTGGATTGTTATGCAGGTTATCACCAGATCCTGATGGACGAAGAAGATGCTGAGAAAACTGCCTTCATTACACCTTGGGGAACGTATTGTTACAGAGTAATGCCGTTTGGATTGAAGAATGCCGGGGCAACTTACATGAGGGCAATGACCACAATGTTTCATGATATGATGCATCGAGAAATTGAAGTATATGTGGACGATGTCATCATAAAGTCCAGAAAACAACCTGATCATGTGAAAGATTTGAGGAAGTTTTTCCAGAGACTCCGGAGGTACAATCTAAAACTCAATCCGGCGAAGTGTGCTTTTGGAGTGCCCTCAGGGAAACTATTGGGGTTTATTGTGAGCCGGCGAGGTATTGAACTGGATCCGTCAAAGATCAAGGCTATTCAAAGTCTACCTCCGCCGAAGAACAAGAAGGAGGTCATGAGCTTATTAGGAAGGTTGAATTACATTAGTCGGTTCATTGCTCAGTTGACATCAACATGCGAGCCGATCTTCAAGTTGTTAAAGAAAGATGCAGCAGTAAAGTGGACCGACGAATGTCAAGAAGCTTTCGACAAGATCAAAGAATATTTGGCCAATCCTCCGGTGTTAGTTCCTCCAGAACCAGGGCGTCCTCTGATTTTGTATTTGACGGTGCTAGATCACTCTTTCGGTTGTGTACTGGGTCAACATGATGAGACAGGCAAGAAGGAACAAGCCATCTACTACCTCAACAAAAAGTTTACATCTTACGAGGTGAAGTATACCCAACTGGAGAGAACTTGTTGTGCATTGATTTGGGTGGCTCAGAAGCTAAAGCATTATTTGTCAGTATACACTACGTACTTGATATCACGATTAGATCCTCTCAAGTATATCTTTCAGAAGCCCATGCCTACGGGAAGATTGGCCAAATGGCAGATTCTGCTCACAGAATTTGACATTGTTTATGTGACTCGTACGGCAATGAAGGCACAAGCTATTGCGGACCACTTAGCCGAGAATCCGGTGGATGATGAATATGAACCACTGAAAACATACTTTCCGGATGAAGAGGCAATGCTTGTCGAGGAGATGGAGCAAGAGGAGAGGCCAGGATGGAAAATGTACTTTGATGGAGCCGTCAACAGCAGGGGCGTTGGTATCGGAGCGGTACTTATTTCAAGTACGGGTCAACACTATCCCGTAACAGCTCAGCTTCGATTTTTCTGTACCAACAATATGGCCGAATACGAGGCATGCATCTTGGGATTAAGGATGGCGATTGACATGGGTATTCAAGAGATTTTGGTCATGGGTGACTCGGATCTCTTGGTACACCAAATTCAAGGGGAATGGGAGACACGAGATTTGAAATTGATACCATATCGGTATTGTTTGCACGAGTTGTCTCAAAGATTCCGGTCTATAGAATTCAAGCATATCCCGAGAATGCACAATGAGATTGCAGATGCTTTGGCCACATTGTCCTCTATGTTGCATCATCCGGACAAGACATACATAGATCCGCTCCAGATCCAAGTCCGAGATCAGAATGCTTATTGTTTCGCTGTGGAAGAAGAGTCAGATGGAGAGCCGTGGTATCATGATATTAGAGAATATTTGAAAGCCGGCAAATACCCGGAGCAAGCCACTGGAGACCAGAAGAGAGCCATCAGGCGTCTAGCCAATGGATTTTTCTTCAGTGGAGGAGTGGTATACAAAAGGACACCAGATTTGGGTTTATTGCGGTGTGTAGATGCACAACAAGCAAATGAAATTATGATTGAAGTACATGCTGGAGTATGCGGACCTCACATGAGCGGATATGTGTTAGCGAAGAAGATCTTGAGAGCAGGGTACTACTGGCTCACGATGGAGCGTGATTGTATCAGGTATGTAAAGAAATGCCATCAATGCCAGGTACATGGGGATCTGATCCACTCTCCGCCTTATGAGTTGCACACAATGTCAGCACCTTGGCCCTTTGTTGCTTGGGGCATGGATGTCATCGGCCCAATAGATCCAGCCGCTTCTAACGGGCACAGGTTTATCCTGGTTGCAATTGATTATTTCACCAAGTGGGTCGAAGCTAAGACATTCAAGGCGGTGACGAAGAAAGCGGTGGTGGATTTTGTGCACGAAAATATCATATGCCGATTTGGAATCCCCAAGGTGATTATCACAGACAATGGAGCCAATTTAAACAGTCATCTCATGGCAGAAGTTTGTGAAAGGTTTAAGATCACGCACCGTAATTCCACGCCTTACAGGCCAAAAGCAAATGGTGCAGTTGAGGCGGCAAATAAGAACATCAAGAAGATTCTTCGGAAAATGGTGGAGGGATCCAGGCAGTGGCATGAAAAGTTACCCTTTGCTCTCATGGGTTACCGCACGACGGTACGTACTTCTATCGGAACCACACCTTATACCCCGGTGTATGGAACGGAGGCTGTTATACCCGCAGAAATAGAAATACCGTCATTGCGAATTATAGCTGAATCTGAGATAGATGACGATGAATGGGTAAAGGCCCGATTAGAACAGTTGAATTTGATTGATGAGAAGAGATTGGCCGCGATCTGCCATGGACAGTTGTATCAGCGGAGAATGGCCAGAGCATATAATAAGAAGGTACGACCTCGAAAGTTTGAAGTCGGACAACTGGTATTGAGGCGTATCTTGCCACATTGGGCAGAGGCAAAAGGCAAGTTTGCGCCAAATTGGCAGGGGCCGTTCGTGGTATCACGGGTGTTGTCCAATGGAGCATTATATTTAACAGATGTTGAAGGAAAGTGCGTAGAGACTGCTATCAATTCAGATGCAATCAAAAGATACTATGTATGATTCCTTTTCAATTGTATGTTTTGTATTTTGTTGTGATTTTGGAGTTGAAATGACGAAGGCATTTTATTCTCTATCCAAACACTTTATCCATTGTTAACCCCTTTGAGCCTTAATGAATGAATTCTTTCATATCCCTCTCTCGGAATCACTCTAATATAATAAGATCGAAATTGCCAGAATGAAAAATGAAATGATGGAAAAAATGACAAAAAATGAAAAAATGAAAAAAAAGAAGAAAGAAAAAAAAAAGAAAAGGACAAAAATCGGGAAAAAGTCAAAAAGAAATCCATCTAACTTATGAAGTTGGGTGAACTACGTCTGACTTGATCCCGAAAGGGTACGTAGGCAGCCTCTCTGAGGTTCAGTCACAATAAAGGAAAAATCCAAAAATTCCCCACATATTAAAACTGGGGCAGAAGTTATGTTTTAATAATTCCGAGAGTTGTAAATATTTTTAACCCTCGTTGAAATTTTGAGCCTTTATATCTTTCTTTCTTAACCCGTCCAAAAGCCACGTTACAATCCAAAGAAAGACCTTCTGATCGATTCTGAAATGACAACGAATACAACGAAGGAGGAGCGAAGTATCGGACAATACCCGTGGAACAGAAAACAAAATACAAAAAGGAAAAATGGGAAAAAATAAAAAAATAAATAAAAAAATGAGAGAGTCTCATCAGTGAAAACCTTAGCCGGCACTGTGAGACGATTGTGAGGTTGAGAGAAATAAAATGAGAGAGTCTCATCAGTGAAAACCTTAATCGGCACTGTGAGACGATTGTGAGGTTGAGAGAATAAAGAGAGAGTCTTATTGGTGAAAACCCTTCAGGGCACCGTAAGGCGATCGTGAGGACTATCAGAAAAGAGAAAAAAAGCAACAAAAAAGAGTATCGGTTTGTGGTCAAAGGCAATTCAGAGACAGAATAATGATTGGAACGAACTGGGTCAGAGTTTAAATACATGGCATGGTCAGCGGAATCAGCCAGCAAATACCCAGATAAGTTCTGACATCTCTCCGAAATACCCTTACCTTTCTTTCATTTTTCTGCATTTCATTGTTTACCCTTTTGAGAGCTAACTACCAGCTCCTGATAACGAAAGTTGAAATAACACTGGACTAGAAAGAATGGAAGATTGAGGAAAGGAATAAAGAAGCTTGGCAAACACAGCCAAAGAAAAAGAAAACCAAAACAAAAATGGAAAAAATGAGAAAATACAAAAGAGTCTGCAAGGGACAAGAAGTCGAAGCCATGCAACATGAAAGAGCAAAAACAAAGGGAACAACAAGAAGTGGGGATGGCAGATGCCAGTTGCCATCAGTTTATATCTAATAAATTTTGTTTCATGCAGGAACAAATTGTCACTAATCACTTTGAAGTGAATGTGACCAATGTGGAAAATTTAAAAATACCAAAAAGAGAAAGTCTGTCGAATAAGTGGGGAAATTCACAGGCAAGAGATAAGTTGGTAAAAAGAAAATACCAAAAAGAGGAAGGTAACATCTTTTAGAATCCGCTCCCCAGTCCTCAGGCTGAAGGAATATTTTCTGCATTCGCATTGCATGTTTAATTTCTGTTAGGCGCCCACCTTCAAATACGGGAATATTTTCTGCATTCGCATTTGCACGTTTAAATTTCTGTTAGGCGCCCACCTTCAAATACGGGAATATTTTCTGCATCTTGCATTGCACGTTTAAATTTCTGTTAGGCGCCCACCTTCAAATACGGGAATATTTTCTGCATTTTGCATTGCACGTTTAAATTTCTGTTAGGCGCCCACCTTCAAATACGGGAATATTTTCTGCATCTTGCATTGCACGTTTAAATTTCTGTTAGGCGCCCACCTTCAAATTCGGGAATATTTTCTGCATTCGCATTGCACGTTTAAATTTCTGTTAGGCGCCCACCTTCAAATTCGGGAATATTTTCTGCATTCGCATTGCACGTTTAAATTTCTGTTAGGCGCCCACCTTCAAATTCGGGAATATTTTCTCCATTCGCATTGCACGTTTAAATTTCTGTTAGGCGCCCACCTTCAAATACGGGAATATTTTCTGCATTTGCATTGCACGTTTAAATTTCTGTTAGGCGCCCACCTTCAAATTCGGGAATATTTTTTGCATCGCATTGCACGTTTAAATTTCCATTCCCCACCTTCAAACTCGGGAATATTTTCTGCATTTGCATTGCACGTTTAAATTTCTGTTAGGCGCCCACCTTCAAATTCGGGAATATTTTCTGCATTCGCATTGCACGTTTAAATTTCCGTTAGGCGCCCACCTTCAAATTCGGGAATATTTTCTGCATTCGCATTGCACGTTTAAATTGCTGTTAGGCGCCCACCTTCAAATTCGGGAATATTTTCTGCATTCGCATTGCACGTTTAAATTTCCGTTAGGCGCCCACCTTCAAATTCGGGAATATTTTCTGCATTCGCATTGCACGTTTAAATTTCTGTTAGGCGCCCACCTTCAAATTCGGGAATATTTTCCGCATTTTGCATTGCACGTTTAAATTGCTGTTAGGCGCCCACCTTCAAATTCGGGAATATTTTTCTGCATCATCATGGTTTATATATTTAAAAGCCCACACTGGGGCAGAAAAAGAAAAAAAAAGGGGTAGATCAAGAAAGACAAGAAAATCAACAAAAAAGAGAGTCAACAAGAAAAGAAAAATCAACAAAAAAGAGAGTCAGCATCGAAGAAAATCAACAAAAAAAGGAAGATTCTGCATCACCGGAAAGGGAAAAAGAGCAAAAGCTAGATTAGGAACAATTGTAATTGTAGGATCATAGCTTAGAATAGCTTCTTCATTTTTATATTTTCCCCCCCGGTGTAATAAGGAGTAAGTCGGCAGGTCTCAATAGTGTCAATGCAACAGTGAGTCTGGTAGTTTTTTAAAACTGCCAGACCTTCCCGAACTACAATGACCTGATCTCTTTTTGATGACCACAAACTTTAAGCTTTTCATAATTTTAGCCTTGTTTCAACTCAGCTTAAAATCAATAGAATATTAGAACATTTTACCCTTTTATCACTTATCATCAAAGACCAGGTTCATTAGGTTATAAACATTGTGAGCACATGATTTTTGCACCAGGCAAATAATTCCAAAATTAAATTAAATATATTTTTGAGTGCAATTACTTGCTTTGCTTGAAATTAGTTATATTTTTGTGTGTTTGAATAAGTAAAAAATTAGAAAAAATCAAAAAAAAAATAGTAGTAAGTAATTTGTTAATTTAGTTAATTAGGAAATTATTAATAGCTTAAGTAGGAGAAAATAAAGGAAAAATAGCAGAAAAATTGCAAAAAAATATTAGGAAATTAGAGTAATTAGTAGATTAGGATTTATAATTTTTCATAAAAGAAAAAGAAAATAATAAATAAAAGAAAATACATAAAAATCATTAAAATTGAAAAATACAAAAATATAGTTTGGGTATAATAAAGATGGGTCAATTGGACTGAATTGTTTGGCCCAGCATATTGGCCCAAAGAGATGGCCCGCCTGGTTTTACAGTGATTTTGATCTTGACCGTTCATTTGATAGATCCAACGGCCGAGAATATTAAGAAAATTGTTGGTATAATTGAATAATTGGGGGTTAATCTGGGCCGTCTGTGTGATTGGATCCAACGGTTGGAGACTTTAGTCTCATAATAATCAATCAAACGGTGCCGTTTAGGTAACACTCGTCCAGGACCGTTGATCTCTCTTCAATGGACGATCGAGATTATCTCGGACATATGACCTATATAAGGCTTATGTCCGAGAAGGGCCGTTCATTTTGCCCAATTCAAAACCCTAATAGCGGCCGCCTCTCTCATCTTCTTCATCTCCTTCTTCAACCTCACAGAAGCCATGGCGGCCACCACCTCCTACGGTGGTCGCCGGCTCTTCTCATCTTTTCCCTCGTCTTCTCCTTCTTCATCTCCATCTTCTTCACCCAAAACCCCAAAAAATACCTTGCTCTTCAAAACCCCGGTCACCGGAGTTACACCGGTGACCACCCAAACAATGAACCACCACCTAAAACTAATGCCGATCTCTTCCTCTCTTCATGATCTATCCACTCATACCAATGACTACCCTCGAATCTTCCCGTATCACTTCGAATATCCCAAAAAGGGTCGTCGGAACCCTAACTCCGGCGACCCCAAACTCAACCCCCAGTCAAGATCCACCCTTTTTACACTCCTGAACATCTCTCGTAACCCATAAGCTCAAAAGGCCTCGTCTTTAGGCCTGAATGAAAGACCAGAGGAAAAATTTGAAAGAAAAGATCTGGAATTGAATAAAGAAGAAAAAGAAATAAGAAGAAAGGTCTGGAAAGGGCCTGAGATCAAAGAAAAGAAAAGAAAAAGGGAATAGGAAGCTCGGGGGACCGGCCCCGCAAGCTAAGTCCCTCACCTTTAGTTTTCTTTAGTTTTCTAGGATAGTTTATGATTTCTTACATGTTTTGGTCTTATTTTCTGATGGATTTTTGTGTTTGCATGTTAATTTTCGTTTGCTCTTGTAGATATTCTGTTTCTCTTCTTTTTGTTTATCTCATGTCCTGTATATCTTTGCCTCTAGCATGTTCATCTTTTATTTTTAAATTGTTCTTTTAAGCCCGGTAGTGATAAGATTTTGGTTGGTTATGTGTCCTGTTTGATATCATGGTCCTTACTCTGAGTTCAAGTACCTCGTCTTTCTTTGTCATATTGACTGTTAGTTCCTGATTCATCTCAAAAGCATGACTATGGTTTTTCACATGCATATTTGTTTAGTCATTTGCTCTAGATTCTCGTTTGTTGGTTTCTTAGTGTGAAATTTTGTTCTGATGTCCTTCTTTTATCTCATTGGTCCTATGTTAGCATTAGGCTTTCTCTTCTTATTGATATCAGATAACCCCTTTTTAGTTTGAATGGTTCCTTTTTCTTTGTTTATTCTCATAATTAGTCTCAGGATTAGGATTGGCTGTCATTCTCATGCATGAGTCTATCCTGTTTAGCTTTACCTGTCCTGCTTGCCTAGCATGATCTTAGGGTCCATACTTGAAAGTGAATTCTGATTACCATTCTGTTTAAGTCCATTGTTTTATGAGCCATGTTGACTGTTTTATAAGAGTCTGTGCTTCTGTGTATGTCTATGCCATAAATCTTGAAGCTTATGAAGATTTTTCAACTGTCATCTGGTTTGAGCTAATAGAAACTAGGCTTAAATTGACATGGGCTCATACTTTGTCACATGAAATTGAATAGTGTGAATTAATTAACTAAGATTCAACCATATCAAATTGCCCTTTCTGAATTTTGGTTGATTGATGCATCTTGTTTGATTTTTATGTGCCTCTGTGTGCAAAACATGTTGAAAATGATTGAGTTTTAGTAGTTCTGGCTAGTATGAATATTTGATTAAGCTGTAGGGGATTGGTTATAGCTGTTAGTGCTAACAAAATTCACAAAATGGCTAGTTTTTTAAATAGGATAAAACTGGAATTCACAATTAGGCTATAGGTTAAATAATTGGCCTAAGAATGGTCAACCTTGCAAAAGGTTGACCAATTCTGTGAGCCCTAACACACAGCTCACTGTTTAACAGTGGCTGGTTGTGCAAAGGGCTATGTCTGCAAATGCAGACTAGCCCAGGCTCTATATTGAGCCCCGAACAGCAAAGTGGCCAAACCTGTAAAGGTTTTGGGCCTAGCTGTTCAGTATATGGCTTTAATAGCCCAAGCTAAGTCTCAACTTGAGACTGGCTAACTTTAAATAGGTTAAACATAATAACAAAACAGGCTATGCCTGCAATTAGCTTTATTAAGAATAAATTGGTCTTAATTGACTGAAATTAGTTTAAAAGTGGCTAAAATTGAAATAGTTCTTAAGAATAAATCTGGCCAGCCCTTAAATATTAATGCCAGGGCTGGCTATTAGTTAAATAGGTTCAAATTAACTAAAATCTGCCCTAGGCATAGCTGGTAAATCAGCAGTGCCCTCAGGGGCATAATTGGGTATTAAAAAGGTAAATTAGTAATAGTTTAGAACTTAAAAGGGTAATGGGGACATTTATGCTCCCGATTTCTGTAATTTTGCAGAGATTCAGGGGTATAATGGTCTCCTAAATATGGGAAATCTGTAAAAATCTCAAACCCTTAGGGATATACTAGTAAAAGGCCCTAAAAGGAATCTTTTGGAACCTTCCAGCACATGCTGGAAGGGTTTTGATAACTGAAAATAGGGACCAAAGTGTAGAATGGGTAATTTTAGGAGGGGGAAGTGGGATTAATCCCATACTTCTTCCCCAAGTATTCAGCCCTAAAAGTTAGCTATAAATATCTCCTAAAAGAGGCTGAAAAAGGGGGGATTCCACGGTAGAATATTTTGAGTAATCTGAAATTCATACTTGAGCTAATTGTTGAGAAGAAATACTAGGAAAACAATAACAATTTAGTAGTCAACAGTTCTGGAAATTCTTAGGGTGAAAGCTTTGGGGTTTTAACCTGTTTTTGCTGGGTTTTGTTCGATCGTCCACTGGGTTGTTCTCATATTGCTGTTGCTGTGCTTTTTGTGTTGCTGTGTTGCCGTGCCTATTCCATCACTGTTGCATTGCCTTGATTGACTCCTTGCTGCTACTTACTTGCTTTTCCCCTTAGAACTCATTGGTTCTTTTGCTGAATCAGGTACACACCTTATTCATTGAAGATGTAATTGCTTGAGATGTGGAAATGAAGCTCCCGTTTACTTATTTCTGGCATTTTTAATTAGTATTTCAATTGTAATATTTTGTAGTAGCTGAACACCAAAAACACTGTAATGATGTAATATTAGTAGTAGTATAGTAGTAATATAGTGTAGTTAGCTTATCACTTAGCTTAATTAGGAAAACTTAAAACACAAGTTAATTAGTAATGCCTGCAATGTTAATAATCTGATAGTAGACTTCATGAAGAAATCAGTAGGGTAATAGTAGTACGGCGTAGATCATTCATCACTTAGTTAAATAAAAATACTATTAAAACTAGGGCTCATCTATTCGTTTGCATGAATTAATAATACGAAATTCGTTTAAGTTAATCTGTTTCATCTATTAATTTTAGTGTTTGAACAAGGTTAAGAGATAAGAAATAACATAGGCAATAATGGGTTCAGTTTGGTGTTAATTGGTGCTCGAACATGGCTGTAAAGTTGTATAATAGTTTCAAAGAGAGAATAGGTAGAAGTGGTAGAAGCTCGTTCCGACTGGGGTTCATGGCACAAGCTTAGTTGAATTAAAATCAATGATACATTTGGGTACATGTTAATAGATCATTCAGTCTTGGATAACTCAGTTAACATTAACAAGTAATTGGGTCGATTAAGCACTGCCATGTATAGGTTAATTACTTAATTTTGGTCATTTGTAAATAATTAGTTTAATTACTCCTTGAATTTCTGGAATAATCGAATTGTTCTTCTTAGAATCTGTTAATATAAGTATCAATTTGTTAACAAAGATTGAGATCATAAATATCCTTTAGCTCCAGTCTGAATTGTAATAGATAATCGATAGTTTGTGTACTAATTTCTCCTCAGTGAATAAAATATTTTTGAGTTCATTCTATTCAGTTTGCGTTTCTGATTTTAATTATTTCAATCTGTTATATAAATTCCCCTTAAACCCCCATAGTCATGAGTTCATGTAAATATCTAGCCTTTCAAGGGCCTGGACTGATGTATTGTGAGTGTAAAACGAGGACCAGGCCCAACAGCAATGAAATTCGAATAGGCCTGGGTTATTATAGTAATAGCATACGATTAAGGAAAAAACAAATATAGAAAACTTAGCTAAATGTTATTATCCTTTGATAAATAATTTGGGATGAGCCTCGCCCGAATAATACCGGGGCCCCCATTTAGTAATAATATAACACAAATAGACCCGGGAAAGCTAATAGCTAATTCCATAGCTTCTCCCAAAAGATTTAAAAGCCGATAGACATTACTTTAGGGCACGATTTTAATATACCTTCCTATGAACGAGTGTGCACCTGGTGCGACTCAAATCCAAATCTCGGTAAAGCCGAAATACACCGAAAGTCATAGGCGTACTGGTTGCGGTATGACTCGAGGCGTGTTTTCGCGATACCGCAAATTCCTAAAATGATATCTAACATAAAAGCACATTATGTTGTTAAAATCTATAACTCAGTCAAACAAAAGTCAAGAATGACAGTGGAGCGACCGCGCTAAAACCACGGAATCCGGGAGTGCCTAACACCTTCTCCCGGGTTAACAGAGTTCCTTATCCGGACCTCTGCTTCGCAGACATTTCAAAGAGTCAAAATTCCTCGGATTCGGGATTAACCGGTGACTTGGGACACCATTGTCACTCCCAAGTGGCGACTCTGATTAATCTCTAAATATATCCCGAACCGATTGTCCTTAAATTGGAAAAACTCCTTCCCTTACGTTATTTTATCCGTATCGGGTAATTGAGCGTCGGGGTATACCCTACGAGTGTATTTATACATCTTACGCATGACGGGGTAGTAAAAAAGGGAGGTGTGACAATACGTTTGGCATCAGTATCTAAATTTCGTAAAGTAATGACAAGAGCATCATTGTGAGGGAATGTCAAACCGTCAATATCTGACTCATCAAAGATGATACTTTCTTCGAGTTCGGCATACCATTCATGCATGATAGATTTTTTGAGCTTGTGAGTGGCAACGAATTTAACACTGTTGATGAAGGCACCATCGTTGTCGCTGATGATCATATAGATGGTATGAGCCAGCGACGATAGCTTCGGCGGGCCTTGATGTTCATGAACTCTAGTGAAGTTATTTCTCCACTTGTCACTTAGCAGCTCTTTGAGGTGTCCTTGCTGCAATATGTTCATAACCTCTTGCTTGAGAGTGATGTAGTCCTTTATCGTGTGTCCTCCTTCATGGTAGAATACGTAGAAGGCACCAGTTTTTCTAGTGTTAGGGTCATACCTAATCTTTGGCGGCCACTTCACCTTCATCATGAGTCTCTCCAGGGCATAGACTATTTTTATAGGTGACACACAAAAATTGTGAGCACACAATAAGGGGGCATACCTCTCTCATTCTAATGAGTCCCCATCCTCATCTTAGATGGGCCTTCATCATAACGGAAGGAAGGTGGGGCGGGGGCCCTGACATACGGCTGATGTCGTTCCTTATTTGGTCATGAGATCGGGTGATTCCTCCTTATGTTGTCTTTTCGTTCTTTCCTGGGCTCGGATTGTACCAAGACGATCCGTCGAGCTGGTCTGTTGAGGTCGTCATCATCTGATCGAACTTCAGCACGATAAGCATTATGGATTTCATCCCAAGTGGTTGTAGGATTTCATCAACCGGCTAGGCAATTTTCTGGTTGCTCTTAAACCTTCTCTATTCAGCCTGTTCTTAAAGGACCCGACTGCCATTCTTTCGGACACATTTGGTAGGGTTATTCTTACACTGTTGAATCGGTCGAAGAAGTCCCTCAATCCCTCTCCTATGTACTGCTTGATGGCGAAGATGTTGTTTACTCTTGTTTCGACTTTCTTGGCCATGTCATGCACCATTACAAACTTATCATCCATTTCTTCGAAAGTTTTTATGGAACGGATTAGTAGTTGTGAATACTATGTTAATGCACTTCCCCTGAGGGTTTCGCCAAATTTCTTCAGCAAAATAGAGGACATTTGTTACTTGGTGAGGTCCTTTCCCTTCATAGCGGTGATGTAATGAGTCACACGATCTTCAGGATCAGTCATTTCATCATATATCCTGATATATGACTACATTTTGAAGGTCTTTGGAATGTCATGTGGAGCTGCTTCCTCGCTATACATGTGTTCAATGGATCTACCGGCGCCCCTTTTTGGTAGTAGCTTAGGGGCGCTCGATATCTTGTTGACTCGTTCTTGGTGTTCTTTCATTTGATCTCCGAGCATTTTTTTTTCATTCTCTATTTATTCCATCCTCTTTAGAATGGAGGCAAGGACGATGTCACCTGCATTGTTAGTAATATTATCAGTTATACCTGGTGTTGATTGGTTGTCATGCTCGTTTGCTCGTTGCATTGTATGGGCTCTTGCGGTCTCTATGGTCGTGCATGGAGCAGGTATATTGAGCATGCTTACTAATGTATCAGGCATCCATGCTTCGAAGAGCTTTTTCATGGCTGGTGTCGTACCCTCTCTTGTGGACGTAGAGTCCCATTTTCCATTGGGTTTTGATGTGCTGCAATGGAAGGAAGGTGGTCTCTCGCACCTGGGGAGGCATTGGATGTCACATCATCACCTAGCGTTTCACAACTCTCGTTGATAACGTCCATGAGGTTTCCAGGGAAGTCACTCATCACTTTAGTTATATGTCCTTACCCGAAAAGGGGTGGGATCTGTGGATATTTTTTTGACAATGATGAATAATTGACGAGTCTTTAAACATTCAGGTTGTTCTTGGATCAAGTGAAAAAATTAGACAAGAATCTTAGTAAAAATGTTATTTTCATATCCTTGCAATATGGCCAGATTCTCTCTATAAAGTCAATGTGTTTTCTTACAAGTAATTATCTTATGTTCCATGTCATTGTGTCTTTTTCTATTTATAGGGGCATATTCATAAACCCCTATAACTAAGTAGTTGTATAGATTCACAAATAGTTGAGTCTTTCTGAAGGGCATTTTTCAAATAGAATTTGTGTGCTTCTTTACCTAATAATTGGATCAAGAAACCCAAAATGGAAAAGGGTCAAATATGCCCATGAAATATTGAAAATAGAGTAATGGAAGGGGAAAAATGAACCACTTTATTAACGACAAGGATAATTTTGTACCTAAATGCAAACGGAAGCTATAATTACTCTATTTTTAGTAGTTCAAGGACATATTTGGACCTTTTCTGAACCCAACATATGAAACATTGAAATAGACCTGAGAATATAGTTACCTATTTCTGTTTTACAAGGTACAAAAATTTCCATTGTCAAGCAATTTAACATGAAGAAGAATTTGCTTTGCAACTACTAAAAATAAAGAATTTCAATTATTATGATATATATAGACCCGTGCAATTTTAGAATGGAGGCAAGGACGATGTCACCTGCATTGTTAGTAATATTATGAGTTATACATGGTATTGATTGGTTGTCCTGCTCGTTTGCTCGTTGCATTGTGTGGCCTCTTACGGTCTCTATGGTCGTGCATGTAGCAGGTATATTGAGCATGCTTACTAATGTATCAGGCAGCCACGCTTCGAAGAACTTTTTCATGGCTGGTGCCGTACCCTCTCTTGTGGACGTAGAGTCCCGTTTTCCATTGGGTTTTGTTGTGCTGCAATGGAAGGAAGGCGGTCTCTCGCGCTTGGGGAGGCATTGGATGTCACATCATCACCCAGCGTTCCACAAATCTCATTTATAACGTCCATGAGGTTTCCAGGGAAGTCACTCATCACTTTAGTTCTATCTCCTTACCCGAAAAGGGGTAGGATTTGTGGATATTTTTCTGACAATGATGAATAATTGACGAGTCTTTGAACATTCAGGTTGTTCTTGGATCAAGTGAAAAAATTAGACAAGAATCTTAGTAAAAATGTTATTTATCCTAGCAATATAGCGAGATTCTCTCCATAAAGTCAATGTGCTTTCTTACAAGTAAATATCTTATGTTCCACGTCATTGTGTCTTTTTCTGTTTACAGGGGCATATTCATAAACCCCTAATACTAAGTAGTTGTATGGATTCACAAATAGTTGAGTCTTTCTTAAGGGTATTTTTCAAATATAATTGGTGTGCTTCTTTACCTAATAATTGGATCAAGAAACCCAAAACGGAAAAGGGTCAAATATGCCCATGAACTATTGAAAATAGAGTAATGGAAGGGGAAAAAGTGAACCACTTTATTAACGACAAGGATAATTTTGTACCTAAATGCAAACGGAAGCTATAATTGCTCTATTTTCAGTAGTTCAAGGACATATTTGGACCTTTTCCGAACCCAACATATGAAACATTGAAATAGACCTGAGAATATAGTTACCTATTTCTGTTTTACAAGGTACAAAAATTTCCAATGCGAGCAATTTAACGTGAAGAAGAATTTGCTTTGCAACTACTAAAAATAAAGAATTTCATTTATTACTATATATATATAGACCCGTGCAATTTTTTTAAAAAATTATTTGTGCAAACTTGACAAAACGTTTTGCAAAAATGTAACCGAAATTTTATCATCCCTATTTTGTCATTTTACAAATGAGCTGTTTAATAATTTTACAAAAAAATAAAAAATTACGGAGCAAATAGTAAAAGAAAAAGGATAAGGTGGCTATTGCAAAAATGACGCTACGTTATGGGTGCATAATGCCAAAGAGCTACTACAACAACAACAACAACAACAACCCAGTATAATCCCACTTAGTGGGGTCTGAGGAGGATAGTGTGTACGCAGACCTTACCCCTACCCTGGGATAGAGAGACTATTTCCAAATAGACCCCCGGCATCCTTCCCTCCAAGAACTTCCCACCTTGCTCTTGGGGAGACTCGAACTCACAACCTCTCGGTTGGAAGTGGGCTCTTGTCTAATATAATGTAAATACTGAATTTCATTTTTCTTAAGGGTATTTTGGTAATCGCAGCTCCACCAAGGTATAAGTAATCTTGTCAGCGGAAAACAGCAAAAGAGCGATCGAGGAAGAAGAGAGCGGCGGAGAGAAAATGGCGTCGAACGCAGCAGCACCATTCTGGAGGTCAGCTGGGATGACTTACATAACATATTCAAACCTGTGCGCTAATCTGGTTAGGAACTGTCTTAAGGAACCTTACAAGTCCGAAGCCCTGACCCGTGAGAAGGTCCATTACTCTGTCTCCAAATGGGTTGATGGCAAACCTCAAAAACCCAGTAAGCAATTCTTACTCTTTGTCCTTTTTTATTACTAATTAATAACGTTTGTTGCTGCTTTAAAGTATACATCTTTCTGTTGATTCAATTGTTAGATAATAGCCCAGTAATTATTACTATTTTTTTAATTTGCTTATTTTGATGGTTATTATAAAGGAAAAGGGTTGGACTTCTCACTCGGTGATTGGATTTTTTGGGCTGTGTGTGTGTCTGTCATATCTTGAGGATCTTTTTGGTATTGGTTCTCTGTTCTGAGAGTGCTCTAACATTCTCACTCAACAGGGGCATATTTAGTGTGTAAGATATGGGTTCTCTCAAACTTAGTAGCTTTGGATAATACCTTGTATGTGTTAAAAAATTCAGTAAATAAGTACAACTTTAGATTTTGAACCATGTAAATCTATTGAACTATAGTAGAATCCTGAACTCGAATCGAAGTTCAAATTCTGAATTCCAATAAAAAAGAACTTTGGTGAATTTGTATCCTCTACCCTCCCTCCATAGCATCAGGTAGATAATGCAATAGGTGTACTAATTATAGATATGGAAGTTTGGTCATTAATTTCCTTGCCTGGGTTTGAGTTTGGCGTTACTTTTTATGTGGAAGTTGGACTATGCCAATGATTGCTTATATTTTCTTTTAGCTTTTGAGTGTAAACATTTGTAGAGACTTGATAAATTTTATTACTGAAAAAGCTTTTTCAGCGGCTGTAGTGGCAACTATTACAAGCAATCGGGTTTCCTTAAGTGGAAAGCAAGGGAACAATTGAGATTCTTATTTTTCCCTACTAGTGTTCTTGAATGATCACCAAGTCCCTCTACATTGGATACCCTTTTATCAATGTGTAATTAGCAAGTTGATTCACTAGGATAGTCATGGTAAATTCATCAAAATTAATAGGGTATAATTATACCATTCTTACTATCTTTCTAATTTCAAAACTAGAAAATAAATCAACTAAATTCAAGCAAGCTACTTCATCAAGCTAATCACTTGTCAAAACAATCATTAAGTTATTGAAGTTTTTAATCAACAATTTTATTAAACATAGGATAATAATGTGAAGTAGTATTATCAACGGCTTTACATCATGATCTTCCAGAGTCAACATAGAGCACATCAAAATTAGGTATCAAAATGTCTTGTTTCATTTGAAATGTATATACCTTATCATTAAATGAATCTCATCCATTATTGCTTAATATTTGCGGTTTTCTCTTTGCTATTTTAATAAGTATCATGACATTTGCAATATTTTGGGCCTTTCTCAGTAAGGATACATTGAGCTCATATGTAACTCACGACATATTTGTTATTAAATGCAACAAGAAAGCAAACTCACTTTTTTTACAACGTCCAAGATATCTCGACGCCGTAGCTCTTTCATTTAAAGTACTTGCATGTTCAACAAGAGTATCAAGTACATCAATAATAAAACTAGACAACATATAAATAAGTTTCGAAATGACTTGAAGTGAGGTAATTATTGTCTATAATAAGATCAAGTTATTTGCTCATGCCGTTACTAGTTTCTAGCTTACCTGTATCTAATGCCTATTGGAGTTTTGCTTTATAATATTTTCAAAGTTCATGAGAAGTTTACAACACATCCAAAGTATTCGAAATCAATGATACAAATTCACTAGAATACATTTTTTAGAAACCGCAACAAGAGTTAGTTGTAGTTGATGCGCAAAACAATGAATATAATTAACCAATCTACTTTCTTGTTTGATCGACATTTTATGACCATTGATACTACTTTGCATATTGTTTCTACTGCATAACATTGTCGACTTACATAAGATAAACTTAAAGAATGATGAGCAAGTATATCAACAATTGCTTTCTTTTGAAATAAAGCAATAGTATTTTGAACATGAACAACTCCAATAAACCATTCATTTACAAAAAAAATTTTATCAACATATCGCAAAACAATAGCCACTTACTCTTTACATGACACGTCTAAGAAATCATCAACGAATAGAACAAAGTAGTCGGCATTTAAATCATCTATTATAGCCTAAGTTGTTTTTATCTTACGTGCGATAACTATTTCTTTTTAAATTTTTGGAGAAGTCGTCTTATTGTGTTTTGGAGCATTTTCCAATGCAGGTTTAATATCACATCTATTTGTATATCATGAAAGAATTTCAATAAAATTACCTTTTTTTCCCCAAAAACTTAAGCTACTTAGACCGATGCGGGCAATCTCGATGGGAGATATTTGGACCTGGAGCAACTTGTCTTGATCTTTATTATATTAGGACGCGGGGAAAGGGAAAGAAGGTGATAAGCAAAAAGAATGTTAAAGAAGTCCTTATAAGTTCTTCACTTAGCCTTTCTATAGTCTTTCTTCCCATCTTCAATCAAAGCGCGTTCAATGACTATTCACTTTTATCATGATCGTGCAATGTCAATTCTTGATTCAAGAAAAGTCTTACCACATCAATCAAAATATTTAGACGAAGTCAATATTCATGTTTAGCTTGACCATATTGCATGTCAAATGCAACATGAATCGGCTACTGTTGCATTAGATTTTCACAATTTCATTATAAATGTTGAATGGCATTCATAATCTAGCAAAAGCAAATTGTGAAGATCTATTATAACAAAAACAATCAATTCATGTTGCATATGAGAGGCAATCCGATTAAGCATGAATATTGGCTTCACTTTAATGTTATAAGGCTTTCTAGCATCGAGGATTGACATTCCACAACCATGGCTCCAAAAAACAACTCATATTTGCAAAGAAATTGTGACCGCATGTACGATAGAATCAACTAAAGCTATAATAGAGGATCTAAATGGTGACTATTTTGCTCTATTAGTTGATAAATCTTTAGACATGTTACTGCAAAGAGCAATTTGTTATTATTTTGCAACATGTTGATAAAAAAGATTTGTGATGGAAATGTTTGTTCATGTTCTCAAGATATTAATGATTTATCAATAAACCTATTGTTGATATATTTTTTAATTGTTTTAAAGTTTATCTTATGTATGTGAACAATATTATGATGAAACAAGCAAAGTCATATTAATGCTCTTAAAATGTTTATTGTACGAAAAATAGATCGACTATTCTATTTATTTTCTTGTTCATCAACTTTAACAACTCTTGTTGCAGTTTCTAAAAAGTGTGTTCAAGTTGGAGACATTGTATTTTGATTTCGAATACTTTGAATGTGTTGAAAGCTTATTTTAAACGCGTGGACGAATTTCTCGAGTCTGAAAAAAGAAAAAAAAATAAGATACATCAGATATGAGTGAGCTAGAAGTTGGTAGAAACTTGAATTGAGAACTCGGGACTTATTAGAGTCATGATATTCATTGGGGATCTCTATGTAAGTCATCTGAAAATTTTATTTTTATATTTGGCTCTATGGTTGATGTACTTGATACTTTTGTTGAAGATAAAAATACTCTAGATGAAAGAGCTAAGACATAGAATATCTTGGAAGTCGTCAAAAGTTGAGGTTGCTTTTTTGTTGGATTTAATGACAAATGGAGTAAGATATTCAGATGTCATGATACTTGTTAAAGTAGTAAAGGGAAGGTTGCAAACATTAAGAGTATGTTTGGAAAGCCACCTAGGAATTGGATTTGGATGTAATTGGGTGTATTTACACAGTTTGGCATGTTTGTTTGGCCAAGTAATTACTTGGTCAACATGGAATTGGGTGTAATTGGAGGGGTGTAATTACACTCCAATTCTCAAGGGAGGTGAGAATTGATGGTAAATATACTGTGTAATTACAAGGTTGTTTTTTATTTTCTTTCCTTTTATTTTATTTTAATTTATTTTCTTTATAACTTTTTATTTCTATTATTTTAATTCTTTAAATTTTATTTTACTTTTTAATTTCTTTTAAAATTTTAAAATATATTTTTCTTTGTACATTATTTATCTTTTATTTCTCTTCCTTTATTTCTTGCTATTTCATGTAATTGCTTATATTTTATTTTTATTTATTTTATTATTCTATTTTTTGAAACTACACCTTCTAATATTATATATAATGAGTCATTTACAAACTTGTCATATAATGAGTGATGTAATTAAAGTGAAATTTCATTGTTGAATGTGGTTATAAACTTATTATGTTTCCTGATCTAAAATTATAGTGGAACTTACTATTATTATGTTGGAATTTGACATATGATAAATATTTTTTTTTTGAATTTTGAAATAGTGTTATATTCATGGTTCTAATTTACTTATTTTAGTAGTATTGGCTCACATCGAATGTTGTTCATTTCTTAGTTAGAATTGATAGATCAGTTTTGTCAAACATTTGAATAATGTTATGACATTATATTTATAAATTTTAATTTATTTTATCAAATATGAAATCCATGATGTTCTTGCAAAAAACGTATAATTTTTAATTTTTGTACGTATCTAAACTAAATATTATTAATTTGAAATATATAGATAAATTATTTTAACAATATTAGTTATGAATATATGATTACTTATTAATGTATATTCACGAGAAATATATATCTTAAATACCAAATATAATCATTTATACTTTATAAAAATGTATAGGCATATATTTATTATATTAACTTTTAAATTTTGATAATTACTTAAATTAAAATTTAATCTAACTGTGTAATTCAACCAAACGGTAAACTTGTAATTACACTGTGACAAACAAACAGGTCGTCGTAATTACACAACTGAGTAATTACTAGGCTGTGTAATTACTACCCTAGTAATTACACCAATTCCAATTACGTGGTGGCTTTCCAAACAGACTCTAACAAATAATAGATCGGATTTGCTTAACTATAAGGTCACATTTCGTATCAAGCATGATATTATACCTAATTTTGATGAGTTCTACGTTGATTGGAAAATCAGTTATTGATTGTACTACTTTGCATCATTATCTTGTGGAAGTGTTCTATAAAATCCGCAATTTGAAGAAATTTAATTAGGTGATAAGTTATTTGTTTCATAGAGTAGCTTATTTGAATTCAGTATATTCATTTTCTAACTTGACCATTAAGAAGATAGTGAGAATGGTTGAATTATATCTATATGATCGATGAGTTTAGCATAGCTGCCCTTGAGAGTCAGCTTGCTAATTGCATTGTTGATGTTTGTCATAATGATAAAAGGTTCTACATTTTAGATGGACTTAATGATCTTTTAAGAAAATTAGCTGTGACAAAGAAGCGTTTTAGTTATCCTCTTGTTTTCGCTTAGTAAAAACTTGCTTTGCTTCTGTCAGTTGCCACTAAATTTGTTAAAAAGCTTTTTCGGTGGTGAAATTTATCGGAATGACTAGCGGAATCAAATGGATGATGAATTTTTAGGCAGTCATGTAGAGTCGTGTAGTGCCTTATGTAGAAACAAAGATATTGTGAACTATTTCCGAGTCTAGTATAATCATAAAAACATCTTAAAAGATGAAATCTTATCGAGTACAATTGCAATAATATATTTGAGATATGCGTTCCCTAGTAAAATTTCTTTTATTATCTCCTTCATGTTTGTTTTGTTATAAACAATTGTTAGCTCTACCACAAATGTTTTTATAATATAAATAAATATTACTATGTAGTTTGATTTAAAATTTTCAATGCACCTACAACAACAACAACTACCCAGTATAGTCCCACAAAGTGGGGTCTGGGGAGGGTAATATGTAGACAGGCATTACCCCTACCCTAAAGGGCAGAGAGGCTGTTTCCAATCGACCCTCGGCTCAGGGACAGGAAAGAAAAGCAAGAACAATAACAAAAACACAAATAAAAGAGCATTAGTAACTACAGTAGAAATCGAGTAAATAAATATCTAAACATAAGAACCATAAATAAAATGGCATGCAATAATATCGAACAGTAACTACGATAAATAACTATCATAAGAGGCCACAATCCAATACATGAATCGTCTATGGAGAGCCCTACCAAGTCCTACCCAACCCCGGGAAAGGAGTACGAAAATTCTCGAAACCTCTATCCTACAACCTTGATACTAGACCTCCAGACTTTCCTATCAAGGGCCATGTCCTCGGAAATTCGCATACTAGCCATGTCCTGCCTAATCACTTCTCCCCAATGCCTCTTAGGCTTCCCTCTGCCTCGCCTCACGCCGACCACCTCCAGCCGCTCACAACTCCTCACCGGGGCATCATGGCTTCTCCTCCGCACATGCCCGAACCACCTGAGCCTCGCTTGTCGCATCTTCTCGTCCACTGGGGCCACATCACCTTCTCTCGAATAACTTCATTCTTAATCTTATCTAACCTGGTGAGCCCGCACATCCACCTGAACATCCTCATCTCCGCAACCTCCATCCTCTGAACATGAGAGTTCTTCACCGGCCAGCACTCCGCCCCATACAACATGGCAGGTCTAACCACAGCTCTATAAAACTTCCCCTTGAGTTTCTCTGGCACTTTCTTGTCACACAGGACTCCTGATGCAAGCCTCCACCTCGATCATCCCGCTCATATACGATGAGTGACATCCCCGTATTCAGCAAAATAAACTTTTGTATTTATTTCATCAAAGATTGAAAACCGTAAGCAAAGTTCCTGGTTTCGTCATTGTAGGGATACATGTTTGTATCCCGTTGTCGTACCATTTTTTGGATTTAAGATAATGATTTACTAAGAATGAGGAGAACCACGCTTGCAAAATCTACCTGTATCCCCTTGTCAATATACTAATTTTCTTTTTCGTTGGTGAAAAAAGTCGGCCTATAACTGTTGCCTTTCTCCACGTAAGGAAAAAAAAGAACAGAGTATTAGGTTTATGTTTCTACAAGATTTCTGTGTGATTTTGGTCCTTATAGTCAAAAAGAGTAGGCAATAGACGATAAGGTTGGCTGTATGTTCATTTGTTATTTGCTTAAATTTGAGTCTTATTTCCATGGCAAAAGCTGCATCTTCTTCTTGTTGGTATTCTAACAAATACTTCTGCTGGTCTTTTTAACAGCCATCCGCTCAGATACTCCTGAAGAATGAGATCAAGGGTGGATCTTGGGCTTTGTTTCTTATATTCTATAATTTTTTTTGTACTGCCATGGCCTTGACACCATGTCTCCTGGAGCTTGCATTAACTATTGATCTTCTAATAACATAGCGACTAGAATTTGGTCCTACGCTTACTTGCTGGATGAAAATTGGCAAGTGATTCCGTTGATTAGCAATAATTTGTGGCTACTGTACTGTGTTAAAAGCCTCTGTCAAATTCAGAAATTTTGAGCCTTTGTGGAGCATGGTAAGTGATGATTTTTCCTTTTCACTGAAGTGACTGTCTTAAACTCATATCACATTGCCTAGTCTAATGCAAAATAGAGCATGATTCTTCTTGCTATGCTGTTGAAATTTGTGCTGCTGAATTGAGGAGCTACAGGATACCATTTGTAACGTCCAGTAAACCGTTTCTTCTCTTCTTTGCTCAACTGCAGGCCAACTTTTTGTTAAACTATTACTTCTCTTATTTTTGGAATGTGAAAAATCGAGATGCATTAGAAAATATGATATAGAGGAAACAGACCTCCATGGTCAAGCAAGTAGGGGTGGCAAAATAGTTAAACAAAAACAGTTAATCACACCCATATTATTCACGAAAAAATGGGTTAGATAATGAACTTTTTAAAAAGGGAACCGTATTATTCATTTAAAAAATGGATAACCATCTAACTTTTACATTTGTAAAGTCTTAAATTGGGATTTTATCAAAGTTAGGGAGACGAATTTTTCCAAAAGTGATCATATGCAACAAGTCATGGATAATATGGTTACCCATATTTAGTGACGAAGCTAAAAAATTTAATAAGGATGTTCAAATTTTGGACACCCTTTGTTTGTGGGTTATGCAAGGATGTTCAAAGTTTATTTTTAATCACTAACAAGTAATATTTTACCTTGTTCAGATTACGTAATATAGTTTTTTGACGAAGGTGATCAGTTGACCACCCTTGGACCAATATAGCTTCGTCCCTGCCCATATTATTCCCTTTTTTATTCGTATTAAATATGGAGCACGTCAGATAGATAATTTATCCATTTTTTCATTACCTCTTTGCGATCCGAAGCATATCCGATCCAACCATCCGTTTGCTACTCCTACAGGCAAGCAACTTGCAATGAGTAGGACAAAACTATGCATTTTACAAGAATAAAAAAAGGCGAAATGGCATAATTAACAGGAAATTATGAGGCAAGTTGCTTCTTAAATGATCAATTTTCTCTCTTTGAATTGATTATTCAAGAGAAAAATGAACCGTTAGGAAATTATGATTCATGCTGCTTTTAGATATCAATTTTGTCCGTCCTCAAGTCACAACGGCAAAGCAAATGCAAAGGTAATTGGGATGTAGAGGACAAACAGAGCTTGAGATTGTAGTCAATTTATCTTTTTTTGTGGTTATAAAAGTAAGAATATGGGATAAGAAAAATTACGCGACAATATACTGTAATTACTAGTAAAAATTGTGTGGGGGTAAATCACTATTTAAAGTAGTATTTACTTTTATTCAGCATTTTAAATGCTTAGCAAAAATAGTCACTAATCTATTAAAATTAATATAAAAAGACTGAGTTACCCTTTCCTTTCCAAACGGAAATACATTGGGTTTGAAGGGTTAGAAAGACTAGGTGGGTAGAGCTACACTTGGCGGCGATACACTATCCTCTTTAATATGGGTGATTAATTAGCTTCGATATTGTCGCGTCATCTCATCGTTTTTTTTAATCTCTTTTTCTTCTTTAATACTCTTACTAATTGGCTTTGACCTTAGTCTTTCAATTGTTATTGCACGGTGTTGAGCCAACTGAAGTTTATTAGCCCCTTTGATGACTAGAATGGGGAAATTTCTGTTCCAAAATTTTTGTTTAAGTTTCTCTCTGTTATTATCAGTTTAATTTGTGTTCTGAAGATTAGCCTTTTGGTTAGGCATCATAAAAAAAATTATAAAGAAGAAGGAAATTAAGGAGTAAATTTTAGACACTTGATCCTGAACTTAGAGTTACAAATTCAAAAATTAAGAACATTTGGTCCTAAACTTAGATTAACAGGCTCAAAAGTTAAGGAGAATAGGTCCTGAACTTACAGTTACAAGTTCAAAAGTTAAGTATACTTGGTCCTGAACTTAGACTAACAAGTTCAAAAGTTAAGGATATTTGGTCCTGAACTATAACTAACAAGTTCAAAAGTCAGGGACAATAGATCCTGAACTTATGGTACAAATTCAAAAGTTAAGGAAAATAGGTTCTGAAGTCCTGAACTTAGACTAACAAGCTCAAAAGTTAATGATAATAAGTCATGAACTTAGGTTAAAAAGCAAAAACTTAAGGACAATATGTCCTAAACATTGACTAACAAGCTCAAAAGTTAAGGACAATAGGTCCTTAACTTAGACTAACAAGCTCAAAAAGTTAAGGACACTTGGTCTTGAACTTATAGTTACAAGTTCAAAAGTTAAAAACACTTGGTTCTGAACTTAGACTAACAAACTCAAATGTTAAGGCAAATATGTCTTGAGCTTAGACTTACAAGTTCAAAAGTTGATGACAAGTCGTTCTTAATTTAGAGTTACAGGTACATAAATTAAGGACAAATGGTCCTGAACTTCGAGTTCTAAGTTCAAAAGTTAAGGACATTAAGTCCTGAAGTCCTAAACTTAGAGTTACAAGTTCAAAAGTTAAGGACACTTGGTCCTGAACTTTATGAGCAGAAGGGTAGTTTTGTCCGGACAGGTAAAATTTATTAAAGCAGTGGCTAAAGACTAAAGACATTTTAAACAATGGCTTAAAAGTAAATACATGTGTTATTAGTGGCTAATCGTGCACTTCTGTCTAATTACTATAAGGGGCGACCCGTCCATAAAACAACTAAAGCAACTGCTTTAAGCCCCACCGTTATGGAGACCCCCCCCCCCCTTTTACACCTAATAGGCTATATATAAATTTTTTTAAAAAAATATGTGAAGTGAAAAAATTTAATTTCTTTATTTAACAAATAAAAAGATGAAAGGATTGGCAACTGCTTTGATTTCTACCAAAGAAATTGCATTTGAAATTAATATAAAACTCGAACTTCATGAGAAACATGTAATATATAAGAAAAAACAATTTGAGGAGAATGTTAATAGTGAAACTCAAAATCTCGTGAAGAGTCCTTTAGAGTTGATTACCTTTTATGCATACTCCCTCTGGTCCGTAAGAAATGACTTTTTAACCTTTGTTGTGTCCCTTAAGAAAATATTGACTCCTAGAACAAAAATGTATTTTGACTTAATTATCCTTAATTAAAATTTATTTGTTATTAACTTGACACATTGAGATATGTAAATAAGGGCAAATTTAAAAAAAAATAAAGTTAATTCCTTCTCGATTATATAAGACACTTATTTTGGACCAAAGTAAAAGCAAAAAAATCACTTATTATGGTAGCAGACAAAGTTATTTTTTACTTTAAAATAGATTTAAATAATTAGAGGCATATGAAAATATTTTTAATTTTCCATTTAGCGATAAAAACTAAGATCACTAGATGATGTATATTTGAAAAAATATTGTCTCATCTTGAATGCTCTCTAAATCATGATAATTAACCTGATATTGATAGTTTATATTTATTTCCTGAATTAAAAATATTAAGAAAAATATTACAATTAGAAGAGAATAATTTAATTGATATACTCAATTAATTAAAAAGATTTGATTATTTTTAAATGCCTATATTACTTATAGAATAATATTAATAACTCCTATTACCATTGCTTCAGCTGAAAAAAGTGTTTCAAAATTAGAATTAATAAAACCTTATCTAAGATCAACAATATCTCAAAGATATTAAATGAATTGGCTATATTGTCAACTTAAAAAGACTTATTAGGAGAAATTGATTATAAAAAGTTAATAATAACTTTGCATCTAAAAATAGTTAAAAAAAATAGATTTCAAATAAAAATAAAATATTTTTTATTATTAAAAAAAGTTAAGCCCCCTTATAAAGTTTGATTTTAGGCCACCAACTTGACCGGACCGCCCCTGATTACTATTTATAGATATACTTTTAGAAAATTATCATTCATAGTTGTATTTGAATTTTATAGTAAATTCGCTTGTAGTACGGCAACAAAAGATAAGTAATTTTGAACAGAAATAAGAGAGCTAGAAGCATCTATAACCCAATTGGTTAAAGCACCTGGATTAACCTAAGCTATGTCCAAAAAATAAGGTGAAAAGTTTAAAAGGTTTTAAATAAAGTTTGAATATGGAAGTAGAAGAACATTTAAAATTACCAACATTAAATAAGGGTAGAATAAATCCATTTATGTAAGAAGTTACTTTCATTGAATAATTACATCAAATCAAAAAGTATGTACATATGGTAAAGGGAAATGAGTGGATGGGGAGAACGGTGACAAAAGCAGAAAATCTTAGAATTCCTTATTTAAAAAATCCTTATATATATTATTACTTTAAAAATTGTGTAAATAATTAAAATAAAAGAAAGAATTATTCAAGTGGGAAATGAGAATGACATAAAATACTTGGAGGAATTAAAAATTCCCAAATATCCAACTTCAACGTTAGAAATAAAAACAATTGCATCACTTCCTTATCTTATCATCCTACTTATATTGGAAAAAATTATTATACTATCATTAGTGCTCCATTACTATATAAAATAAAATTATTAAGCAGAGACTACTTCGCAGAACCTTCGTCTTCCTCCCTGTCGCCGGCCTCTTCACGTTTCAGGGACAGGGACGGATTTTTCTATGTATAATATGTTATAGATACACAAATAGTGCCTTCTTTTCTGTTTCATTTTTCTCATAATTTGATATTAATTCCGATTTAATTTCTGTAATTTACTGATCTTGCCTATTCAAATCAGTGTATTCAATCGTCTGATTCATTATTTTCAACTGACAAAAGTGTTGAGATGGGATCTATAGGGGATAAGGTAGACCTTGAATCTGATGAGGAGATCCCTTTTAGTTCATCTCATAATAATGCTATAAACAAGGCAGAAACTCTACATTTTGAGGCAGCAGCTCATATGGCTTCACCTAGAAGTTTCTATTCATCTTCGAGAGTTTTAAGGAAGATGGATCAGATCAGCTGTATGAGGAGTATATACATTGTTATACTTAAAGCAAAGATCAATATTTTGCTTCCTTTTGGACCTCTGGCTATACTGCTACACTATGTTACAAAAAAACATGTATAATGTCTCAACCTTTTTGCCATATATCTTTGTTTTTAGCTCTGGTAGTCTGTTATAGTAGGTTACTTACCATTTATTCTGTATTACCAATCAATATTACCTGCAATTAGACTTGACTGTGTAAACTAATTTTCAAATCGCCAGTCCGTACAAATTAAACTCAAATGATTTATGCGCTGACTCTACAATAATTTTTTTTACACTATTCAGTATAATTTAACTTTTTATAGCAGGTTACTTACCATATATATTCTATATTAATCCCATGTTTGTTTTCCATTTCAATTATTTTTCTTTAAAATTTAGTTTGCTTTATTTATTTTGGATTCATTTTGATATTTCAGGAATGGGTCTTTTTCTTCAGTTTAGTTGGGATTACACCCTTAGCTGAGCGATTGGGCTATGCAACTGAGTATGTTTATGCTCTTCAAGTTATTTTACTTCTCCTTAGCTACTCAATTCTTTAACATGCTCATTGAATTCCTTAATTTTCTTGATACAGGCAGCTTGCATTCTTTACTGGGCCTACAGGTATACATTGTTTTACCGTATGTTGTTTGTTTTTGTTTTTGAGGAATATAAGTTTTGATTTTTTTTTCGTTTTGAATGAATTACTGAGAGAATTAAGTTGAGCTTCTCAAATTGCTTACTTAATCTCAATAAAATAGATACTAGATGATTTCTTCCCATCTACCTAATCCTTGATGGCAGAGTTACCTGATACCTCTGCTAGTGGAAGGTAGTAGATAGTCGGTAGAATAGTCGAGGTATGCGCAAGCTAGCCTGGACACCACCATCATTAAAAAGGAATTTCAATGTTTAAGTTGAATGTCAATTCCTCCACAGAGTAACTTGAGAATGTGAGTAAAGTTTGGTTTTTACCGACAAATTGAGTAATCAAGAAAGATTGGTTGAATTTGAAATATGCAACAATTGAATCAATCAAGTGTCTTTGTTGGAGTGAGTTCCACATTATCACTTGAGGAACTAGAAACCCCTTGAAGTAAATTTTTGGATTTCATCCTCCATTGACTCGAATCACTAGATATGATTTCCTTGCTGCTATTTTAATGTTTATATACTGTTCGTGTACTTCTGCTCTGCTCTTCTGCGTGGCCTTTGCTGGAAGTGTTTTAATTCGTGCATTTGTTTACAGACCTAGCACATTTCTTTTGATTACGGGGATGACCTTTTCTGTTTTCTGATGTATAGTTGGGGGCCTTCTGAATGCTACATTTGGCAATGCGACTGAAATGATAATCTCATTATATGCATTGAATAATGGAATGATGAGGGTTGTTAAACAATCTTTGCTGGGTTCTATTTTGTCAAATATGCTCTTGGTGCTCGGATGTGCCTTCTTCTGTGGCGGGATTGTTCATCATCAGAAAGTCCAGGTTTTTAGTAAGGTGATTATCTTCTGATCAATCGTGTCATCACGAAATGTGCAATGAAGTTAACACTTTTGTCTTTTGTGAATGTGATGCATCACTGTAATTTCGTATAATCTCAGCTATAATGTGCTCTCACTGATGTTATGTGCTAATAGTAAGGATAATCATTACATTGCAGGCAACTGCTATCGTGAATTCAGGATTGTTACTGATGGCAGTCATGGGCATATTGTTTCCGGCTGTACTTCATTTCACCCACACAGAAGTGCATTTTGGGAAGTCAGAGTTGGCTCTTTCAAGGTTTAGCAGTTGCATAATGCTGATAGCATATGCAAGTTACCTATTTTTTCAGCTCAAGAGTCAACAAAATCTATATAGTCCTATCAATGAGGTAAATTGCTGAAAATCTTGGAATTTATTTCTGGTTATTCAGCTTGTACGATTTCTCTAAGGTTGTCTATGGCATTAGCTGTTGACAACTATGTTTTCCTATTTAGTAATCGGAGGCCTGTTATGGAGGAGTTAGGTTTGCAGAAAATTTCAGCTTTTTCCAAATAAACTTGTGCCGATAACTCGTACTATGATCTGTTATTTTTGCATATTGTGTTACTGCAGGATGCATTAGTTTGATCTGATTATTCTCTAATATATGAACAGGATAGAGAAAATAATGCCGAAGATTTTGATGAAGAAGAGGCCCCTGAGATAACACAATGGGAAGCTATAGGGTGGCTTGCTATTTTGACAATATGGATTTCTGTGCTATCTGGGTATCTCGTTGATGCCATCCAGGTGACATTTCTTTTTCTTCTTTTATTTTATTGAATTTTTTGGTTGTAGGCACTTTTTCACTGCTGTATAGAAAATGCTATCATTTTTCGGAAGTTAGTTGCTAATATTATGGGTGATAACCTGCCGACTATAGATCATTGAGATAGTGACTATCGTAGTTTCCCCATATCTTTTTTTCCTGTTGTGGCAATGCTTTGATGATTTAAGTAACTGAAGCTTTCATGCACCATACTTTGCCAGCATAATGATCCTTTTTTGATTTTCACTCTGCATGGTCTTTGGAGCCTTTGCGGTGTGTTTTCCTCTCTTCAGTGTGCCCTGTAAGAACTTTATGGAGCTCTGCAATGATGACCCACTGTGTGTTATATAGTGATGGCACAGTTTAAGGTTCACTATGAGGTTGAAAATGCGCAATAATTGTTAGTTGCACAAGATGTTGTAATTAAGGCTTCATGTGCTAAGAGCATATTCCGACCCTATCATAAACTATTGATTGTTATATTTTTTAATTTCTTTCACCATATTTTTATGGAGAAAGTGAATGAAAGTTAAGTTGCTAGGTGATTAATTTTCCTTTTAAAGAACCTTAGAAATGTTTTGATTACCTGATTAATAAAAGAAAGGATTTTAGAAATTTATGAATTATATTAATATACTTTACTTCCTGATAATTTTCTCATTCAGAAAATTTTAAAAATAATTTGAAAAAGAATTTGGTCAAACATCATATTTTTCCGACTGTTGTAAGTAGACTTGCTCATTCAATCTGTTTCTAAGAGAGTACTTATTATTTTCCGAGTTAAGTGTTGCCTCATTTGTCTCAGGTGAGGTACATCCATTATGCATAGTGAGACAATACAAATATATCTGCATGGTTCAGCTGACCACACTGAACACTATCCATCTGAAATATGTAGACTGATCATTGATTTTAAATTGACTAAAATCTTGGGAATGTAACTTTATAAATGCCACTGCAGCATAACTTTAGATTGGAGATCAGTTTCCTGACCTACTATCAGGCCATTTGTCAGAAGAATATGTCTGGTATTTTCGTTTGACGAAGTGATTGAAATGGATTTCAATCTAATGGGGGCTGTATGTTTGGTCATGAATCTAAAAGGCAGTAATATAGGGCACTTCTGCTTTCCTTGGGAAACATGAAAAATTTACACAGTTTCGTCTCATAAGCTTCATTAATGGTGTATTATTAACCAGCAAGTTTGACAATTATCTTCTGAGATGTCTAAGATTACCTTTGATGTTAAAGTCATTTTGATGATTGAATGAAATTTCAGAGAATAGTCTAACATTTTCTTCCGTTGTTAATATATCTCGGTGCATTATTAGCCAGCAAGTTTGGCAAATATTCTTATCCATATTTGGTCAGTTTTTAAAAAGTACATCTTCCAACCCATTTTTAATAGATAATATGGGTGGATAACTGTTCTTTTAACTATTTTGCCACCACTACATGTATCTGAAGCATTAAAACATTTGTTTAAGTTCTTTTGACCTTTTATTTTCTGTATGTTCTTCATCGTAATTTCTTCGTATTGCTAATTTGATTTCAGGGAGCATCTGACTCAATGAACATGCCTGTGTCTTTTATTAGTGTCATCCTGCTTCCAATTGTTGGAAATGCTGCAGAACATGCAAGTGCAATCATGTTTGCAATGAAAGATAAGCTTGTAAGTTCTTGAAAAACCATGTTTACTTTCTCATTTGCTCCAGAATATGTTGCTAACGGGGTATTGTTTGCAGGACATTACACTTGGAGTTGCAATTGGGTCATCAACTCAGATATCAATGTTTGTGGTAAGACATTAAAATGTGATGCAAGAATCATCTGAATTAGGTTTAGAAATTATCCGATAACAAATATTTTCTTTTTTTTTCTTTAATTTAAATTCGTACAGGCAGTCCTGAGAACATACTAGATTTGTTTGTTTGTTTATTTGTTTGTTTATTTGTTTGGTGTGCATTTAGTGCAGTCATTTTGTAGTTATTCAAAATTTGTAATAGAGCATATAAATCAAGTTGCTTATTTGTAGATCTTGTGTTTTTGATAATGCAGATTCCATTTTGTGTTGTTGTTGGTTGGTTCATGGGAAAACCAATGGACTTGAACTTCCAATTGTTTGAGACTGCTACACTCTTTATCACAGTGCTAGTCGTGGCATTTATGCTGCAGGTTTGTCATCTAATCCTTCTGCTGCAGCCGCCACCCCCACCCCACGCAAATCAGACAGTTGAATAAAATAGGCGATGATGTTCAGCCTGTTCCCTATCCTAGACTACTCAGCCATGAAAATCTTGCTACTAACTCTAATTGTTACTTTACAATATACAGGAAGGAACATCAAACTATTTTAAGGGGTTGATGCTTATTCTATGCTATCTCATTGTTGCAGCCAGTTTCTTTGTACATGTTGATCCATCAAAAGGTTAGTTCATACATTCTTTCCCTCTAAAATCTGAGAATTTCCTAATTTTTTTTTATTAATTAGACAGGGTAATTTTGTTAAAGTACACCAAGTTGGTGTTATTTGCAGAAAATAGAGTACATTAGATGCAAACCAATATCCAAAAAAGTAAAATTCTGCTAACTACACAGTGAATATGATGTTTTGCACATAACATATAAATAAAATAGAATAAGCCCATCTCCATATTTTGCATCTCTTCAAGCTCTCGGCGTCCTTTCTATTTTGAATCTGCTCCTTCAAGTGTTCTCTTGCCATCATTGCACACGATCCTTTCCGGACAAAAGTTTCGCCCACTAACTGTAATATGTAACATAACCACCTCCAACCGACCTCTATTACCTTATCTTCACCCTCTTGTCATCAGAGGCGGAGCTAGAATTTGAAGTTTATGGGTTCAGCATTCTAATCCTTTTAAGTTACTGTGGTTTTCAAGATAAATACAGGGGTTGATCCAAAGCTACTGGGTTCGCCGAACCCGTAGCCACTGCTTGTCACTCAGTTAATATTCTATCAAAGATTAGTTCACAAATTTCGCACCACCCTTTCTAATTTGACCATTTCTTGTTTCTCCTTTATAGTTTATGGAAGATGTCAGTCTCAGCAATTCAAATGTATTCCTTCTTCCAATTTCTTGATCAAAACTAAGAGTTTTATCCTGTTCTGTATCCCTCCTTTCCTTCCAATCTTTTTCAGCTCTGGTTAACAGTCATGTTTCAGTTTCATGACCAGCTATGAAATGCCTAAATATTTACAAATTCGGTAAGCCTGTGATGAGCCCAGACAACTGTTCTCCTCTGTTTGTTCCATGCCATAGCATATCATTTTTTTGAGTATTTCATTAATCTTCATGTCTTTAATTTGCTATTACATTATTTGAGTGCTTTGAGAAGTTCCATTCTTTATCATTCTCAAAAAGAAAAAAAATAAGTTTCATTTGTTAATGTATTTGTGTTAAATATCGTTATACAAAGGAGAGTTGGTTTTATCTACCACCAATTTAAGCTGTTGGTCGGTTAGGATTATTTTGTTTTTGTGTTGGAAAGTTACAATGTTTAAGATCTGTTCTGCTCTTTTTGTTAGGGTAGCAAACCTACTAAGCTTTCGCAATAAACTCCATCACAGCCACATACACGCAACTCACCACCTTTTGGTTGCCAAAAAATGACCCTTAAACAGTCCTTAGACGAGTTTTGTTTCGTTGGCAGATTCCCCTACCACAAGTGACTTCCTCTAGTTGCATATCTTGGCTTTGGTTAGAGCTTTCAACTACTAACTGCTCATTTTGATACACTGCTGAATTGAGGTTTTGATGTGTTAAATATCATGCTTGTTCCCCCTCCTCCCCCCCCCCCCACACACACACACACATTTTGGATCACAAAAAATTGGCCATTAACCTTTCTTGCATGGGCGTGGTGCAGAAGGGGAATAAGAATGCTCTCAGCGGTGATACTCATGCCTCAGCAAATGAACTCTTCAACTACTGGCGATGAATCAAAAATGATGAGCCTAAGAAGCTGCGCTCTGCCCAAGTTTTGGCTGAATCTAGAGTGCAGGTTGTGGTGGTGAAGTGGAAGATGGGTTCTTTTACAATGGAAAACTCGATGGTTGGGGTGAACTGTTGGCTTCTTCTTCAACGTTTATCCATGTTGTATCATTTTCTTTAGCAAACAAACAGTTTCTGTTTCTTACCTGCTGTATATCCAAGCTGATTTTATATTCTTCCACTTGGAGAAAAATTATAGAAGGGTGGGCACTGTAGAACAATTTTTCTTCCAAATATAAGATTTAGGAGATATAAATGTTGTACTTTATTCATATATATCCACAGTGATCCCCAGATTGGGGTTGAGATGTAATTGTTGTAATGGATCCTTAGAAAAATTTCTTACACAGCTTTAATGTATTGTAGCAAGGCATGCTTGTCACTGGATTATTCCGTCTTTTGCATAGTATTGCTTGTCATGCTCTTATGTCGCTGTTATTTTTCTATGTTTTATTGTTGATGGTACTGATTTATTTGTCTCTTTTTTGTCTTCTTGAGCCGAGGGTCTTTCGGAAACAACCTCTCTACTTCCTCGGATAGGGGTAAGGTCTGCATACTTACTACTCTCCCAGACTCCACTTGTGGAATTTCACTGGGTGGTTGTTGTTCTTATTGCAATTATTGCTTTACCTGGACAGAATTGTGCTCTTCTGGCTAAGACGAGGCGTAGTTAAAACTTCAAAACGTTGACTATGTATGAGATTGCCTTTTGGTAAAACGTTTACTTAGTTAAAACTTAAACTAATGACTATTGTGTATGTGTATTTTTTACTAAAACGCTTACTCAGTCCAAGACCTAAGGTCCTTTTGGTATGGAATCATTTTACTCTGGGAATAATAGGGAAGCATTTTTCGGCATTTGATATGGTATGAAAGTAAGTGGAAAGGGTACAAGGTTGGTGTTTAATGATTTACTCAAAACTGACAACAATGTCTAATTGTGGATATGTTGGTTCAAACAAGTTATACAAAATTATAGTTAAAAAGGTTAAAATAAAGATAAGCTTCGTCTGGAGAATGTAGTTCTTTATTTAATATCTTAAATGGTATGATTAATCAATAGCTGAGAAGAACGAATTTCTGTTAAGTTCAAAAAAACTGGTTTTTATTTTTGGTAATTAACCTTTCATTTATATTAAACACCAGATGATACTTTACAATTCTATAGTCACGCAAAACTCAGCTGACTATCTCGAAAAAGAAGTAAACAATATCACAAAACTAATTACATATATCTACTGATCTACTCCTTTATAAGAAATAGTTGTATGACTCTTAGCTCGATCCACTACTTCAATATTGCAAATATATGTTATTTCTCTTGCCAAAACAGCACTGTCACGATATCTTTGCTCAAATATACGTATGTTCCTTTTATTCCGTAGTGCATATGAGGTTTCAGCATAAATCATTCTGAATATGCTAGCCTTGTTGGACTTTTCTTTACCTTGCTTGATGATCCACTGAAGGTGTTGGTCTCAACATGACATTATCATTTGGCTTCCTTGAATCCATTTCATAATTTTCTTCCATAGCACTATTGCATATGGACACAATGAGGGGAGACATTTAACCCCCAGTTAGCTAGTGTGTCTTTAGCAGGTAACTTTCCATGCAATAGCAGCCACATAGTGAATACTGCTTTAGTCCAGCAGAATTCTGAAAAACTAGGCATTTCCAGTTTACTCTTGGCAATTCTCCTAGCAACTATAAATATATTTGTTTAATACTACTCGTACTATGATCACTGGAATTCTGAGTCTGTAACATGACACCTCTTGATCCAATTATTCTTCTCACCATCCAACTAGCTTGTTGTGCAATTAGCATATGCTGGAGATGTTGTTGTTTGATGTAATAGGCATTAATCCACCTTATCCTAACTTGTCATGTTTGTGAGTAAATCCCAACATGTTTTAGCAATTGCAGCTTTATTTCACAAAGGGAGATTTATAAGGTTTAGACCACCAGCTGACTTAGGAGTACACATCTTCTCCCATGCCACTAATGCCTTCTTAGTTATTGTGTCAGTTCATGACCAAATATAGCTTCTACAGAATGCCTCAATCATTTTCAAAACCTTAGCAAGTAAGATGAATAGTTGAGCCCACTATGCTTGGATACCAAATATTACAGATTGCACCAACTGTACACGACCAACATAGGATAGCTTTTTAGCAGTCCGTGAGGAGATCTTGGCTGTGATCTTTTCATTCAAAGGTTGCCATTGAATGAGAGCTATTTTCTTAGTAGAAAGGGGGATGCCTAGGTACTTGAAAGGTAAGGTACCTTGTTCAAATCCCAGGTGATCAAAAATCTGTTTCTTGACATCTTGTTTTATTCCACCAAAATATACTGAACTTTTACCCAAATTAGCTTGTAAACCTGACGCTTCAGAGAACAGAAAGAAGTATTTGTATAATGTAGTCACTGAAGATAGGACACCCTTGGCAAACAATAATAGATCATCAGCAAAACTCATATAAGTTATGTCTAATTTCCTGCACCTAGGGTGGTACTGAAAAGTAGGCTCCTTCTTAACTTCATTGAGGGATATACTCAAGCACTCCATCACAATTATAAATAGAAAGAGAGATATAGGATCTCCTTGTCGAATATCCTTAGTAGCATTGAAAGGTTTAGCAATTTCTTCGTTCACAAGGATAATTTAGTTTACTATCTTGATGCACTCTATTATCCATTTGGTAAATCTGTTAGGAAAACCTATCTCCTCTGTCACTTGTTGTAAAAAGATCCACTCCACTGAATCATATGCTTTTTGAAGGTCAATCTTTATCATACACCTAGTATAGGATTTAACTAGTTCATGAGCTAGAATTACATTGTCTGCAATCTTTCTACCAGGGATGAAACCAGCTTGAGCTTCACAAATTATAGTTGGCATGACTTTCTGCAATCTAGAAGCCAAGATCTTAGAAATCATCTTGTATAGAACTGAACAACAGGCTATTGGTCTATACTCTTTGACTTCGGTAGGTTTGATTACTTTAGGAACTAATGTGATAGTGGAACAAGTAATTGCTTTGCCTTATAGTCTCTGTGATTTGAATATTGATAATGACCCAAGTTTTTGTTTTTTGTGTGAAGAAAACTGCATTAAATTCATGAATACCTGGTGCTTTATCATCACTAATAGCTTTAAGACTCTCAACAGTCTCTTGGTCAGTTACCTATGCACAGAAATCCATCATTTGCTGATGAGACAATGTATGACCATTCTTTATGTATAATCTTTTTATGGCAGGTAACGAATTGGTAGTTGATCCCATTAAGCTCTTGTAGAAGTCCATGATCTCTTTTTTGATAGCTGCAGGGTCAGTCAACTTGTCTCCTAGCAATGTTGTGATTTCTGTAGTCTGCTTCCTTTGAGTTCTATCCCTCATTACTGCTGTGAAGTATTTTTAGTAAGAATCTCCAAGTCGTATCCATTTTGCTCTAGCCTTCTGTTGTAGGACACTCTCCTCAATTAATAACCTTCTTAAGATTGAGTAGTGTTTCCTTCTCCATATCTAACAAAGCACCAGTACAAATTATTGATATCTGTTCTTGAATGGTCTTCCGCTCTAGTCTAGCCTTTTTAATTATTTAAGTGATTCCTCAGAATTCCCTAGAATTCAAAGTTTCCAGAGCAGGTTTCAAATGTTTCAACTTTGTCCATACCGATTTCAAAGTTCCACAAGTATTGTGAGAATTCCATATGTTTACTACTATTTGAGATAAGTCTTCATGTGCTTCCCATATGTTGAAAAATCTGAATGGTACTCTACCATAGTACCATTCCATGTTGAAGATGACAGAGTTAACAACATAGGAGCATGATCTGATATTTGAGGTAGACCTTAGCTAGTTTCCACATGGCCCGAGGACATCATCCATTCATAGTTACCAAAGACTCTATCCAGTCTACTGTTGACTCTATCTACACCATGTTGTTTATTTATCCATGTATAATAGTCACCCTTCCAAGGTAGTTCTGTCAATGTTGTTTATTGAAGGCAAGTAGCAAAATCTTAAATCTCTGAATAGCTTATTGAGTTACATGATAATCTGTCATTTGGATATAGACTACATTGAAATCTCCTGCTACTAGCCGTGAAACTGTTATACTTACTGTAGTAGTTGCAGGTTATCATATAGTGATCTTCTTTGTTTTATCCCATTATAACCATAAACTACAGTGAGTAAGCAATCTATATATCCCCTTCTACTTTTCACCTGACAATATATCATTTGAGCATCATCTTTAAGATAGTTGACAATGAGATGATTAGTATCCCATAACAACCAAATCCATCCATTCCCAGTATCCTCATAATTTATTAGAATATTCCATCCAGGAACAAGAGCTTTTGAAATCCTTTGAGCATTCCCTTCCTTCACTTAGTTTCTACAAGACCTACTAACTTTATTTTGTTGCTCCTAATATACTCCCTAACCTTATACCTTTTATTTACCAATGGCGGACCCAGGATTTTATATAAGTGGGTTCAAATTAACACGACAATAACTGATATAAATTCAACATCAAACATAGCAAGCAAGATAGCTACTCTACATTCTTATTTTCATTCTCCACCTCAAAATGAAACTGGCGGTCACGGAGGCTAAAAACGCGGCTTTTGGTCGCATGTACGAGGAATTGGGGGAGAAAGGCGGGGACAGGAAGTTATTCCGGTTAGCCAAAGTAAGGGAAAGGAAGGCGCGGGACCTGGACCAAGTTAGGTGCATCAAGGATGAGGATGGTAGAGTCTTGATGGGGGAGTCTCAAGTCAAACAGAGATGGCAGACGTACTTCCGAGACCTTCTCAACAAGGAGGGGGACCAAAGCATAGAACTAGGGGAGCTGGGGCATTCAGAGCGCCATAGAGACCTAGGGTACCGCAGGCGCATTAGGGTGGAAGAGTTCGTGGGGGCTTTGCGCAGGATGAGTAAAGGTCGAGCGACCGGGCAAGACGAAATCCCGGTGGAGTTTTGGAAATGCATGGGTAAGCCAGGAGTGGAGTGGCTCACCAGGTTGTTCAATGCGATCTTCAGGTCCAAAAGGATGCCAGCGGAGTGGAGGTGGAGTACAGTGGTGCCCTTGTATAAGAACAAAGGGGATATCCAGTGTTGCAACAACTATAGGGGCATCAAATTAATAAGCTACACCATGAAGGTCTGGGAGCGGGTGATCGAGGCCAGGGTGAGGGAGTCGACATCTATTTCCGTGAACCGGTTCGGTTTCATGCCGGGTCGGTCCACTACAGAAGCTATCCACCTTGTCAGGAGATTGGTGGAACAGTTCAGGGATATGAAGAAGGACCTGCACATGGTGTTTATTGACTTGGAGAAGGCGTATGACAAGGTCCCTAGGGAGGTGTTATGGAGGTGCCTGGAGGCTAAGAGCGTGCCGGAAGCCTACATCATAGTAATCAAGGACATGTACGATGGAGCTAAGTCTAAGGTTTGGACAGTGGGTGGTGACTCAGACCATTTTCCGGTAGTTATGGGGCTCCATCAAGGATCTGCGCTTAGCCCTCTCTTGTTCGCCTTGGTGATGGATTCTTTGACGCGGCATATTCAAGGGGATATGCCTTGGTGTATGCTATTTGCTGACGACATAATGTTGGTAGACGAGACGAGGGTCGGTGTTAACGAGAGGCTAGAGGAATGGAGACAGACTCTCGAGTCTAAGGGGTTCAAACTAAGCAGGTCGAAGACAGAATATCTGGAGTGCAAGTTTAGCACTGAGCCGAGCGAAGTGGGAGGGAGCGTGATGAGTGGATCTCAGGCCATAGCCAAGAAGGATAGTTTTAGATACCTTGGATCGGTGATCCAGGGTGACGGGGAGATAGACGGGGATGTCACTCACCGTATAGCGGCGGGATGGTCGAAGTGGAGGCTTGCTTCTGGAGTCTTGTGTGATAAGAAAGTGCCACAGAAACTTAAGGGGAAGTTATATAGAGCTGTGATTAGACCTGCCATGCTGTATGGGACGGAGTGTTGGCCGGTGAAGAAATCTCATGTTCAGATGATGAAGGTTGCGGAGATGAGGATGCTTAGGTGGATGTGCGGGCTCACCAGGTTAGATAAGATTAGGAACGAAGTTATTCGGGAGAAGGTGAGGGTGGCCCCAGTGGATGAGAAGATGCGACAAGCGAGGCTCAGGTTGTTCGGGCATGTGCGGAGGAGAAACCCTGATGCCCCGCTGAGGAGTTGTGAGCGGCTGGAGGTGGTCGGCGTGAGGCGAGGCAGAGGGAGGCCTAAGAGGCATTGGGGAGAGGTGATTAGGCAGGACATGGCTAGTATGCGAATTTTCGAGGACATGGCCCTTGATATCTAGTATCAGGGTTGTAAGATAGGGGTTTCGAGAATTTTCGTACTCCTTTTCTGGGGTGGATGAGGCGCGGTAGGGCCACCCATAGAGGATTAGTTTGCTTTCTCTTGTGGTAGTCATTTCTGTTAGCTACTGTTTTAATATTATTGCATGTCGATTTATTTATGGTACATATGTCTTTTATTTTTAGTTAATTATTTATGCGATGTATGCTGGTATAACTAATGCTGTTTTTGTTTTTGTTTTTGTTTGCCTTTCTTTTTACCCTCCCCAGACCCCACTTTGTGAGAATATACTGGGTTGTTGTTGTTGTTGTCTCCACCTCAAAATGAAGTCACATTTTAAGTGGATGCTCTTTCACTTTTTCAATAAAATAATAATGAAATATATTTAAATTTATCTCTAGGATATATTATCTATTAAATTTGACAAATTTTGTTTAAAAATTTTAAGCTTGGTTAACGAATTAAAAGTATATTAAACTCTGTAATATATAACAAAAGCTGAATTCCTTTCCTTATTATATAACAAAAACAAAGTTGTGATTTACTACCAAGAAAATCGTAACTTAAGAGTTGTGAAATAAACTAAACTAATGCCAATAATTGAATAAAGAGAGCTAGCTATATATATAGTCTAATCTGACCAAACTATAAACTAGTAAATCATTTCCATAAATACGACAAGGCCAAAAACTGTCCGAGAAAAAGTCAAAGTGCACACTAAATCGAACACTGGACCTTCCAGTAAAATTGAACCCATTTGACCATCTCCGCACACCGACTTTTATGTCAAAGCGACTTCAATTTTATTTATATATGAAAAGTTGTTCTATTTTAGATTAAATTTATATGCATGCATCGACGAGGTGGGTTCATATATGAACCCTCTTGACATTATGTGGGTCCGCGGGTCCGCCGCTGTTATTTACACCCCATATATTCCAAAACAACCAATTCATTACTATTGATTGCTACTTCCACCTCTATTACCGGGTGAAACGTGTTATCTATCTATAGATACTGCCTCAAACCTATTTCTCACTAGGATGTGAGACAAATGAGGGAAATTGACGAAGTTAAGTTCAGGACTTTGTACTGCTTTGCCTTTATCATCCTGTTTCTCAGCTATAGGCACTAAGTTTTGCTGAGTATTTCTCTCCTTAGGTTTAGGTGTTTGTGTTGTTCTTCCATGAACTTCAGCTTCCAGATCGGTGACAGCTTGTTGTTGAGTCTCAAATGAGGATGTATTTAGTGGCTCAGATGCCCTAGCTATAGGACCTTAATTTCTCCATTCTGTGTGGTTACCTTATCACTCCTAACTTTCTTATGCTGGATTGGTTGCTGCATCATATGTCTTGTTTGATTGGAATACTTGTGTCCCACAACCAAGCATTTGGCTATTGAATAGGGCCATCACACAGTATTTCACGTGCAACTTCAATAGTTTGGAATCTAATTATGTAATATCCTTTACATTTTTATTTTCATTCTCCACCTCAAAATGAAGTCACATTTTAAGTGGATGCTCTTTCATTTTTTCAATAAAATAATAATGAAATATATTTAAATTTATCTCTAAGATATATTATCTATTAAATTTGACAAATTTTGTTTTAAAAATTTTAAGCTTGGTTAACGAATTAAAAGTATATTAAACTCTGCAATATATAACAAAAGCTGAATTCCTTTCCTTATTATATAACAAAAACAAAGTTGTGATTTACAACCAAGAAAATCGTAACTTAAGAGTTGTGAAATAAACTAAACTAATGCCAATAATTTAATAAAGAGAGCTATATATATATTATAAAAAGACAGTATGGAAAAAAAATAAACGTTTCAATATTGACTAATCAGACCAAACTAAAGTAAACTAGTAAATCATTTCAATAAATACGACAATATGGCTAAAAACTGTCCCAAAAAAGGAAAAGTGCGCACCAAAGATCGAACACTGGACCTTCCAGTAAAATTGAACCCATTTGACCACCACCGCACAACGATTTTTATGTCAGAGCGACTTCAATTTTGTTTATATATGAAAAGTTATTCTATTTTAGATTAAATTTATATGTATGGGCAGTATAATTTTTCGACAAAGTGGATTCATATGACACTATGTGGGTCCGCCCCTGTTTTTTACACCCCATATATTCCAAAACAACCAATTCATTACTATTGATTGCTACTTCCACCTCTATTACCAGGTGAAATTTGTTCTTTATATCTACCAATAGATACTGCCTCAAACCTATTTCTCACTAGGATGGGAGACAAATGAGGGAAATTGGCGAAGTTAAGTTCAAGACTTTGTACTGCTTTGCCTTTATCATCCTGTTTCTCAGCTATAGGCACTAAGTTTTGCTAAGTATTTCTCTCCTTAGGTTTAGGTGTTTATGTTGCTCTTCCATGAACTTCAGCTTCCAGATCGGTAACAGCTTGTTGTTGAGTCTCAGATGAGGATGTATTTAGTGGCTCAGATGCCCTAGATATAGGACCTTAATTTCTCCATTCTGTGTGGTTACCTTATCACTCCTAACTTTCTTATGCTGGATTGGTTGCTGCATCATATGTCTTGTTTGATTGGAATACTTGTGTCCCACAACCAAGCATTTGGCTATTGAATAGGGCCATCACACAGTATTTCACGTGCAACTTCAATAGTTTGGAATCTAATTATGTAATATCCTTCATCATTGTAGAACAAATCAGGTTCAACAACATGTGACCAGTGTAAATTAATGTATCTCTTCATTGCATTACCCTGGTCTATTTCCTAAAATATATGCAATCAATGCACACCTCCATTTGTTCTCTTCCATTTCTACCTCTGACTTGTCTAATTGAACCACAGATACAATTCGCAGTGAGATATAGGAAAATGACATATCATTTGTAGCAAATCGATTCTTCTGGAACAAAGTTGCCCATGGAGCTTTAGGCTCAGCTTCACTTGCTCTTACCATCTCTTCTGATTTCTCCGATAAATTTACTTGATTTTGAGCCAGCTTGAGCATATTTACTGTCCCATTGGCTGATACTGTCAAAGCAGCTGCTACAGGACTAACTGACATTGGCGAAGTTAGATCTAGTCTCTTAAAGATGTTAGGATGACTCGAAGTAAGACCATTTCACATGCAACACCTTCCTTAACTGGATCTACATTTTGAGTTGATTACGGTGGAATACCTTCTAGTGCTGCTTTCTCCATCAATGGCTAATTTCGAGATATTGTCGAGTTTACAAGAGTTGTTAATGGTTACTTACGAGGTCGACCCCATTTAGTTCGTGCCAAGACATTAAAGTTAGCATCTACAGCTAGTTTGTGTAGCTAAGCGTAACTAGTAGGGGTGTACAAACCGAACCAGAAAATCGCACCAAATCGGAAAGTCAAATCAAACCGATTAAATAATTCGATTAGGTTTGGTATTGAGTAAAAAGACCCGAACAAAACCGACATATAAATATATGCTAATATTTATATATAGTTTTAAGATTTTATATAGAATTTTATTTAAAAAATATCTAGAAATATTTAGGATTCTCCTATGAGATATAATATTTAATAGTGTATGAAGTGCTCCATATTTATTAACCTTAAATAATGAGGTGTATGATCACTTTTTACTGAAATGCCTCAATCTCTTTGTTCTTCCATATTTATAACATATGTTAAGATCTATTAAATTTTTATATCCTTTCAAATGTGAAGTAATTATTATTATTTAGGTATCATATTAACATTTACATTTAATTACTAAGTTTGATTAACCTTGAAAGTGTACATCAACGAAAAATTTATTGTCAGACGCCTAAAAAATAACTATTATATATTTTATTGGCTAATAAAATAGTATATGTTATTAAGAAAATTCTCTCATAAGAATATTTAATAGATAATATGTTTGTCATTTTTTTTTATATTTTTACTAAATACTTATATATTTATTTATTAAAAATTTAACAAAGTAATATTAAAATAATATTTAAGAAAACCCCGAAAAATCCGACAAAATTGAACCAATTAAAACCGATATAGTTGATTTGGTTTGATTTTAATAAAACCTACACCAACTCAGTCCACGTACACCCTCGGTAACTAATTGGAGATAATTTTATCACTAAATAACGACTACGCATAGAATTATGACATAGAGTCAATTGTTCAAAAGAAAAACGGTTAAATAAATAAAATGAAGTTGGGTTGAAGACAAATTATAGTAACAACATCATGCATATTAAAGAAGAAAGAGGGTATCTTTTATTCCCAAATATGAGTTTCACTGAAGATTATTACATGTCAATTATGCTTACTATTGATTAGTTTGGTGTTAACATAAGCGCCAACACCGGCACCGGCACCGGCACCGGCACCACCACTTACGGCTTCTCCACCCAGTCCAAATCCTCCACCAGCACCACCTCCCCATCCGTTTATTCCCTTTCCAAAACCACCTCCAACTCCTCCACCAATTCCTCCTCCAACTCCTCCACCAATTCCTCCACCTCCTCCTATCAAAGGTATACCAGGAACAACGCCATATCCAGGCCCAGATCCGAGAGGAACACCACCATATCCTTGACCAGGTACTCCTCCTATTAAAGGTACACCTGGAACACCGTCAGGTCCTCCTCCTAACAATGGTATACCAGGAAGACCACCAATTGGAATACCATTGTATCCTTGACCAGGTACTCCTCCTATTGAAGGTATACCAATGGTGCCAGGTCCTCCTCCTCCTATTAAAGGTATTCCACCATATCCTCCTAATCCAGGTCCTCCAGTTAATGGTATTCCACCAGGAATATTACCAGATACTGGTACAGGTCCTCCTCCTATAAAAGGTCCAATTGGCACATAACCGTATTTTTGACCCGACAATCTTCCTATAGAATGTATACCATCGGCTACGTCTAAAGGTAGACCATCATATCCTTGCCTATGTCTGCCATTTGAATCACAGTCTTTTTTAGCTACGCAACCATTCTCCGCCAATTCCCTACTTTGAATGCTCCCAACTAAAAATGTAGACAAAACCAATATTATTAAAACGCCCCTCTTCACCATTTTTTTACTCTCAATTATATTTAATCCCTCCTGATCCTCAACCTTTTACCTTTTTATAGGCAAAACTATATATGTAGTAATTAATAAGAGTATATCTACTTTTTAACTTATTCTAATTTTTAAATCATTTCTATTAGTTCACACTCATAGAAGCAAACATCCAAAAGAACGAAGCTAACAGTCACACATAAGCAGTATCAGCGCGGGACCTAAAGCTAAATCGTTATATTAGAGGTTTTTGGAGGCAAAAATATTAATGCAAAATAGCATAATATTGGGAACTATGTCATAATGATTATTGACATAGTAAATAATTTATCATAAGATTTACTTATTATTACAAAAAATTATAGAAATAATTATTTAAAATATAGTTATTATATACGTATATAACATGAATGAAATTTGGGGCCCTATATTTTTTGGGGCCTAAAGCAATAGCTTTAGTTACCTTGGGTTGAGCCGCCTTTACACATAATATAATCATGCTACAATTGTTTAAAGAGAATTTATGAGGAAATACTATATGCAACCCCTTTTGCGCGCGATTTGTAAAGATAACGCCTCTGCATTCTACAGTAATTATAATATACTTATATTAATTTTTTCTTTCCTAAATTGAGAATTTTCTTTAGTGTGATCTGTGTGAAAACTTCTTAATATGAAATCGTAATTTAGTAGTTTCAGATTTTTGATTATTCAGAGATAAACGCAAATGGTTTGCAGTTATAGGAGTCTTTTTCATTTTCATGTTTGTTTTTTTGCCATTTAATTGTGTTTTCGTTAAATCTATCACATAGTATTTCTAACTAGCAGACACCAATCCATTAAAGTAAAACTAATTTTAAATTTTTTATAGAGGAAGAAAATCTGACTGTTTGATGGCTTTCAACAAAAACAAATGTGTAAACAAAGAAAACATTTTAGACAAAAAGAAGAAGTCAAATCATAAACCCATTACGTTACATAAGTAGTTGAACACTAGAGAACGTTACATTTGTTGAACATTAGAAACGTTACAGAAGTTGTTGAAGATTACTTAATAATTTTCATTTGGCTCTGAAAATTTTGTATTTGTAGGTATCATAATTGTACTGCTTTATACTGTGTGACACGTTAGTCTTCTAAATTTGATGTTTAAGTACAGCATTAATAGATGCATGCGCGTGGTTGAAGGAGAGGATGATATCATGCAATATTTTTTTAAAATTTATTATTAGTATAGCACCTACAGATAAAATAAATCACGCTATGTAATTTGTTTCATTATATTATATCATATTCCGTAAATTAAATTTTAATTTTCTTTTTTTATCTAGTGAAACACGCCCAATAAAAAAATTGATGAAATTAGAAAAAAATTCATATGGACATCGAATAACTGTTCAGTTCCTCACTTTTCTTTATTATATAATCTGCTACTATATTTATTATTAATTATTTGCTATTATTATTACTTGATTTAATTATATATATATATATATATATATATATATATATATATATATATATATATATATATATATATATATATATATATACTCCTATAAACTTTTCTGTGAAACGTTTTTTCCGTTGTACTTCATTCGAATTCGTCAAACATATATAAGTTGTTTTTTTCTTTTTCTTTTTTAGTTATAAATCTACTGTCACAATCAAGATTTCTCACTCTCGGGAGTTGTGATGGCGCCTACTAATGTGAGCTAGGCAAAACAACAATTTAAAACTAATTACTTCATTATTCAATTATTATTTTTAACAAACATAAAGCGATAACGTGTAAACAACGAAAATTTAAATTAAGCGGAAGAAAATAATAAAATATCTAAAATTTCGTCTATTACAACTACTTAAGCCTTAATCACCCAAAATCTAGTGTCACAATACCACATACGGTCTAAAACGGCTAAATATAGGGTCCAAAAATAAAAGGATACACTGTTTATGAAGCAAACATGAAACATGAAATAAAAGATAGAGGAGACGCTATGGCCTATGAACACCTGCAAGTCTACCTTGGTTCTCCGCATGGACTTAAGGTAGCCACCGATCTACTGTTCGAAGTCTACATCACTAGGATCTGCACAAAAAAGTGCAAAGTATAGTATCAGCACAACCGACCCCATGTGCTGGTAAGTGCCTGACCCAATCTCGGCGAAATAGTGACGAGGCTAGGACCACAATACCAAATAAACACGTGTAGTTATATAATATACAACGGAAAGTAAAGCATAATAAACAAGTAAAGATGGGAGGGGGAACACATGCTTCGGGAAATAACAGGTAAAACAAAATATCAAGAGAATTATAAAGGAACCAAAATCCAACTACTAACGAGGATAAGGAAACCAAAGGCTGAATTCACTTTCATTCCACATCTTGTTGCAGGCATGCAACCCGTTCCCATTTCATGTATCTCGTTGCAGGCGTGCAACCCGCTCCCATTTCATATATCTCGTGGCAGGCGTGCCACCCGCTCCCACTTTATATATCTTGTGGGAGGCGTGCCACGCTCCCATTTCATATATCTCGTGGCAGACGTGTCACCCGCTCCTATTTCATATATCTCGTGGCAGGCGTGCCACCCGCTCCCATTTTATTTATCTTCTGGCAGGTGTGCCATCCGCTTCCATTTTAATTATCTCGTGGCAGGCGTGCCACCCGCTCCCATTTTAATTATCTCGTGACAATCGTGCCACCCGCTCCTATTTTATTTATCTTGTGGCAGGCGTGCCACCTGATCCCAGTTACAAATCAACAACAATAACAAAGAATCCCGATAAGGGAACACGAGCAATATAACAACATGCTAGTATGGGAACAAGAGCAATATAATAACATCACGGCAAGGAAACAATAATACCAAAACAAACATTCCGGCAAGGGAACAATGATGATAGTAACATGTAGGCACAATAAACCACAACGGAGTCATAACATTTATAATACAAGACCCACGAGCATGCTTGACACTGACCTATAAATACTCATCACCATGCCTATACATCGTACTCCATAATTAATACGTAGCAAATAAGACACGATTCCTAATCCCTCAAGCTAGGGTTAGACCAAACACTTAGCTCAATTACACGAACACAATTCACGTTTAAAATTATCTTTCTTTTATATTTCAAACTCTATTATTTAGGACATAATTAACTTCAGACCAAATATAGTAATAACTTTTGTAAATATAATAATTAGTTTACTACTTCATTTCAATTTTAGATTGAAATAAAAATTTGTTTGAGAATAGATGGGTATTTCAAGTGAAATAATAATTTTCACTTACGAGTTATAAAAAAAAATTGAGGTAAAATTCATGTCCAAATATAAATATAAGAGTAGTACTACATTTTTCAACTTTAATTTCCAATATTGTTGAAATAGACTGCTAACTAAATATTGTCGAAACGGGAAATGACAAGGACCGAAAAAAATTAAAAGAAATCACCATTAACGGGTAAATATTGAACAACAAAACTTTTGTCCACTTCTCTGAGCTTTTTACTTTAGGATCTACGACTACGAGAATGGAAGTAGAGAACAGTTGATCCAATCAGCTAAGAAGAGAAGAAGATGTTGAAGTTAGCAGCTTTTCTTAGCTTAATTTGGGCATTGAGCCTTCTCTATGGCGAGATGTTCTCATTTTGGGTGCCGTATCTTTGGTCCTGTTCTTGGCCTCATCTTCATCCTCTTCCTTCCGCGGTAAGCCGAAGTACTATTCTAACTTTGTAGCTCCAAACTTTGATGAAATAAGAATTCACTGACTTTACCTTTGACTTGAGCTGGATTTAAGACTAATTCATCTTAAGCAGCATAAACTCAGATCAGGAATTACTCAGCTCTGCGTTTACTAATACACAAGAAATTTATTCTTCTAATTGATCTGTTGAATTAGCTTAGCTTATGCAATTTAGTTAAACTCACCTTGTCAACTGTACTCATCTTTAAATTGTACAATGTCCAACCACCCCAAACAAAACTTAGCTGCCTTAATTCCATTTTTTACTTGTGCACTGCTTCCTTGCTATAGGACAGTGAATGGTATTATCATGGAAAAATTATGCGACATTAGCTATACTTTCAGAAAATTACCATTTATAGCTTTGGATTTTATAGCTCCACCTGTAGTACTGAAACAAGAGACAGTGGCGGCCGACGAAATTTGTGGCCTAAAGCCAAACTTTATGAGGTTAACTTTTTAATATTTTTTAGTTATTTATTTGAAGTCTATTTTTTTTTAGCTTTTCTTAGCAACAAAATTCTTAATAGTTCTCTTATAATCAATAGGAATAACTCTTAATAAATATTTTTCAACTGACAATATAGCTAATCCATTTAACTTTTCTTGAGATATTGTTGATCTTAGGTAAAATTTTATCAATTTTAAATTTGAAAACTTTTTTGCACTGAAGCAAATGTAACGTGAGTTATTAACATTATTCCATAAGCAGTTTAGGTATTTGAAAAAGAATTAAATCTTTTTATTTGACTAAGTGTATCAACTAAACTGCTATATATCTTTTAATTGTACTATTTTTCTTAATACTTTTAAATCAGAAAACAAATCTAAACCATCAATATCAATTTGATTACGCTTTAAGGAATATTCAAGATTAAGGCAGTATTTTTTCAAATTTCCAACATCTAGTGATCTTAGTTTATACCGCAAGTAGAAAATCAAAAATATTTTCAAATCTATTTTGAAGTGAAAAATAGCCTTGTCTATTACGTATAACATAATCAACTCTAAAAGACTCTTCGAAAGATATTGAGATTTCATTATCAGCATTCACATCAAATGTTTGCTTCCTATATATCACACGCTTACGAAATTCGGGTTTGATATTCGTTTCAAGTGTAATTTTCTTGGTAGAAATCATAGCAGTTGCAAATCCTTCTTCTCTATATTTGTTAAAGAAAGAAACCAAACTTTTTCACTTTACATAAGTTATTTAAAACTTATACATAGTTTATTAGGCGTAATAAAAAAAAAAATTAGGCCCTCACAAATATGGGGCCTAAAGCGGTTGCTTTACTTGTATTATGGAAGGGCCGCCCCTGACAAGAGATCAATTGTTTTGAACTTAAACAAGAGAGCAACAAGCTCACATAGCTCACTTTGTTAGAGTGTCCGCTTAGTAAGCAGGGATCTTGAGTTCGACTCTCAATTAGAATATTTTATTTTTCTGTATTTTTATATTTCGCCTTGATTGTATTCGTTGTGCGAACGAATACAGTCGATACAGGTTGTATCCTTTATACATCCTTGTATTTTTCTTGGTTATATTCGTGGCACGACAAATATAGTTGATACAGATTGTATTTGTTGAGCGAACGAATACAATTGATAGAGGTTGTGTTCATTGTACATCTGAACGCAAATGATACAAGCCGGTAATAATTGAACTGTAGCTACGAATTATAATTAGGCAAACTATAGTTATGTATGATAATTAGGCTCTAAATTGTACTGTGAAAATTCCTCTATTTTCATTCTTGCGTATTCATTGAGATTCCAAGCATGTCAAAGGCTCCTGATTGATCCTGCTTTAAAAAAAGGTTGGCTTCTTTAAAAAGATAAAAGGAAAATTAAGAAGTCTTGTGGGGAAGTTAACTTATATGTACATGTATGAGTGGTGGACTTTGTATGCTAAATACCTTCTTGAGGAAATTTCTGCGGTTAATTTCAAGCAATAATTTGATAGCTCTAGATAGGGGAGGTTTCGTCATACCCATTTGTAAGACTCAAGGCATGTATACTGGTAACTTTCCCCTTAATGAATCCTACTTCTTAGTTATCCCAGCACTAACGTATGTGCATTTTAGTGGCTTGTCCCCTTCATAAGCATTCAAGCCTTTTTTTTTCATGCAATAACTATTGTAATTGTTTTTCCTACTTGGCTGTGCCAAAATGCATAGTAAGACACTCGGGGGGGGGGATGCTTTTGGTTTTCATATTAGCTGTGAGGGATTATAATGCAAATATTGATTATGTGGTGATTACTGCTGAATAGATTATTATGCGGCGATCAATAATAAAGTGATTCGTGTACATGAATTACTTCCATTAAAAGGGTATTTTTGTCTTTAAATAGTTTAATCCATGCATTGCTAATGATTCTTATTCTACATTCCATTCCGTATAAAATAATACATAAGTTACGGCATAACTTAATACGGGTATTGGCATATTGCTTAACACCACCAATCAAACGCTGTATTAGTTGTGTGCGGATTTGTTTTTTTCCTTGTGCAGCCAACCAAATACTGAATTATACTATGTGGGATATTATGGGAAGATTATTATTGCTATACCATCAATCAAAATAAAAAAGACCCCTCTGGCATACTAACCTTTCTTCTCCATGATTTTAGAGGGATGGAGTAGATCATCAACGTGACTATGTGAAAATTGCTGTTGTTACTGATCCTCAGGTATTCCTTCTGAAACTTAAGGTGGCTTTACCGTGCATATTTTATAATTTCTGCACTTCGCGATTTTGACTTCATATGCACAAGATATCTTACATTTTGACAGCTCATGGATAGAACCTCTCTTCATCTTGCCCCGAAATCCCTTGCACTTGAAGCTGCTCAGTTCTATACAGATTTGTATATGCGCAGGGCATTCCTATCTTCTATTTTACCTTTCAAACCAGATGCGATTCTGTTCCTAGGTGATTATTTTGATGGTGGGCCTTTTCTGTCTGATGAAGAGTAAGTACTAATTACTAAGTCGTATATGCTTAATGTTCTGCCTGAAAGTCTTTCCTAAAAAGAGTAAAAACTAATTTTGGATTAAGATCAAAACCTGGCTCTGGTAAAAAAGTTCCCGCGGCATTTCCCTTTTTAACATTATTATTTGAATTAATTCAAGGCCCAATCCTATTAGTTGATTCCTTCTATAAAATTCATGTTTTAGTTGTTTTCATAACTATCTGAATGTTCTCCAGTTATTCTTGTGCTTCGAGCTTTGACTTATTTAATTTGATAGATGGCAGGAATCCTGGAGCCGGTTTAAGCATATATTTAACATTGACATGCTTGAGCTAACTCCAAACATAAAGTTTTACTATCTTGCTGGAAACCATGATATAGGGTATGCTGCTTTTCACTCGAATATGCCAGAGGTGAGTTAATTGTTCAGACAGAGTTCTATACTCGGAACATATTATTTGTGTGTCTGAGCTAAATTTGAATTTAATATGCTTTTTGACTTGTTCATATCCCATTTCTTATCATGTACCACTTACTCATTAGCTTCTGGAAGAATGGAGATAAATCTTCTTCTAAAATGTTACATGAAACAAACCTATTATGTAATGGATCACCGTTATATGATGAATATTGAAGAAATATTTGTTGATGAGCTCCGGCTTGCGTGAGCTCAGTTAGCACATTAGGAAATTTTGGAAGAAAACTTAATCGTGAGCTGGAATAGTGTCCATGATTGCCTGTAGCAAGTTACCATGTTGATCATAATTATAAAGGGATTTGACCCACCCAAATTCTCCACAACCAAAAGTTCTGATGAGTGCCATGTTTTCACATTGAGAGGATCCGGAGACAGAAGCACCATCTTTAGCTGAATAAGTTGAATAACTGGGATAATTCAATAGTTCATTGGTTGGGTGACTGAACTCAATAATGCAGTGATGATCATCCGATCACTCAGCACAGTTAACTAATTGATTATTCATAATATGAAGAATATTCAGAAATGATCATCTACTTTTTGTTGTTGTAAATTGGATGTGTTTATAGATGCTTAAAGAAACCCAAAGAAACTTCAATGCCTGTGGTATCAGTGCTTTGTTTCAATGAGCATCAAATGTCTCTATTGAAGTCAACTTATGATTCTTACCAGAAGTTATAGTTTGCTACAGAGTTCAAGGTTTTAAACTATAAGATAAAATCTTGCTTCCATTTGGCTAGCTATTTTGTGATGTCACTTACCGGTTTAAGCATATATTTAACATTGACATACTTGAGCAAACTGCAAACATAAAGCTTTACTACCTTGCTGGAAACCATGATATAGGGTATGCTGCTTTTCACTCGCATATGCCAGAGGTGTGTTAATTGTTCAGATAGAGTTCTATACTCAGAACATATTATTTGAGTGTCTGAGCTAAATTTGAATTTAATATGCTTTTTGACTTGTTCATATCCCATTTCTAACCACTTACCTGACATCACAAAATAGCTTACCTGATGGAAACTTTGACATACAGATTTGGTGCATTTATTGCTCAGGCCTGGTCTAAGAGGCAGAATATTCAGTATTATTTTTATTTTTCTGTCAAATATAATTTCTTAAATAAGGAAGTTTTCACATTTAGCTTTATGAATCTTTCATTTTTGAAGAAGGGATGAATGTCTTTACAAATCATGACGGCCATCAATTTCTTCTTTTCCAATTTGATTTATCTGCAAATCAGTTGCGTCACTGTTTAAGGGATGCTGTTTGCCTTTCCCAGCCAAGAGAAAAGTGCTTATCTTCACTATGTTTTAAGACATAGGGAGCTTGGCAAGTTGCATAGTTCAATCAGCAGTGATCCAGACCTACTTCCCAGTCTCTGACATTTATATCTTGGATGTTTTTATCTGTTTATTGGCAGTAAATGATTTTATGTCAGCCATTTAGTAGCCAAAGCGTCATTTCCTCCTATTCTATTAGTTCGTATCTGTGTACACCATAATGCAGGTTATCAGACGCTATGAGAGAGCATTTGGTGCAAGGAACTATCAATTTACAGCTGGAAAAGTAGATTTTGTCGCAATCGATGCACAATCCTTGGATGGTAATTCCACAATCTGCACTTTATTTAGATCTCTTTTTTAGTATATAGAACTTTGGGGTCTTCAACAGTTATTGTTTAGAGATACACTATTCTCATTGTTTTCAGTGTCAAAGTTGTATCATCCGTATTTGAGTGTCCAAGAGTATTGAAGCCTGATTTTTCTCTCTTATTTCAGTGCTTCCCAATTCTTTTGAATCCTTTTTATGTACCAATGTAGTTTCTAAAAAATGCTAATTCATTTATCTTTAGTTTTTATTACAATGTCGTGCCAAGTTCATGTCTTCATCTTCACATTAGTTCTGGCAGTAATTGGTTCCATTAACCTCTTTTCAGACTGCTAGTGCAAAAGTTATTTTCTTGGGTGCAACATTCTGGTACCAAAAGGAAAAAAAAGGTGTTTGAAAAATTCACTTTCTTTTTTGGAAACAGCCTCTCTGGCCTTTCGGGTAGGGGTAAGGCCTGCGTACATATTATACTCCTCAGACCTCACCTTGTGGGATTATACTGGGTAGTTGTTGTTTTTTTCCTGGCAAACTCAATTTCGGATATTTTCAACCAAACACCATCTTAATGATTTGCTTTTCTTCCTATTAGTTAGCATGAAACAGAGACTCTGTTGGTTCGATTCATGGTGTTGTTATTTTGAAATGACTCACAGCAAGATATCTTGTCTCCAGGGAATCCCCAAAACAATGTAACCTCTGCCACGTGGAATTTTGTCAAAAATGCCTCAGAGCGTATGTTCTGCCATTCACTATCCATCTATGTTTTGAATTTGGCTTACGTGTAAGACACTTGGCTCATTTTGCTCTTCTCAGTGCAGATCCATCTTCGAATCCAAGGGTTCTATTGACTCATATTCCATTGTATCGGCCAGGTCTAACTGCATGCGGTCCATATCGTTCATCATCAATCATTAATCAGGTAACGTTTAGCATTTCTTTGAAAAACTTAATAAAAAAAACTTAGTTTCTATTTGTAGTGGAAAGATTTCCACGTCTGGAAACCGCTATTCGTGTACCATTCCACTCCAGTTAAGCGATTAAGTCTCGAGAACCTAAATGATTCTTATTGAGAGTTTCGAGAACCTAAACAGTCCTCAAAGATTCTTTTTCTGTTTGATTATTGCTATTTTGAGGAGAAAATTGCGATTTTTTTTTTCTGTAATATGGTTAATTGACACATCTCTCATATTTATAATAAAAATTTATATATTTGTTATTTGTTTCAGAGAATCAACCGTGCTGCTCGTAATAATGAAATATTGTAAGCTCTTACTCTCACTGTAGTGGCTTAGTATGGATTTACCGTGTTTGTACGCATGGATGTTTATGTCAGACTTGGTTTCAATTCCATTCGCAGATATCAAAACTATATTACTGAAAACGGAACAAATCACCTGCTTGAGTCTATCAAACCTGTAAGTATTTCCTTCCTTTTTATGATGCACGTCCAAAAGAAAATAGCAAATAAAAAGAGAAGAAATTTCTATGCAATAGTTGAAAGAATGATTTCTGGATGCTTAATTCGAATTTCTGCAGGCACTAATTCTTTCTGGGCATGATCATGATCAGTGTACAGTAACCCACAGGTCCAAATATGGTTCTGTAAAAGAGGTATCATACCTTCCTCAATTGAAAAAGTAGTTTGTATTGACTGGATGGTGTTTGATTGAAAGTTTTGTGCAGCATACTCTAGGGACCATAAGCTGGCAGATGGGAAATCTTTTTCCATCTTTCATGCTATTATCTGCAAGTAATCATATCTTACCGGCCGGATCAATGCCAGAGGAGGCAATTTCCACCAAAGTTTGCTTTCTCCCTGTGCAGACATACATTTATATTTGGTAATTCAGTATATTGAGAGTAAAAAATATTTATCTTATAAACCTTGTTTCTTGTAATCTTAAAGCTTGTTTGTGGATGTGTCAGGTATCTAGTGCTGTTTGTCATGACTGTTCTTATTGCCGTCCTTTGGCCAACAAATGGGGTGCTCTTTCCGCATTATCTTGGTGGATTTCTGAGTAACATAAGAAGTCTAATAAGTTCTAGCTTTTCTGGAGGTGGGACAAAGTTGAAAAGCGAAGATGAGATATATGAATATGAGGAGATTTGGGATGCAGAAGGATCAATGCACCTCATAAAGAAAACGTTTAAAGTTTCTTCTACTTGCTCAAGAGAGGGCGCTTCAGTAGAACGGTAAGTTTCTGCCAGAGAGGACTACTCATTGCATGAACTGCAACTGTTAACTATTTCTATTTAAGTAAGCATGCTTGTGTAGCTCCTACTCTCTGCATTCATTCAAACTGTAGAAGTTGCCTCCTAGATGTTGAGCATTTCCAATTGTGCAAGTCCCATGTACCCTGTAACAATCTGTGTGTCTAAGTCTACTGCCAATGATGGAGTATATCACGCTGCAATTTGGCATAGTGTAGTCCTTCAATATTTCTCTTTCAGAAAATTTGATTTCATGTTGTTGATTTCTGCATGATAAGAAAGTTATCCATGTGATGGCCACTTCAGTACAATGGCTCTCATTCTTCTGTAATCTATGTGGTGCCTCCTTGTATTGTAGATGATTTAATGGTGTCAATTTTCATAGAAGAAATATAAATTTTCGTCTTTGCAAAAGTTTTAGACGCCTTTTATTCCAATGCAGGGGTAATGCTGTCATGCGGTCAGTTGCCAGAAAACCTAGTGCACAAGAGACTGGTGCCTCAATTCCCATGGATGTGACTTTACATATAGGATTAGATGCTTCCGTAAAAGCACAGCCTCGGACAAACAAATCAAAGACAGAGATGGTAATTAGGAGATTGGTGCGGACATTGAGTATAATTATTATTGCTTTAGCTTTTAATGTCCCTCTATATATGATGCTTCTATTCAAAGATTGGATTGATAAATGATGTTACCATTCAAATATGCCAGTGATGCTGGTTAGATTAGGTACTTCCCAATTAGCAGCTGTTACATCTTTCACATGTTCCAGGTGTTCAGTTGCTCTGTTGTTGTAATTGCCAATTGGTTATTGTTGTTGTAACTGTTGTTTTGACATATCATGTACTTGATCAAGTAATTAGTGTTTATATCTAATTTTTTCCTATGTATTTTTTATATACTCAAAATACTCTCAAAATAGCATGTGCATGCACATATAACCATGCCCAAGAGTTTTGGTATTTTTTTTTTCTAATTTTTAAGGTTTTTTAAAATTAATTTATTGTCTATTTTAGCAGTACAAAATCCAATAATTATTTTCAGATTATCATTTTTTTATTTTCATTCTCATATTTACACCAAGATGTAATTAAGGTAATTTTTTTGCATATTCTTATAAATTTGTTTGGTATTTTCTACGTTAAATTGCAATTATAGCCCATATTACAATTAACAACATTTTATGATTGTAAAATCATTATATTTTTAGATTAATATTTATACGTTATTAATTAGTTCAGTACCTTTAATTTATTTTTAGAATTATTTTTACTATTTTAATATAAAATAAAAGAGGGAAATTGGCTATTTAACACATAGTCCTTTATTGTTTCAATTTTAACCCAATTTAACCTTACCCCTATCAGATTTAATTAGACCAAATTGACCCAATACCCAACCAAATCCACCCCAGCCCAATATCCAGACCAACCCGACCCAACTCCGAACTAATCTGAGCCGTTGATCAAATAAGATCAATGGCCTAGATAATTTTTCCTTAATTAAATTCTAATCTACCCCCTCCCCCTTGGCCCTTCATTTTTCGAGACCAGTCTCTCTCTCTCTCTCTCTCTCTCTCTCTCTCTCTCTCTCTCTCTCTCTCTCTCTCTCTCTCTCTCTCTCTCTCTCTCTTCGTCTCTTCCTCTCCTCCTTCTCTCTAGAACCTTCTGGTTCTTCTCCGATGGCCTTCACCCTCTCTCCGGCCATCTCCAGCCCCACTTCTTTCGATCACCAGCCGCCTTGAAGCCTTATCTCGCTAATTCCTTCCATCTCTGAGACCCCATGAGTCTCCACCATACAAGACAATCACTTAAGCCTTGCACGAGTTTGTTTCCGTCCTTTCTTTGACGGGTTTTGGTTTGATGGTGCCATAAACACCATTATCCTTGAGTTTCACAGCCAGGTTTCTCTAACTTTTCATTGGTTTCTTATAAAACCCTAATCTCGACCCAAGCCTCTTGAATCCCTGTATTTTTAACGATTTTTAACTCACGCCTATCTTTACGATGGCTCAAGTTTTAAGCGTTTTTGTTCCCTTTTTAAAACTAGGGTTTCTGAACCCCTTTTTAAAATCACTTTATTTTTATTTTTGAGTACTATTTCTTGATTCTCAGTACTATTTCTAAATATTGGCTTAAGTCTGATGAAACCCTAGTTTTATATGATTGTGTTTGTATTATTTTCTCATTTGTGTTTTTTTCTGGGTTCTTCTGTGAGTTCCGTGCTCTTTGCTCTAATATTCTTGCTAGTATTTCATCCCCTACCATTCTGCGTCCTTCGCTTAAGGTTTCTCTGATTGTTTACATGGTGATTTTGTACTCATTCTTACAAACCCTCTTCGAGATTGTGATATTTGCCTTATATTGTGATTCTACATATTTTCCTCATGGTTTGGTACTGATTTTGAGTTGCTTCCTTAATTTGTGGGATACTTTCCTCGATTAATAGTGATTTCCTAAGCTTCAACCTCGTTCATTATTCTAAAAACTATTTTCCAGAATTAAAGTGGTATTTTGCCCTATATTGGTGCATAAATATGTTGATTGATTTGCCTGACCTATTTCCCTAATTAAAGTATCATGTACCTAGTCTCTATTGCATACTTTATGCTATTCTGTTTCCTATATGATCATACCATGCTTTATGATTTCTTTCCTTTTAAATGATTGCTTATTACCGTTTGACTCTGACTCCTTAATTAATGGGGAGTCCATGTACTGATTGGATTATGATTGATGCCAGTTCCTTAATTAGGGACTGCTACCTTATTTGTTTACTCGTATTCAGTACTATAAGTACCCCAAGCGGCAAACGGCTATGGCGAGCTTGTTGTATTAAGCTCGTTTGGAGGCACTTTATCATGTCTGCATGTATCTGAAAGCGATGGCACTTTCGGATGTACTGTATGCAGTCTGTTTCCATTGTCATCCAAAATATCCTACTCGGAGTATCTTCTTGCAAGGACAAAGCCATTCATATGTGGACCGCAAGTTCCTGCATGAACTTCTTCCAACAACCTGGATGCTTCCTTTGCTTCGACACATCTTAGTAATCCCAAATCGGGAGTCCTCCTATACAAGACTCCCCCACTGTGAAAGAAGTTGTTAGATAACCTCCGAAGTGTGCGTTTCTGAGTAGCATTTGCAAAATATCCTCCTGTTGTCAAATACTCCGTGATGTCTTGGAACCATGGTCTTCCGTCTGCTTCTTCCTCGACATGAGCACAATAAGCTGGTTGGTCATGAATCTTTATTGGAATAGGATCTATGAAGTTCTTATCTGGATGCTGAATCATAAATGATAGAGTATCCAATGCATCGGCAAACTCATTCTAGACTTTAGGGACATGCTGAAATTCTATCTTTGTGAACCTCTTCCTCAACTTCTGTACATGATTCAGATAAGGGAGTATCTTCGAGTTCTTGGTTTCCCATTCTCCTGGACCTGATGTATGAGCAAATCTGAATCCTCAATCACTAGTAATCCTGAATGTTCATATCAATGGCTAACTTGAGCCCTAAGACGCAGGCTTCATATTCGGCCATGTTGTTGGTGCACGGGAACCTGAGTTTGGCAGAAACCGAATAATGCTGGCCGGTTTCTAATACTAGGACTGCTCCTATGCCGACTCCTTTGAAATTTGCCGCTCCACCAAAAAACATTCTCCAACTACCATAGGATTCTGCAATGTCTTCTCCTATGAAAGATACCTCTTCGTGAGGAAAATACATCTTTAGAGGCTCGTATTCTCCATCCACTGGCACTGAAGCCTTGCACGAGTTTGTTTCCGGCCTTTCTCCGACGGGTTTTGGTTGGATGGTGCTATAAACACCATTAACTTTGAGTTTCACAGCGAGGTTTATCTTACTTCTCACTGGTTTCTTATGTAACCCTAATCTCCACCCAAGCCTCTTGAATCCCTATATTTAACAATTTTAACTCACGCCTTTATGTTTTTCACTACTCTCCACTCGATCTTTACGATGGCTCAAGTTTTAAGCGTTTTTGTTCCCTTTTTGAAACTAGGTTTTCTGGACCCCTTTTTAAAATCACTTTTTTGTTGATTTTTGAGTACTAATTCGTGATTCTCAGTACTATTTCTAAACATTTGCTTAAGTCTGATAAAACCCTAGCTTTATATGTTTGTGTTTGTATTATTTGCTCGTTTGTGTGTTCTTCTAGGTTCTTCTCTGAGTTTCGTGCTCTTTGCTCTAATTTTCTTGCTAGTGTTTCATTCCCCTAACATTTTGTGTTCTTCTCTTAAGGTTTCTCTGATTGTTTACATGGTGATTTTATACTAATTCTTGCAAACCCTCTTCGAGACTATGATAGTGCCTTATATTGTGATTCTGCATATTTTCCTTATGGTTTGGTACTGATTTCGAATTGCTTCCTTAATTTGTGTGATACTTTCCCCAATTAATACTGATTTCCTAGGCTTTCAACCTCGTTCATTATTTTGAAAACTATTTGCCAGAATTAAAGTGGTATTTTGCCCTATATGGGTGCACAAATATGCTGATTGATTTGCCTGACCTATTTCCCTAGTATCTATTGCATGCTTTATGTTATTCTGTTTCTTTATGTGATCATACCTTGCTTTGTGATTTCTTTCCTTTTAAATAGTTGCTTATTACCATCTGACTCTAACTCCTTAATTAAAGGGGAGTCCATGTACTGATTGGATTATGATTGATGCCAGTTCCTTAATTAGGGACTGCTACTTTAATTAAAGGGGATTTCATGTACTGATTGGATTATGATTGTGGGAATACACTGGGTTGTTGTTATTGTTGTTTTTGTTGTACCTTGTTTGTTTACTCGTAGTCATTACCATAAGTACCCCCCCAATTCTCTTTTGAAAAATAACGAACACATTGCATATCACAAAAATACACACATCAATCACATTACTCGCTCTTGTGTTATTTCTCTCCTTTTCTCTCTTGTGCTGTTGTTGCTCCCTGTTCCTGACTGTCATTAACCAGTTGAAAATCTAAGGCTAATAATGTGCTTATACTTGGCTTTTGTATTCTTCTATTGCTCTCTTATTACTGGTATGTTCTAATTAAATTCCGTGCTGCAAACCAATGTGGTTATTATTACTTCTGTGTGTTCTATTCCTAGTTGTTTTCTACTTATGCTTACGTTATGCATCATGTGATTGATTCCTGGTTTACCCGTTGATACTCACATGCTCATGACTACTACTTGTTCCTAATCCTACCTGTTATGACTACATGTTGTTACTATTTACTTTTATGTCTAAATTTGACTATTTCAAAGTCTTTTTAAACTCTTTTGATTTTGTGTACCCATGCTTGTTAAGTTTGCATTAAGTCTCTATATCCTTTGGTGATGTGTATGTGATCTATTTGTCCCATTTGCCCATTATCCTTATGTGCAACTCTCCAACTATGTGTAAACTCTTTAAATTATCAACTTTCCTCTCATTTCCGTACTTCACACTACTCTTAAAAAAATAGGTTCTACCCCCTTCGTGTGAGCATTGCTTGTGGTGCCTCTGAGTACTCACTGAACTTTGACACACAAAGTTGGTAATTCCACATTGCACCTGTCCTACATTCTGTTAAGTGTTTGGGTGTTGGTATTGGCCAGGGACCTAATGGGACCCCAGGGAGCTTTGCCGCACCCATACCATGATAAAGGATGTGAAACTCGAAAGGAGTGAGGTTGGAAGATTGGGCCTGATTGAAGGCTCCCTATCGAATAACTTCTTAGTTTTGTTCTTTATTACTGTAATTCAGATACTATTGGTTTGTAATAATTTGTAAACGAATGATTGGGGGCTGAATAATGAATATGGGGGTTGGGGAGAGAGGTTATGCATGCTTAGTTTAAATAATGCGTAGAAAACATGCTTATAGGATTTTATTTATTTAATTGTGCAATAAATAACCTGTATAGGACATGCATCTCATTTACTAGAGATCCTGCTTTAGATTATTTACTTTTAGCATGTTATCATGTTCATCTTGCAACCATGATCAGTTAATAACAAGCAAATAATTGTAATAAGCGAATAATTGTTACTACATTCTCATTGGCATTTAGAAATCATGTTTTAGGAACTCCTATGTGCATTAGACATCATGTTACTTAGGGTGTCATACCTGTCTGAGTTGCAATTGTCAAGCGTCTAATTAGCATGCTTAACCTAATAATACAAGTGAAGTTAACCATTTGCGTACCTCTTTTGAAGCTAAAAAGGGGATCAAATATGCATGTTCACTCTTTAAGATAATTAGACAATGCATAGGGCGCCTAGGCAAACTTTAGGCCTGATAAGAATCGATTAATCATGTTGTTACCAGTAACTAGCCTATTTTAATCTCGAACTATGCCGCTCCCACTCCTGCTTTGACTCTATGAAGTTCACTCTGTTTTTATTAAAATCCTGCTCTATTTGGAAACGATTTTGAAACGGTGCATCTATTTACTCTCACTGAGTTTCTGATTTCTTATGTTTTCAAACTACTGGGTTACCATCCTTTGCCCAGAATCATGCTACTTGACTTGCACCTCGTTAAACTACTGTCACTACTTCATTTTTATAAACCATGCTTTAACTGTTCTTTTCAGTAACTCAACTGATGTTACCTATTCCTTTTTGCAAAGAAACTCCTATCTTTGAGACCTATAATGTGTTTGAGACGTGCTAATTATGTGTTCACTTGTGGATGTATCTGTGAGCCTTTATTTCTCTTTATATGTTCCCTTATGTGCAGTCCTATTTGTTATGTATGTCGCTTAGCATTTTAGCCTTTAGACCTAAGGGTTCAACCTAGTCCTTACCACATAGGAATAATGGTCCTAAATACCCTCCAAGACTTATAGGACGGGATGGGTAATAGCACACAATAAGTATTCGTGGCCAACTCATGCGTTTAATAACCTTTATGGGGTGGGAATGGTAGAATATGGAGATGATAAACGATGCGCTAATATCTCATGTAGCCGCTTTTCTTAGGAGCAATTACTGAATATTGCATTGATGTGATCCATATTAATCATAAACCTAGGACCCCTCTCACTTTGTTTGCTTTCATCCCTTCTTGTAAAACTATTCAAATCTTTTTCATAAATTTTTGCTCTCCCTGCTTATTTTCAAAAGTTTTTCAACTTATTTGCAATGTGGTATATTCAAGCCCTTAATTGTTTACTTGGTTATGTGAAGTCACAGTATAACATGGCCGTGAACCACACTAGTGGATCTTGAGGGGTGCCTAACACCTTTCCCTTGAGATAATTTCTAGCCCTTACCCAAACTCTGGTTCTTCAAACTCAAGCCCCTTCCTAGTGTCCTAATGCACTCTAATCATTAGGTGGCGACTCTCCAATTCCAAAAACCCAAATCCCAAAAAGGAAACAAGTTATCCTCCCAAATGTCGTAAACCCGATTTCGCGAGAAAAAGGGGGCGTCGACAATTAGTACCATTGAGGATTTGAATAGGAGATTGGTTTGTTTTACATAATATTATTACGCTATTATGTTATCCAAGCTCTCTGTTCGAATTTGAACCCTCAGGAAAGTGGATAGAACGTTACGGCTTTCTTGGATGGTTGTTACATGCTATATTATTGTTACTTTAAGTATAATGTTTGTTTTTATTGTTACTTATATTTTATTGTATCGTATCATTAAATCTGTCGTTACATAACAACAAAAAGTGCCACTTAATGGAACGATCGATTTGGTATAGTCGTGTCGTTGTTTACTCGTAAAATGGTACAATTGAATTTATACGTGGTTTCTAGCCACGTTATTTAATTTGATCCTTAAATAAAAAAATAATTGAAGAAATACACAATACTTAGCCTTGATATGGAGATAAAACCCCAGAAACAATAATTTTGGGAGTAGAGCTTTCGGACACAATAGTAATGAAATCAAAGAATAAGAAGATAAAATTGTATAAAGCTTTGAACCGATTATAGCATAAGCTTGCAAGAAAAGTCCTCCCCTTCTAATGATAACAGAGCTCGTTATTTATAGTTGCGCCTAGGGAACAAGGTCCTAGAATCATGCCCTTCTTTTATGTCAATTTTGAGGGCCATTGATTAAGGTGTAACAATGAGCATAATTGACAAGTTCTCTGTAACAGGCAGCGCCTTAAATGTTGTAAAATATTCTCCATTAAATGCTACAGGGTTGAGGGTATTCATTGTATTTACGAGTGTCATTCTTTTCGATGACAAATGGGATAATTGCCTTCATTTCTAACTATCTCCCGTCTTAGGCTCCATATGTCACTCTCTTAAGTGGAACTTAGCATAGCATATTTTATCCATATGCAGATAGTTCTCATGCTTTCCGGTGACATAACTTTGTTGTCACCGAAAAGTTGGTAGAGACACTCTTTTTGGCGGGAATTACTATGATTCCTTCTGAAAAACTTCTGATGGTTGATTAGACGTACGTCTATCCACCTTTAGTGACCTGAACAAACGTCATCCCACAATTGAGCATAACTTTTGCCGGTAATCGAGGTAATCATGGCCATGAATTTATCCCTAAACCTTTACTTATATGCATCAACCTTCTTCATTTATACTCTATAACTCTCCAAACTCTCTAAAATTCTCTTTATTGTTCTTCAACCTTTCTTTAAATCTCTTCAAATGAAAAAGCTTTTCCTTCATCTATAACATATAATGGCTTCTTCTTCAAAGAATACAGTTCTTCAAAGAACAAGAACAAAGCCGAAGACTCTGCTCCTCCAACAGTGGGCACCATCATTCCTAGAAGTCTTGTTACAACAAAAGACTTCAAAAAGAAATTCCCTCCAGCTAACCCTCGCACGTGGGCCATTGGCAGATACCTTTCTTCCATCCGTCCTTCCAGTTTTTGATATGAAGGAAGATTACCACTGCCAAGATTTGGACATTATTGCTCCTGATCTAACATAGCGAGAACCCTACCCAGGGAGGGTTTTACATACTTTTACACGTATCCTTTTACTTTGGGAGCGTTTTTTAGTAGAGAGCTAGTCTATGTCATTGCGAAGATCTGCCTCTGCTACAAGGTGAGTTTGGAATGAGTAAGTCCTTCTGTCTGGAGGACGATTGCTTGTCTTCGGCGTTTGTGTCGAGAGAAAGGAGATGAGCTATCCTTATCTTTTGTGATGAATATCTATTCCCCAAAAGTCTTCCGTGGGGGAATGATAAACTTCGGCAAATGCGGCCACCATGCTCTATTCTCTTCCATGGACGATAACAACGAGCGTGGTTAGATGGAACGGCTCGTTGCAGCTTCCACCAATGATATCATTCTAGCAACGACTTCATCCTTTCCTGAATCATGGAACCGCACTCGTAAGCTCCTTGTTTAATATTTCTTTCATTAGAAATTTTTTCATATTTGTATTGATCATCTTTCCTTTGCCTATTTTAGCAAATCGATGGGTTCCACCTATGGTTGAAGTCTTGGCATAGTGGGTCTAGAAACTCTTGGACATTACTGTGAGCACGTGATTTTTGCACCGAGCAAATAATTCCAAAATTAAAATAAATATATTTTTTTTGAGTGCAATTACTTGCTTTGTTTGAAATTAGTTATATTTTGTGTGTTTGAATAAGTAAAATTGGAAAAATAAAAAAAAAATAGTAATAATTAATTTGTTAGTGTAGTTAATTGGAAAATTAGCGAAATAGTTTAAATAGGAGAAAATAAAGAAAAATAACAGGAAAATTGCAAAAAATACTAGAAAATTAGAGTAAATAGGAAATTAGGTTTTGTAATTTTTCATAAAAGAAAAAGAAAAAAAAAAGTATAAAAGAAAATACATAAAAATAGGTTAATATCAGAAAATTCAAAAATGGTATTGTATTAGTCTTGGGCTGATGTGAATTAAAAAGAATTGGCCCAAAGTTTTGGCCCAAAGGGACCCGGTCCAGAGATTAGGTCGAAGTGAATCTCGGCCGTTCGTTTCATCCAATCCAACGGTCGGGAATTCAGTGGAATTGTATAAGTTTAATTAATATAGGCAAGGGTGATCTCGACCGTCCATTCATATGATCTAACGGTTGATGGCTTTGGCCTCATAAACGACGATACGGCGTTGTATAAGTAACGCCCCTCTCAGACCGTTGATCTCCATCAAACGGACGGTCAGGATTATTTGGGATGGTCGGCCTATAAAAGGGCCTTGTCTGAACGGCCGTCTCATTTTCGCCATTTGCATAACCCTAAAACACGGCCGCCTCACCTCTCCTTTCTTCATCTTCATCATCATCTTCACAGAAACCCTAGCCGACCAAGGGCGGCCACCACCCTCCACGGTGGTCGCCGGCTCCCTTTACCCCTCTTCTCATTCTTCTCCTTCTTCTTCATTCCATAATACACCCAAAACCCCAGAAAAATACCTTGTTCTCCAGAACTCCGGTCATCGGAACTCATCGCCGGTGACCACTAAAGTTTGAACCACTGCATAAAACCAATGCCGTTCGATTCCTTATGACTTGATCTATCCACCCATACCACTGGCTCCCCTCGAATCTACCCATATCTTGTCGAATATCCCAAAAAGGGTCGTCGGAACCCTAACTCCGGCGACCCCAAAATCAAAACCACCCAAAGGTCTCATCTTTCACACCCCTGAACACCCCTTACAACTCAAAACCACAAAAAGGCTCCCCCTTTGAGCCTAAAAGAAAGACCAGAGGGAAAATTGAAAAAAAAAAGATATCTGGAAAAGAATAAAGAAAAAGGAAACAAGAAGAAAGGCTAGGGAATCAAAGAGTGAAAAGAGTGAGGAAAAGAAAAGAATAGGAAGCTCGGGGGACCGGCCCCGCAAGCTAAGTCCCTTCCCTTTGTGCTGTGTATTTTTTTTTTGTTGTTTGATTTATGTGTTAGCATGCCTATAAATGTTTGTTTTTGATTCTTGCTTCACATGATAGTTTAGAACCTTCCTGTTTACTTTCCTCTGTTGCAAATCATGTCCTATTCCTGTCTTGTTTCTCTGTGACCATATCTATCTCTTAATCTGTCCATCTTCTATATCTTTCCGTGTTTCTTCGAACCTGTTAGTACTAGGATATATGTTTGTTCTATCATAATTTCTTTTAGAGTTAAAATACATGCCTTGATTTGTTGGTTTGCAATATCATGACTAGCCGCCTTCTCTGTTTCTTGGCATAATTAGTTCAATTGTTCTCTTTCATTAGAGTATCCTGTGGCTTGTAGCTTTATGTTGATATCCCTGTGCTTCTTTGTCTGCTATAGTATTGGGGTTCCTCATCTTGTTGGCTTTCGATATTTCTTCTGTCATTTTGCATGTTATAGTTCTGATACTATGTTTGATTGTTTGTCTCTCATTCTCGCTCAACTCTGTATTAGATCATCTTTTGTTAGCTTGCAATGTCTTGACTGTTTCTCTTTCTGCATCTATGCATGTTTAGTCTTAGTGAAATTTGGCCATCTCTATTCATCTCTTATATCAATTTTTTAATCTGGGGGGTTCACTTCTTTGCTCATATTTTGGTGGTCTTATTTGTGTTCATGCAAGTCCGGTTTCATGTCATATCACTTCTCATATGCTTTTATTTGCTGAATAAGTATGCTAATCTGGGTCTGTTTCTCTTCATGTCATCCTCACATGATAGATTTAGGTTTCTCCTTCACTGTTCCTCCATATTTTCCTTTTTTTCATCTCCATGATCTTCCTTCCTTCATGTTATCTGTCATGCATTTGTATTAGTTTTAGGTTTTAATTTGTTCATCTATGCTCTCTGTTTGATTGCTCATCTCCTTGTGTTCCTCATCTCTCATATGTATTACACCTGTTTAGTTTGGCATATGAATCAAGGTGTCTTTTGTCTTAATATTGGCTTCTGATTCCTTAATCTTTCTCTTGTCACTTTTGCATGATCTTCTTTGCTTCTCCATATCTCTCTTGTTTCTCATTTTTCACTGTTCACATGTGTATATCAAGCTAGGGTTAGCACTTAAAAGTGAATTCTAATTACCCTGCTTAAGTTAATTAAACCATGTTGACTGTTTCATGAGAATCTATGCTTATATGTGTTTGTGCCCTGAACCTTGGTGATTCTGAGTTGTTCAAACTTTCATGTGACTTGAACTGGTAGTTATTAGGTCTTAATTAACATGAATTCATACTTTGTCTCATAAAATTAGATAATGTGAATTAATCAACTGAAATTCAACCATATCAATTGCCTTCTCTGAGTTTTGGTTGATTATTACATTTTGTTTGATCTTATGTGTCCTAATATGCAATCCATGTTGAAACTGATTTAGTTTTACTGGTTCTGGTTGAGTGTAAGTGTTTGATTAACACCGTTTGAACCCTAGGTGAATTGGTTATAGCTGTTAGCACTAGGTTCTATGAAAATGGCTAGTTTTTAAATAGGTTAGAACTGAAAATGAACAAATAGGCTATAAGTTTAATAATTGGCCTAAGAGTGGTCAACCTTGCAAAGGGTTGACCAATTCTATAAGCCCTAACACACAGCTCACTGTTAACAGTGGCTGGTTGTGCAAAAGGGGCTATGTCTGCAAATGCAGACTAGCCCAGGCTCTCTTTAGAGCCCTGAGCATGAAATGGCCAAACCTGCAAATGGTTTTGGGCCCAAATGTTCAGTATATGGCTTTGATAGCCCAAGCTAAGTCTCAACTTGAGACTGGCTAGTTCTTAAATAGGTTAAACATAATAATAAAGCAGGCTATGCCTGCAATTAGTTTAAATTGAAATAATTTGGTCTTAATTGACTGGAATCAGATTAAAAATGGCTAAAACTGAAATAGTTTCTTAAAATAAATCTGGCCAGCCCTTAAATACTAATACCAGGGCTGGCTATTAGTTAAATAGGTGCAAAACAAGCTAAAATCTGCCCTAGGTAAGCTGGTAAATCAGCAGTGCCCTTAGGGGGCACAATTGGGAATTAAAAGGTGAAATAGTAAATAGTTAGAACTTAAAAGGGTAATGGAGTCATTTATGCTCCTGATTTCTGCAATTTTGCAGAGATTTAGGGGTATAATGGTCTCCTAAAAATGGGAAATCTGTAAAAATCTCAAACCCCTAAGGTCATACTAGTAAAAGGCCCTAGAAGGAATCTTTTAGAACCTTCCAGCACATGCTGGAAGGGTTTCTCATAACAGAAATAAGGGCTAAAGTGCATAATTCATAAATTTAGGAGGGGGAAGTGGGATTAATCCCATACTTCCTCCCCAAGTTTTCAGCCCTAAAAATATCTATATATACCTCTAAGAATGGGGCTGAAAAGAGGGGTTCCAATCTGAGTAATATAAGAAATATATCTGGGTTCCAACATTGAGTAATCTGAAAATACATTTAAGTTGAAATTCATTGAATACAAAAGCTTGAGAGACAGAATTAGCAATACAACAGTAGGATTTTCTGGGTTTTCTATCGGATTTCACTGGGTTATCTACTTGGGTATTCTCTGTTTGCTGTGGACTTTGTTGTTGCTGTGTTGCTGTGCTTCCTTCTCTTCACTGTTGCATTCACTGCTGTTTCAATCCTTGCTATACTTATCTGCCTGAATCCCCTAGACTCATCGGATTTTCTTCTTGATTCAGGTACCTTACCCTTTCATTTGAAGCTGTAAATGCTCAGTTACTGAATTAGAAATGAAGCTCCAGATTTGAATATGTTGCTGTGAAGATCGTATTTTAGTTTGCTAGTTTAAGTTTGTAGTTATTCTTTGTAAGTAGTATGTTATAGCTGGAAAACAGAAAACCAAACAAAATGATGTAATAGTTAGAATAGGTAGTATAATAGTAGTATAGTAATAGTAATAGTACATCACTTAGTATTAATTAGGTAAAAATATTAAAACATAAGTTAACTAATAATGGTTTCAGAACTGGTAATCACTCACCAACAGTAGATTCGTAAATCATACTCATATATTAGGAGTCATTCAAGTGTAGATGAACTTTAAAATTAGAAACATTAGATCAAACAGTGAGTCATTCACGATAAGGTTAAGTACACCGTGTTGAGCTAAAGTCGTGGTAAAATCAGTAGTATAAGCGTGTTGAATACTTAGATGTAGATGCTTGGGATTATTGCAACTGAATAATTGGGTTGTTTAAATTCTACTCGTGTAGTTTAATTAATTATTAAGGGCCTGAGTCTGGATGTGAGTGGTCAAAAAGAGAATAACGATTAGGGAGTATAATAATTCATCTGCAACTGGATAATGCAATGAAAGCAAATTAGCATAACTCTAGTAATAAACCTTGTGCAAACTTCATTAGGCATTTAGTGTGATAATCTGGCAATTTTTAGCAAATAATTAGATCATATTTCACATAGCTAAACTGTTTGGTTATTGATTTCCCAATTGAAAACTTCATTGTTAATGTATGGGATAAAAGTAGTAGGTTGGTTTAGTTCTTTCATTAATTAGATGTAATCTAGGATTAATAATTGATCTTCCTGTACAGTGATCTTCCCTTTTGATAAATAAAGTGTAATTTGATTCCCAAGCCTATATATGTTTGTTTCATTATAAGTTCTTTACTTCTATTTTCGATACTACTATTTCAATCCGGTTTGGGCCAATGATCGATAACCTGAAG
>JASVEL010002033.1:0-22294 GCA_032618575.1 Nicotiana noctiflora | reverse complement strand
CAAGCTGTAAAAGCATAGAGGTGGGTCTGGCTCTCCCAATACCTAACCTCTTATAGACAACTAAGGGCATGAGATTAATGCTTGCCCTCAAATCACATAAAGCCTTAGCAAAGGCATAATTCCCTATAGTGCATGAGATGGTGAAACTACCTGGATCAGATAGCTTCTCAGCAATGGGTCTAGAGACCACTGCACTACAAGTCTGTGTGAGTGTAACTGTGGCCAAGTCTTGGAAATCAAATTTCTGCGACATTAAATCCTTCATCATCTTAGCATAACCAGGCATTTCTTTTAAAGCTTCAATTAATGGGATGTTTACCTGAATTTACTTGAGCATGTCGAAGAACTTTTTGTATTGTTCCTCTTTTTGGTGTTTGGACAGCCTTTGGGGGAATGGTGGTGGAGGCCTCTTTTTCCCGGTGACTTGGGATTTATCTTTGTCTATCGTTTTCTCATCAATCTGCTGCTCTACCTTTTTCGCTGCTTTCTCCGTTCCCTGCTGTGCTTCTTTATTTTCAGCAATTGGCTGGACTGTGACTTTTGTCAACCCTGTGGATTCATCCGGTTCAATGGGCAATGGAGTAGGTGTCTCAGCCTGTTTGTCAGTTTTCTCACTTTCATTCTCAGCATCAAGATCTCTACCGCTTCTCAGAGTCACGACCATTATTTGTTTTGGGATTTGGTCCTTTGGGTTCGTTTGAGTATCTGCAGGTAATGTCCCTTGAGGCCGATTGTTAAGTGACATAGCAATTTGACCCACCTGTACTTCAATATTCTTGATGGCGGCATCATGTGCATCTATCCTCTCATTTGTTTTGGCATTTGACCCAATTACCTGCTGCATCATAGCTTCCAACCTTGCAAACCCATCATCATGTCTACCCCCATGTTGTGGTGGAGGTGGATAATATCCCTGCTGCTGATTGCCAAAATTCTGAGGTCTAGGATATGGAGCCATGTTGTGTGATGGCCTCATGCCTGCTGCATTAAATTGTGGTTGTGGAGGTCTATACTGCATTGGAGCCTGTTGGCCCCAGTTTTGATTGCCTTGTCGTTGTCCTCCATAGTTAGCCACATAGTTCATATCTTCATGCTGATGATGATGTTCTTGGTCTGCAGCCCATGGATTACCTATGGGTTGGCTAATGCAAGATGTGCATAAACCACCATTGGTAGTATCTACAATATGAACTTGCTGCTTAACCCCTGATTCTTCCACCTTCTTTGTTAGGATGCTCATTTGTGTCAATAAAGTTGCCACATTCTCCTCCAGAGTGTTGGATGGATCCAGAGGTATAGAGTGTACCACTGGTGTGATAGGAGCATTCCTGGACGTCCACCCCGAATTTTGAGCCATCTTGTCTAGCAAATTTTGGCCCTCTCTCCAAGTCTTGCTGAGAAAATCCCCACCTGCTGAAGCATCTACAATGTTCTTCATACTGTCTGAAAGTCCCATGTGTCACACCTCCTTTTTACCGCACCCGCGAGGGCGCAAAGGAGTTTTTCCATTTAAAGGACAATCGAGACGGGATTAATTTATTTAATTCAGAGTCGCCACTTGGGAAAAATAATGGTGTCCCAAGTCACCGGTTTAGTCCCGACCCGAGGGAATTTATGACTCTGTAATACAGTCTGCGAAACTAGAGACCTGGATAAGGAATTCTGTTAACCCGGGAGAAGGTGTTAGGCACTCCCGGATTCCGTGGTTTTAGCACGGTCGCTCAATTGCGATTTTTGTTTCTATCTGATTCTTTTATATATTTTAACTATGCGCTTTTGATGCTCCGCTCTTATTTTTTAGAAGAATTGCGATGTCACGAAAACACATTTCGAGTCACACCGCAACCAGTACGCCTGTGACTTTAATGTATTTCAGTTTCGCCGAGAGTAAGATTTGGGTCACATAAATGCGCACCCGTGTTTAGTAAAGTAATTTGCTTACAAATCGCGCCTAAAGAGTCTATCGTCCTTATTAACTTCGGGAAAGGACCGTGAAATTAACTAAACGGTCTTTCCAAGGCTAAGTTTTCATAACAACTGATTAGAGGGCCCCGCGATTGTGTATTTGCGTTTGGCGAGGCTCATTTCATTATTACTAAGGCCAATCCTGAGATGAACTACATTCTCTACTTGTTTTGTCTCTAACAACAAAGAAAAATGTTAATTGTTTATCATTACCTACTAGTTTTATATTTTTGTTTTTATCATTTGGGCCATTCAATAGAGCCTTGACTCAAAATCAACCGCCGGAAGACAATTTCCTTTTTACTTTGCTCTTAAATTACTTAAGCTTCAATTTGTATTCAAATTAGTTAAGCTAATTAATTACCCAAAAAATTTGTTTTATTTAGGAAAAGAATATTGAACATGCTTCAGATTTTAATCCAATCTAACTGATAATCAATTTTCGTGTAAATGATCTAGATCGTAGTAGATATACGCGAACTAAAGTGTACTGATAATCTAATAGCAACAAAGTGATATATCAATTGTCCAGATTCCCCTTTTTAAGCAAACTATTGATAGAACGGGATTTACATACTTAATTAACTAATTGAACATTGAACACGATACTACTAATTCATCACCCTCGACCAAGCTACCATCATCATGATTCTATTTACTTTCATACTGATTGTTTGTTATCATGCACTCTTAACCTGGTCAAATTAACACCACTAGCATAATTGAAATTTTTTTATTTCTAACATGTATTTCACTGATTCGTACACCCATTACATAGTACGTTTCCAGTAGACCACTTCTACTATGATAGCCTATGGAAATATAAAGTTCACATAATTACAATCCATATAGTCTATTACATGCTCAAGTTCTCTTTAATGAATATACATGTATTTAACTAAATTTTGATATGGATTAGAATGACATGATGATCAATAAGCTAAGCTTTATTTCTTCAATTCACGTTTACAGCTTCAGGCAGTAGTGAAATACCTGGAATTCAACACAGCAAGAGAATGGAGATCAGTTAAGTCGATGAAGCCAAATGACAACAGACCAACAACAATAACCAACAGCAACAAACAACCAAACACTCAGCAACCCAGGCAGTGGCAGTCCAAAGCTCAGCAAACAAAGCAAACACCAAAAACAGACCCCAAACCAGTAATCTAAAACCAATACTCAGCAGAGACGCCACAGTCAAACTCAGCAGACCAGTGGCCAAACAATAGTCCCTACAGCAGAATCAACAACAACCAGTGGCAGTCACAGCCACAGTAGCACAGCAACAACAACAACACAAGAACAACAGCAACCAAACGACCACTATAACCAATAGCAAAGCACAACCACAGCAGTAGCAAAAGAATGACAACAGGACTGCAGCAACCACAACAAACGAAACAGTAACCACCACAGCCAATGAAACAGTAACTTCAGTCTATCCTTCTTGTTCTCTCTGTATGTTTTTTTTTTGGTTTCAATATCGTTTTCCCTCCCTTTTTCTTTTTAACTTCCCAGCTCTCTCTATCTATATCTTTTGTATGTGTTTTCGAGTTGTATATCTCCCCAAAATCCCTGATAAACTCCCTGTCATATGAATGCCTAAGCCTCTCCTTATATAGCTTTTTTCCATCCAGCTCCTAGTGGTACTCCCCTTAAACTGAATCCCCAGCCCATCATATTCCCTGCACTCTCCACTACCCAGTGTCCAGGTATGGACTAAAGCATTAAAATACTGATCACATGAGGCTTAGTGGGATACCCTGCTGTATGGCAGGTTCCACTAGCCTCTCTTATGGGCAGGGCATTTAAAAACTAATACTAATTAACCTATCAACTATATCCAATTAACCCCCCTAATCTGGAATCAAACACACAACAAATCCCAGCCTTACGAATTGCATACGGGCAGGTTCAGAGGATCAATACTATGAACTAATTGCTTGACGACTTTAGTCGAACTGAACATATGATTCATTTTAACTAACGAAAATAGAAGGAATCGACCAAATAAAAGGCCTTATCGGAGGAGAACAGATAAAACAACTAACTAAAAAAATAGAATCAATGAACAACTTATACTAAACAATGAATAAAAATCAGAAAGAAACGAATGAAAATACCTTAATCAGTGAGGAAAATCGGGAATCGAATGAACTTGGGCTGGATGAGACTTGAAATTGCCCTTCTTGAAGTTGAACAGATTTTAATTGAAGTGTTTTCAGACGAAAACACTCCAATTAAAGTCTGTTAACTCCAACCTCTTTTAATTCGGACAAAAATCCCTAGTTCCGAGTTCTAGGGTTCTTGAAAACTCTATTTGGGGTTCGAGTGTTTCCGGTCAGATTCGAATGAAACTAAGGGCGGTAGGTGTGTGAGGGGGGTCTAAAGGTGGTGTGGTGTAAAGTTGGTGGCCGGCGGAGCTGGTTTGAGTTTGACTCCAATCTTCAAATAAAGATTCGAGAATATCCAGGCTGATTCGAGACAAACCATGCACGGGGTTGGATAGAGGGGGTTGAGGCGGGTATGTGGTGTAAAGTTGGTGGCCGGCGGCGTTGTTGCCGCCGGGTTTTCAGGCGGAGGGCGAGGAGGCGGCGCTAGGGTTTGTAGTATGTGAAGGTTGAGAGAGAGAGAGAGACGAAGTGGATGGTGGGCGTCTGGGGACTGGGAACGGGTTAGAGGTTTGGGGGGGGGGTTTGTGTATTAAAATCACCATTTAATCTCAGCCGTTGGATTATAACAATCAACGGCTGAGATCGAGTGGAATTTATTAAAACGGGGTCGTTTGGAGGGGTAACGGGCTGAGGGATGGATTTCCGGGTATGGGATTTGGACTTTGGGCATTTTTGTGTTGGGCTCGTCTGAATGGGCAACAGAGGCCCAATTCAATTCCTTCCTTCATTTCTCCTCAATTTTCTTCTTTTCTTTTATTATATATATATATTTTTTTAATTCCTAATTTATTGAAACACAAAATTCTACAATACATTACGAAGTCAAATTAATTTATAAAGACTAATTACGTTCGAATAACGATTCACACATTAAACATTAATTGAATTACACAATTTTAACTAAAGTGCAAAGCACGGCCATTTGATTTTAATTATTTTGTAAAACAAATTACTTAATTAAATTCTGAGTTCAAAATGCAACATATATATTTTGTATTAATTTAAACATCAAAACACACACGCACGAACGCAAACAATAAGCAAAAGAAATAACAGAAAATCCACAAAAATTGCAAACAAAACAAAACTCTTTATTTTGAATTTTTGGGAGTAATTTTCGTATAGGGCAAAAATCACGTGCTCACAGCTGCCCCTCTTTGCGCGGAAACATGAAGAGTTTTCGTGCAAAGATAAGTGAGCGGATACGAGCGATTTTTGCCCGTCTGAGCACTCCGTATGAAGCATTTTTTTCGAAAAGTTTGACCGAACCTTTGCTTCAGAAGATCTCCTACATATCCCTGGCTAAAAGGGAATCAGGTCAGTGTAGTTCGGGAAGCTTTGGTAGCTGGGACTACCGTGACTGCTTTGATCTTGCTGTTACTATTGTTGTTGCTGCTATTACTGCTTACCGATCTCCTCATTACATCGTGCTAAAGATAAAACAAGGAATTAGGCTAGCATACGGATCACACGATCCTATCTATCTTCAACTTGCTTTTGCCACCTTGCTTCTTGTCGGCTTGATCGTTCCTTCTGATGTTTCTTCTCTTCTGCCAATTGTTATTTCGACCTATCTTGATTGCCGAACTCCGACCGTTGGTTCCTTCTTTGTGGTCTTCGAACCATTCTTCTTCGAAATCTGAATCTATCTTTTCTGATCCTTGTCGCCTTCCTTTCGATTATGAACTTGGATTCACGCTGGGGATTTCGTTATGCTCTACCCCTTTCCCCAACCAACTTCAACAATAGATCGTCACTCCATTCTCCAGGCGGGCTCCCTGACTTCAACTATAACTTCAAAATTAAATCGCCACTCCATTCTCCAGGCGGGCTCCCTGACTTCAATTACAACTTTAACATTAAATCGCCACTCCATTCTCCAGGCGGGCTCCCTGACCTCAATTACAACTTCAAAATTAAATCGCCACTCCATTCTCCAAGGCGGGCTCCCTGACTTCAATTACAACTTCAAAATTAAATCGCCACTCCATTCTCCAGGCAGGCTCCCTGACTTCAATTACAACTTCAAAATTAAATCGCCACTCCATTTTCCAGGCGGGCTTCCTGACTTCAACTGTAGCTTCAAAATTAAATCGCCACTCCATTCTCCAGGCGGGCTCCCGACTTCAACTACAACTTCAAAATTAAATCGCCACTCCATTCTCCAGGCGGGCTCCCCGACTTCAATTACAACTTCAAAATTAAATCGCCACTCCATTCTCCAGGCGGGCTCCCTGACTTCAATTACAACTTCAAAATTAAATCGCCACTCCATTCTCCAGGCGGGCTCCCTGACTTCAATTACAACTTCGAAATTAAATCGCCACTCCATTCTCCAGGCGGGCTCCCTGACTTCAATTACAACTTCAAAATTAAATCGCCACTCCATTCTCCAGGCGGGCTCCCTGACTTCAACTATAACTTCAAAATTAAATCGCCACTCCATTCTCCAGGCGGGCTCCCTGACTTCAATTACAACTTCAAAATTAAATCGCCACTCCATTCTCCAGGCGGGCTCCCTGACTTCAATTACAACTTCAAAATTAAATCGCCACTCCATTCTCCAGGCGGGCTCCCTGACTTCAATTACAACTTCAAAATTAAATCGCCACTCCATTCTCCAGGCGGGCTCCCTGACTTCAATTACAACTTCAAAATTAAATCGCCACTCCATTCTCCAGGCGGGCTCCCTGACTTCAACTATAACTTCAAAATTAAATCGCCACTCCATTCTCCAGGCGGGCTCCCTGACTTCAATTACAACTTCAAAATTAAATCGCCACTCCATTCTCCAGGCGGGCTCCCCGACTTCAATTACAACTTCAAAATTAAATCGCCACTCCATTCTCCAGAGGCGGGCTCCCCGACTTCAATTACAACTTCAAAATTAAATCGCCACTCCATTCTCCAGAGGCGGGCTCCCCGACTTCAATTACAACTTCAAAATTAAATCGCCACTCCATTCTCCGGCGGGCTCCCGACTTCAATTACAACTTCAAAATTAAATCGCCACTCCATTCTCCAGGCGGGCTCCCCGACTTCAATTACAACTTCAAAATTAAATCGCCACTCCATTCTCCGGGCGGGCTCCCTGACTTCAATTACAACTTCAAAATTAAATCGCCACTCCATTCTCCAGGCGGGCTCCCCGACTTCAATTACAACTTCAAAATTAAATCGCCACTCCATTCTCCAGGCGGGCTCCCTGACTTCAACTACAACTTCAAAATTAAATCGCCACTCCATTCTCCAGGCGGGCTCCCCGACTTCAATTACAACTTCAAAATTAAATCGCCACTCCATTCTCCAGGCGGGCTCCCTGACTTCAATTACAACTTCAAAATTAAATCGCCACTCCATTCTCCGGGCGGGCTCCCCGACTTCAATTACAACTTCGAAATTAAATCGCCACTCCATTCTCCGGGCGGGCTCCCTGACTTCAATTACAACTTCAAAATAAAATCGCCACTCCATTCTCCAGGCGGGCTCCCTGACTTCAACTACTACTCACTGATTTCATCCTATCTTGATTACCTTCCTTTGCCTTTTGTACCATTTTCTTCTTCCTGCATTGCCTCTCGGACCACCTTCTCTCCTGAATTGTCTTGTCTTGGAATTGCCTTCCCCTGGGTCGTATTACTTTGTCTTCCGACGGCCGGGGATATTTTTTGGAACTGTTTACTCGCCTGCTGGGGATGACGTTGCTGAGGAAGTATTCTTTGTTTCCTCATTCCCTTCCTTCTTCCCATACCTCCTCTGGGACTCACGCTTTTGCTTCCTCGAGAAAATTATGGGATATAATACTGCTGGGGGAGTCTCGAAGCCATTGTTTTATTTTTTCCCACAACTGCCGGGGGTGATACCAAGCTCAAAGATTACCCCATCGTGTCGTCTGGCCTTTCTCAAAACTATTCTGCTCGGAGCTGGTACCTCCCGAAATCTTGTGTTGCTTCCTACCCTTATCCTCTGAGTCTTTGCTTCCAAGAAAATTTTCGCAACAGGAGAAAATTTTCTGCCCCAGTTTGATAAACTTCTGGACGGTATGCTTTCCTGCCAACGAACCTTCTTTTCCTGCTTTCAAATCAAAGAAAAATTGTTAGTTTCAAAACGCGGTGGGTGGTCGTGCCACTCTTGTTGGGGCCATTTTCTTTTCTCTTTCAGCTGTTTGGCCTCTCTCGAATTTTGAGGGCGACGTTGACGCTTGCTGGGGACGATGCTCTTTCCACGAACGACCTCTCATCTTTCCTTTTATTCCAATCTTTGGTTTGATCCGACTCTTTTTAGCCGGTGATCCGTTGCGTGAAATCATCTTTCGGACATGCCACATGCGTCCATCATACTCCACAATTCCTGCGAACCTTCCAATCAGCCTGTCGTCCCAATCTTACTATCGTAATGACTTTGCCTTGTTGCCCCGTTCCACGCCTATTCATTTTCATTATACTGCTTTGGGAGACTTGGTAGTAAGCTTTGAAAAATCAATTTTCGAAAATGAAAGAAAAGAAAAGAAATACTGACCGCAAATGACAAAAGAAGAGAAAACTTTTCTGAACTCAAAAATAGGAAAACTTATCTGAATGTATGACTGATCCAATGGTTATGCCGCGCCTTTGAGATTAAACTACCCAGTCTATTCATGTCAATCACTTTCTGATGCCGCGTTCCGCTAGAGGTAAACGGATGTCCAAACCTTGTCTCATGCAGACATCTTGTAACCATCTCGTCCTGTCACCTCACAGTGCCCTTCAAAGGGTTTTCACTAATGAGATTCTCTCATTTCTCTCTATCTCCCGTCGCCTTAAGGTGCCCGTAAAGGTTTTCACCGTAAGACTCTCTCATTTTACTTCTCTCAACTTCCTTCGCCTTAAGGTGCCCGCGAGGGTCTTCACCGTTAAGACTCTCTCATTTACGCTTTCTTTCCATGTGGTGGGGTATCACCCATGAGATTCCCTCTAGAGCGTTATCCTCTTTCGGCTTGTGCATCCTGGATTCAATCGAGGGTCGGGATGTCACTCTTGGCTTTCATTCACATGACTTGGCACTTCTCAAATACTGATCGAGAGGTCTTTCTGGTTCTTAATATGGTTTCTGCGCGTGAGGCTGAAGAAAGGGGTTTAACCTCAACGGTTAGCTTATTACAACTTTCAGAATCCACACTATCTTTCCAACGAACAATGACTTCTGCCCCAGTTTTGTTGCTTGGGGAATCTTTGATTTTTATTTTATTATGACCGAGCCGTGTGGCGCCTACGTATCCTTCTTGAGGAATCAGGTCGAACGTAGTTCACTTTTTCTTGTATTACTTCTTTGTTTCTTTTTCTATTCTGTTACACATCTTCCTTGATGATTCCGAAAGAGGGTATATGAAAGAATAATTAAGGCTCAAATGGGGAAACAAAGGTAAAGTGTTTGGGTAGTAGAAAAATTGCCTCTGTCATTTCATTCTCCGAAAAATGCCAAATACACACAAACAAAAACAAACGTTGACAAATGCATTAAAGAATTACACGTAATATCTCTTGACTGCATCAGAATTGACAGCCATATCGGTGCATCTTCCCTCAACATCAGTTAGGCATAGAGCGCCGTTGGATAATACTCTAGTCACCACAAATGGTCCCTGCCAATTTGGAGCGAACTTGCCTTTCGCTTCGGCCTGATGTGGTAGAACTCTCCTCAGCACATGCTGTCCCACTTCAAATTTCCTGGGACGTACCTTCTTGTTATATGCTCTCGCCATTCTCTTTTGATACAATTGGCCGTGACATACCGCTGTCAATCTCTTTTCGTCGATCAAGCTCAATTGCTCTAATCGGGTTTTGACCCACTCGTCATCATCAATCTCAGCTTCAGCGACAATTCGGAGGGATGGGATCTCAATTTCTGCGGGTATTACTGCTTCAATCCCGTATACCAACAAGTAAGGAGTTGCACCTACCGAAGTCCGGACGGTAGTGCGATAACCCAACAGTGCGAATGGTAACTTTTCATGCCACTGCCTAGACCCTTCTACCATCTTCCTCAATATCTTCTTTATGTTCTTGTTTGCTGCCTTGACCGCACCATTTGCTTTTGGGCGATACGGTGTGGAATTTCGGTGTGTAATCTTGAACTGTTGACATACCTCTTTCATCAATCCACTGTTAAGATTTGCACCGTTATCTGTAATGATTATCTTTGGAATTCCAAACCTACAAATGATGTGGGAGTGTATGAAGTCCACCACCGCCTTCTTGGTCACTGATTTGAATGTTTTGGCCTCCACCCACTTGGTAAAATAATCAATCGTTACCAGAATGAACCTATGACCATTGGAAGCTGCAGGCTCAATAGGTCCAATAACATCCATACCCCATGCAACAAACGGCCATGGTGCTGACATTGTATGCAATTCAGTCGGTGGAGAATGAATCAAGTCTCCGTGTATCTGACATTGATGGCATCTTCGCACGAAACTTATACAATCACGCTCCATCATGAGCCAGTAATATCCTGCTCGAAGAATCTTCTTTGCCAATACGTATCCGCTCATGTGTGGTCCGCAAACCCCCGAGTGTATATCTGTCATCACTGTTGTGGCTTGATTTGCATCTATACATCTCAACAATCCCAAGTCTGGGGTTCTTTTGTACAGCACCCTCCACTAAGGAAAAATCCGTTCGCCAACCGCCGAATAGCTCGCTTTTGATCTCCAGTTGCTTGCTCTGGGTATACTCCTAACCCGAGGTATTCCTTGACATCATGAAACCATGGCTCACCATCCACCTCTTCCTCTATCACATTACAATAAGCATGTTGATTCCGGACATGGATATGTAACGGATCGACACAAACCTTGTCCGGGTGATGTAGCATCGACGCTAAAGTAGCTAGAGCGTCGGCAACCTCATTATGCATCCTTGGGATGTGTCTGAATTCTACTGATCGAAAGCGCTTGGTCAGATCATGCAAGCACCGACGATACGGGATAAGCTTTAAATCTCTGGTTTCCCATTCTCCCTGAATCTGATGTACCAGAAGGTCCGAGTCCCCCAAGACCAAGACGTCCCGTACATCCATGTCCACCGCTAATCGCAACCCCAAGATACATGCCTCGTACTCAGCCATATTATTGGTACAGTGAAAACGCAGCTGAGCAGTAACAGGATAATGATGTCCTGTTTCAGATATAAGCACAGCCCCTACTCCGACTCCTTTTGCGTTTGCCGCTCCGTCGAAGAAGAGCTTCCACCCTGGATCCTTGGTTAGTTCTAACCCTTCAATTTGCAATACTTCTTCGTCTGGAAAATACGTCCTCAAAGGTTCGTATTCGTCATCAACAGGATTTTCAGGTAAGTGATCGGCCAGGGCTTGAGCTTTCATAGCCGTCCTTGTCACGTATATGATGTCGAACTCCGTAAGTAGTATTTGCCATTTTGCTAACCTCCCTGTAGGCATAGGTTTCTGGAAAATATACTTCAACGGATCCAAACGCGAAATGAGGTAAGTGGTGTAAGAAGACAAATAGTGTTTCGGCTTTTGGGCTACCCAAGTCAGGGCGCAACATGTCTTTTCTAGATGAGTGTACTTGACCTCGTGGACTGTAAATTTCTTACTGAGGTAGTAAATGGCCCGTTCCTTCCTGCCAGTAAGATCATGCTGCCCCAGTACGCAACCAAACGAATTCTCCAAGACCGTCAGATAAAGAATCAGGGGTCTGCCTGGTTCAGGCGGAACTAGTACGGGTGGATTTGACAGATACCCTTTGATTTGGTCAAACTCTTCCTGACATTCTGTCGTCCATTCTATCGCGGCGTCTTTCTTCAACAGACGGAATATGGGTTCACAGGTTGCTGTAAGTTGAGCAATAAACCTACTGATGTAATTTAACCTTCCCAACATACTCATTACCTCTGTTTTATTCTTTGGCGGGGGTAGCTCTTGAATGGACTTGATTTTGGATGGGTCCAACTCAATGCCCCGTCGGCTGACGATGAATCCTAGCAACTTTCCCGATGGAACTCCGAATGCACATTTGGCCGGATTAAGCTTGATGTCGTACCTTCGAAGTCTTTGAAAGAACTTCCTGAGGTCAGCAACATGGTCTTCTTGACGTCTGGATTTTACGACACGTACACTTCAATTTCCTTGTGTATCATATCATGGAATACCGTAGTCATCGCCCTCATATATGTTGCCCCTGCATTCTTCAAACCGAACGGCATCACTCGGTAGCAATAAGTTCCCCACGGTGTGATAAAAGTCGTCTTTTCTGCGTCCTCTTCATCCATCAAAATCTGATGATATCCCGCATAACAGTCCACAAAGGATCCGATTTCGCGTTCGGCCCAATTATCAATTAGGATATGGATATTGGGAAATGGGAAATTATCTTTAGGACTCGCCTTGTTGAGATTGCGATAGTCCACGCATACTCTGATTTTTCCGTCTTTCTTTGGCACCGGTACTACGTTAGCCAACCATTCGGGGTATCGAGTGACACGAATGACTTTCGCCTGCAACTGCTTGGTTACTTCCTCCTTAATCTTCACACTCATCTCCGTCTTGAATTTCCGCAGTTTCTGCTTGACAGGAGGACATGCCGGGTCAGTGGGAAATTTGTGAACCACTAGATCAGTGTTGAGTCCTGGCATGTCGTCGTACGACCATGCAAAAATGTCTTTAAACTCCATGAGTGTTTTGATCAATTCTTCCCTCAGGTTGGGTTCAATATGGACACTTATTCTGGTTTCTTTGACGTCATCTGTGTCCCCCAGATTAACGGCCTCAGTATCATTTAAATTCGGTTTGGGTTTTTCCTCGAAGTGACTTAATTCTTCACCGATTTCTTCTACGGCTTCATCATCGCCGTACTCGGACTCACTCTCGTCACTTCTTATTTCATGCGTTATTATTTCCAAACCCGATTGACTTTCTAGACTGGGTTGATTAATCTTTAAGCACGCCATATCATTAAGATCAGTTGAAAGAAGGCTGTTCGGAAAAGTAAAAAAGAAGGAAAAAATAAACAAAATTAGACACGAAGGGAACCAAATTTCATTAATGGGAACTGTACAAGGGAAAACAAACTGCAAACTTAAATCAGAAATGAACTAAAAACAACGGGATTTTACTCCGGGGACAAACCCCCAACACAAAATTTCGAAAGAAAAACAATCCAAGACAAACTACCAAGACTCCTTCCGGACAGGAGAGGAGTAGCCTTCCAGTTATTCAGTTTTGCCTTTGGTCCCACAAATTGTATCTCGGCATGACTGGATCCTTCACCATCCTCGAGCATACATACATCCGTGAATAGGTCCTCGAACTTCCTGAAGAACTCTTCGTCTGGCCCGATCGTAGGACCGGGAATCTTTGTCGTTGGATGTCCTCTTGCTCCGGACCTGACAAAAGATTGGGAAAGGCGTGGAACCGGCTTCGGGAGCACCCATGTCTTCTGCTTATTCCTTTTTGCTCGCTGGATATCCTCTGAGGTTGGCTTGAATCCCAAGCCGAAGGTTCCCAAGTTTTCGACCACTGATACCGGTTGTATGATTCCTTGCAGAGATGCACCTAGACCTTTGCCGGGTATGAAACCATGTCGCAACATTTCATGAGCCACCATGACATCCGCAGTAATTATTCTGTCATCGGGAATGCATTCTCCTTCTGGAACTCGGTTGGCGGACACCACATCGCAGACCTGGTACACCCACGGCCCAACATCTTCTTCCGTTTCAACAAAGGGGACGATGGTGCCTGGTTGTAGATCATTCTCTCCGTGGACGACGATCTCCTGTTGGTCCCACTCAAACTTGACGAGTTGGTGTAAGTTGGATGGAACTGCTCTTGCGGCATGGATCCATGGTCGCCCTATCAGAAGGTTATATGACACCACCATGTCCAGCACCTGGAATTCCATGGTGAACTCCACTGGCCCAATTGTCAAGATTAGCACTATGTCACCAACCGACGCTTTGCCTCCTCCGTCAAACCCTCGAACACATATGTTGTTCTTGCGTATCCTGCCGATGTCCACTTTCAACTTGTCCAATGTGGAGAGAGGACAAATGTTAGCACTGGACCCATTATCGACAAGGACTTTGGTAACCACCGCCTCCTCACACTTCACCGTAAGATATAAAGCCTTGTTGTGCTCGGTGCCTTCCTCGGGCAACTCATCATCGGTGAAGGTGATCCGATTTGCTTCGAAGATCCTATTGGTGATCTTCTCCAGATGATTTACCGAAATTTTATCAGGTACGTGTGCCTCATTCAGAATTTTCATCAAAGCTTGCCGATGTTCTTCAGAATGTATCAGCAAGGATAGCAATGATATTTGCGCAAGAGTCTTCTTCAACTGCTCTAAGACAGAGTAGTCATGCAGCTTCATCTTTTTGAGGAATTCTTCTGCCTCTTCATCGGTTACCGGCTTTTTCAATGTTGCCGGAGTGATCTTCCTCAATTCCGCAGGGGCAAAACATCTCCCCGAGCGGGTCAACCCTTGCGCTTCGCAAACTTCCTCTTTCACTTCCTTTCCTTTGTAGGTCGTTGTAATCCGAGCATAATTCCATGGAACAGCCCGGCTATCAGTTATTGGCAACTGTGTTGCTGGCTGGATGATGAAAGGATCCATTCGAACGCCTGCTACCGTCAAGACGGGCTTGGTTGCTATCCCTGGTACAACTATTTTTGCTTTCCTCGGGCTCACCGGTACTTCGTTCACACTTCCTTTTTCCGCTTCTAACCCTCCCGGTACGTCCTTCTTGCAAATGGATGGCTCATCAAAGCTCGGCCCCTTTCTCGTTCCTACCCCGCCAGATTTGATCATCATTACCATCTGAGAGGCTTTCTCCTTTCCTTCTTCCACCCGAACCAACTCGATCATGTTGGTCTCATGATGAGTTGGAAGCGGGTTCTGGTTGATGTTGGGCTCTGTTGGCGTCTGTACCTCGATCCTGCGAGTGTCGATGAGCTCCTGGATGGCTGTCTTCAACCTCCAACATTTTTCGGTATCGTGTCCCGGACATCCCGAGCAGTAGGCACAATTTACTGAATGGTCCAGGTTCTTCGGAAGAAGGTTTGGTAGCTTAGCTTCAACCGGATTTAGCAACCCTACTTGCTTCAACCGGTGGAACAGACTGGTGTACGACTCTCCCAAGGGAGTGAAAGTCTTTGGCCTCGGCGCCCTGTCGCCCCTGAATGCCTGGTTCGGACGAAAACTCGCGCCCGAGGGGTTTCTGTAAGCTCTTGGGGGTGGATGATTGTTCTGCGGGTTTGGTGCACGCCACGGTGCATGGACGGGAGGTGCGGAATAGGACTGTGCGTGGTGGACAGTAAAATGGGGATCAGGTGCGGGATAGTAATGTTGCGGGTGGTTATATGGATTGTGGGAGTAATTTTGGTGGTGAGGCTCGGGCGGGCTATATTGGGGTGCAGGGCCTCTATTTCTGAACCATGCCCCGGACTCGACTGCCGCGACTTCCTCTTTCCTCTTTTTCCCAAGTACTCCTCCAGTACCATTTTGGATAGCCTGAGTGGTGGCCTTCAATGCTGAGTAGCTCATGATCTTGTTGGCCTTCAAACCTTCCTCAATCATAGCCCCCATTTTTATCACCTCAGTGAATGATTTACCCACGGACGTTACCAGATGTCCGAAATAGGTTGGCTCTAGTGTCTGCAAGAAGTAATCCACCATCTCGCTCTCTCTCATCGGCGGATCTACCCTGGCTGCCTGTTCCCTCCAGCGGAAACCAAATTCCCTGAAACTCTCAGCGGGTTTCTTCTCTAATTTTAGCAATGACAAGCGGTCGGGGATTATTTCAAGATTGTACTGGAACTGCCCGATAAAAGCTTGAGCCAAGTCATCCCACGTAAACCATCTGCTGGGGTCCTATCTAGTGTACCACTCCAGCGCAGGTCCTCCCAGACTCTGACCGAAGTAAGCTATCCGAATCTCGTCCCGTCCTCCGGCTCCTCTCATTTTACTACAGAACCCTCGGAGGTGGGCTACAGGATCACCGTGCCCCTCGTATAGGTCAAACTTGGGCATTTTGAACCCGGCCGGTAATTGGACGTCGGGGAACGGGCACAGATCCTTGTAAGCGACACTGACCTGATTACCCAAACCGTGCATGTTCCTGAAGGACTGCTCCAGGCTTTTAACTTTTCTGATAACTTCCTCATGTTCCGAACTTTGGAAGTACTTTTCCGGTTCTGCCGGATTATCCCAGTGAGGGGTATGTGATTGTGGTTCAGGAGCCCTAAAAGTAGGCTCTGGAGGATAGTAAGAGTTGTCGTGGATCTGAACATGTGGCTCGCTGGCCGGCCTTTGCAGAGGAGCGGGTGGAGGTGCCACAAAAACAGGGGTGGCTGGAGGAGGATTTGGTTTGGCTGGTAGAATGTGGGTGGCATATGGGTTTTCCCCCCGAAAGTATGGATAGATCGGGGCGCTTGTCGAAGGATCGATGGGCGGATGTTCCGGAGCTGAGGCGAGGGTAGGGCGGTTTGGTGAAGACTGTTCCCTGGCCCAGGCCAGGTGCATCTCTGTTATCTGTTGTTTTAGCCGGTCTACCTCTTCTTTCATGATTTGTAACTCTGATTTTTCTTCCTCGAGACTCTTGCCAGAACTAGACATGCTTTGGATCTAGTACGGTAATGATGACTGGCCAGTATATTCTGTCAAACCAACTGCTAAACTTTTCTAGAAATGCAACAAACTTGTTAGTTTACCGAGTTTGACAGATATGTTATAGCACGTTGGATGCAATGCACCTAACCAAATAACCCTTTCTACATGTACTCTTAACATGCGTCATTCCGGCCCTTTTTCTTTTTCTTCTTCTTTTTTCTTTTTCGACTATCTTTGAAAGCCTTATTGTTATTTAACCTTTGGATTCTTTTCCTTTCTTTTTAGTGGTGGTCGAATCTTATGTGGATTGCCTACGTATCACGTTCTCGCGTGAATCAGACCGAGCGTAGTTCTGGTAACAGGATTGTGGCAAAATTCGGTAACTTTTATATCAACTAAAACCTTAAAGTTACAAAACAGGTCTTACAACATAAAAGGAATGCTTGACTCGAAAACGTAAAATAACATGCCAACTGGCTTGACCCAATATTTCAAAATACATTTTTAATCAAAAGTCTACTGCTCTAAAATTCCTGGGGGCCCGCGAGGCATCATTCGGCCTTGCCGCGGGCCTGGGTGTGAGGTCCTTGTGTAGTCCCCTTAACTCCTCCATGATCCGATGAACATAACCCATAATTGAAGCGAAGAGGTTGGCGCGGGGCATTCGTTCACAAGCTAGGCACTTCATGGTGACATAGTGCCCGATTTCTCCAATTCTGTCCTTGATCACGTCCCTTTCTCTGAGTAGCCGCTCTATCTGCTGGTTTTTCGCCCCCAATCTTTGAGCGTTGTTGGTGACTTGGTCTAGGAGCTTGTCTATTTGTTCTTGCAGTCGAGCCATCAAATTGTGGCAACGGTCGAGGTCTGTTCTAGCATCTCGGGCTTGTTTGAAAACCCGCTCCCTGAGGATAACATTTGCCTCCCTTAGACTAGTGATGGTCTCAGTGTAATCTTCTTCCACCCGTTGTAGGTGAAGTGCGCGTTGATGTGCCTCCTTTTTCCAGCTAGCACGGATCCTCATTGTTTGGGCTTTTGACTCTTCCAATTCTCTTTGTACATCGGCAACTTGGCTTCTCAAACCCTTTATCAATTTTTCGTCCGCTCGACTCCTCAACTGTCTGTCAGCATCCCTTTTCATTTGCTGGATTTGAGCTCTCAAAAAGTCATTTTCTTGTGCCAACTTCTTTTTATCTCCTTCGTTGGCGGCGGCTTGCACATCCATTTCAAATTGGAGCTCTTGGGCCCGTTGCTCTATCCTGCTGATCTTTGTTCTATAAGCTTCTTCTCTGGCCAACCGGTCCCATTGTTCTTGTGACGCTCCGGCAAACTCCCTGAGGTGAGGCCTTTTTGTGGGCCTTTGATGCTCCAGATCTCTACTATACCATGCAGGGTATTCCGACGATACTTCACCTCGGGCTCGATCTCGCACCCGAGTGTCTTTCTTCAATGTCTGACATTCACTCCAAATCTTTCGGACCAACGCTTCAGGGAACTGTCCTCCTGGTCCAATTTCGACCACATGTGGGCCGAGGTCTTCTTCTTTTGGGATTATTTGGCATCGTCCCAACTGTCTCAATACTCGACCTGGTGCATAGGGCTGGATGCTGGCGAGGCCCATTAGCAATAAATATGATTCCGTGGCTGATGCATATATGACTTCTTCCACGGGTAACCAACCAAACGTCCATTCTATCCTGCTGGCTGTAATCAAACGCAAAAATTGTATCCATCCGCTAACCCCCTCTGGCAACTCATGTCCCTCGACCCTCGCAGGAAATTCTTCTATACAAGTTTTCTTCGGTGAACTATACCTCATAAATTGCGGATGATGACATAAGTGATCGATCATCCACATTTGGAGCAATACATTGCAAGCTTCAAAGAAGGTCCCTCCAGCTTTGCAGATAGTGAGTGCACGAGAGATATCCGATATTATCATGGGAGCCAAAGTACTATTGTTCTGTTTCATCAAAGTGCTGACGACCCCTGCCACTTGTATGTTGATATTCCCATCTTTTCTAGGAAATATCAATGAACCTAGGAAAGCTATCATGAAGGCGATGCATCTATGCTCCTCCCATTTTAACTGGTTGTCTCCGCTGCAGATTTTGCTTTTGTGTTTGTTTAAACCCCCATAATGACCATATTTGTCATATAGAAATGCTAGAGTGCAGAACCCTTCTGATAAGTCTGGGTTGTGTACAGCTCTGCGAATTTTCACAGTATCCAAAAACCTGTGTACTGTCACTACCCTCGGTGCGATGAGATATTGTTCCCTCATAGGGACTTTTGGTCTTCCGATATACCCGGCCAATTCTTCTAATGTCGGCGCGAGTTCAAAGTCTGAAAAGTGGAACACATTGTGTGCTGGATCCCAGAACGAGATCAAGGCTCATATGATGTCTCCTCTCGGGGAAATATTTAGTAGCCCCACTAGATCTCCCAGGTATAGCCTAACTGCGTCTTGTCCTTGCTCGCCCAAGTCGCTCCACCACCTATGCAAACTTAAGGGGACCTTGTTTATGATAGCTTCGGTTGTATTCTGACTCGTGCTCATTCTGCACATTTATTAAGGTAATTTTTAGATGAAAGCGAAATCTTTATTTGCCCCAAAACTATCTTTTTCTAAAAACGAAATGGGCCGCTGGCATTGACTGGTCAAAACAAAAGTGGTTGTTAAGAAAAATTAAATATCTTGGCATCCGTCATTAAAACTTATTTTGAAATATATGGGAGTTGGACCCATTAAAGGTTGCCTACGTATCTCACACTCGGTGAGAATCAAACTCGCGTAGTTCGGTCCGTCAAAACAACTATTTTTCCCTTTTATTGACTGTCAAAGAAAACACATTTTGTCAAGAAACCATTTTGTTGGCAAAGTCAACCTTCCATCGTCTTTTATCGGCAAACTAAATTTATTGACTTGTCGGTAAAACACCTTTTTTGTATTTTTCTGAAAAAATATTTACTTCCCCATACTATTTCCTTTTGTGTTTTTTTTTGTTTTTCGTTTTTCTTCGGTATTTAAAAGAACCCGGTCAGCATGCCCATCTAAATAAATGCTCACAACAAATATGATATGGCAAGATGGTCTTTTCATTTCGGGTTACCTGTCCTAGACGGACCCAACCCCTGTGTTGAGTCCCCTAAGTCAGATATGATGCAAATAAACGTCCTAAATCTAGGCTCAATATCCTGATGCTTTTCAATGGTACTAGACCGTGTACCCGAGCAGACAACTCGGATTTGAGGAGGGAGCTACGTACGGGGACCCGCGGGATCGTCCGGCTTTGTAACTTATCCTGCCTCTTTTCTTATTTTGGTATTGACACTAACAGAAAGGGGAGTCTCAACCAGTAAGCACATCCCCGAGGGTAAGAAGAGACGGGTTTTAGGCACAGTTTTATATACAGTTCACGCAATATCAAAGCGGTAAACATATAGCAGTTTGTATATACAATGCAACTAATATCAAAGCGGTAGACATGTAGCACATTAATCAAACATGTAATAAAAATCAGATATAGACAAAACAACAATTTAAACGAGCTCGAGTTCTTAGACCCCGAACCGAGGTTCGAGGTAGACATCCCCAGCAGAGTCGCCAGAGCTGTCACACCTCCTTTTTACCGCACCCGCGAGGGTGCAAAGGAGTTTTTCCATTTAAAGGACAATCGAGACGGGATTAATTTATTTAATTCAGAGTCGCCACTTGGGAAAAATAATGGTGTCCCAAGTCACCGGTTTAATCCCGAACCGAGGAAATTTATGACTCCGTAATACAGTCTGCGAAACTAGAAATCTGGATAAGGAATTCTGTTAACCCGGGAGAAGGTGTTAGGCACTCCCGGATTCCGTGGTTTTAGCACGGTCGCTCAATTGCAATTTTTGTTTCTATCCGATTCTTTTATATATTTTAACTATGTGCTTTTAATGCTCCGCTCTTATTTTTAGAAGAATTGCGACGTCACGAAAACACATTTCGAGTCACACCGCAACCAGTACGCCTGTGACTTTAATGTATTTCAGTTTCGCCGAGAGTAAGATTTGGGTCACATAAATGCGCACCCGTGTTTAGGAAAGTAATTTGCTTACAAATCGCGCCTAAAGAGTCTATCGTCCTTATTATCTTCGGGAAAGGACCGTGAAATTAACTAAACGGTCTTTCCAAGGCTAAGTTTTCATAACAACTGATTAGAGGGCCCCGCGATTGTGTATTTGCGTTTGGCGAGGCTCATTTCATTATTACTAAGGCCAATCCTGAGATGAACTACATTCTCTACTTGTTTTGTCTCTAACAACAAAGAAAAATGTTAATTGTTTATCATTACCTACTAGTTTTATATTTTTGTTTTTATCATTTGGGCCATTCAATAGAGCCTTGACTCAAAATCAACCGCCGGAAGACAATTTCCTTTTTACTTTGCTCTTAAATTACTTAAGCTTCAATTTGTATTCAAATTAGTTAAGCTAATTAATTACCCAAAAAATTTGTTTTATTTAGGAAAAGAATATTGAACATGCTTCAGATTTTAATCCAATCTAACTGATAATCAGTTTTCATGTAAATGATCTAGATCGTAGTAGATATACGCGAACTAAAGTGTACTGATAATCTAATAGCAACGAAGTGATATATCAATTGTCCAGATTCCCCTTTTTAAGCAAACTATTGATAGAACGGGATTTACATACTTAATTAACTAATTGAACATTGAACACGATACTACTAATTCATCACCCTCGACCAAGCTACCATCATCATGATTCTATTTACTTTCATACTGATTGTTTGTTATCATGCACTCTTAACCTGGTCAAATTAACACCACTAGCATAATTGAAATTTTTTTCTTTCTAACATGTATTTCACTGATTCGTACACCCATTACATAGTACGTTTCCAGTAGACCACTTCTACTATGATAGCCTATGGAAATATAAAGTTCACATAATTACAATCCATATAGTCTATTACATGCTCAAGTTCTCTTTAATGAATATACATGTATTTAACTAAATTTTGATATGGATTAGAATGACATGATGATCAATAAGCTAAGCTTTATTTCTTCAATTCACGTTTACAGCTTCAGGCAGTAGTGAAATACCTGGAATTCAACACAGCAAGAGAATGGAGATCAGTTAAGTCGATGAAGCCAAATGACAACAGACCAACAGCAATAACCAACAGCAACAAACAACCAAACACTCAGCAACCCAGGCAGTGGCAGTCCAAAGCTCAGCAAACAAAGCAAACACCAAAAACAGACCCCAAACCAGTAATCTAAAACCAATACTCAGCAGAGACGCCACAGTCAAACTCAGCAGACCAGTGGCCAAACAATAGTCCCTACAGCAGAATCAACAACAACCAGTGGCAGTCACAGCCACAGTAGCACAGCAACAACAACAACACAAGAACAACAGCAACCAAACGACCACTATAACCAATAGCAAAGCACAACCACAACAGTAGCAAAAGAATGACAACAGGACTGCAGCAACCACAACAAACGAAACAGTAACCACCACAGCCAAT